>JAXDDW010000003.1:16587500-17095000 GCA_034670385.1 Hoplostethus mediterraneus | reverse complement strand
CAAATCAAGAAATGTCCCATTTTTACCATATTACAACGTGTGAAATGAAAAGCAATGAGCTGGCAGATTTCAGCTTAGAGTCTGATAAGAGGTGCTAGCCGCTAGCTAGGTATCATTCTTGGGACTTTCAATTTGTGAAAAAGTGAAGCATTAATCATGATGGCATTCAACATCAAACTGCTATTATTATTATTATTTTAAACATTCTACTTTAATCACAATCACTTCAGTACACGTTCAGTATTGAATACAATACAGGGCTATGTGCCTTCAACATAGTGTCATAGTGTGGCTAGCAGAGGGGCTTCTCCATGTGTGAGACAGGGGAACAGACAGGAACAGACAGAAAAACAGACAGAGGAACAGACAGAAGAACAGACAGAGCAACAGAGGAACAGACGGGGGAACAGACAGAGCAACAGACAGAGGATGTGCCTGCTGAGCTGAGCAGATGAAAGTGTGGATTATTCATCTGCAGAACTCCATTCTTGCCTTGCGTGGTGTCAGGGTCATCTTTTCATCTTTCCCATTACTCAAGCAAAAATGCTCCATTCACACACACACACACACACACACACACACACACACACACACACACACACACACCTGCAATGTACTTTCACCACAATTCATCTCTCACACCAACTAAAAGTGAATAGGCAAGGGGAGAAAGTCACGCGAGGTCCTTTATGGTTCAGCAAGGACGAGACACACACACACACACACACACACACTAAATGCTTTATTTGCATGACTGAGTTGCTGAATTAAAGCTACGATATGAGGCAGGAAGTGTCCTTTCCCAGCCTCCTCCCCTTCAGTTGTCAGGTTCCCACCTGAACTCTTTAAAACAGCATCCAGCCACGGTCACACTAGAATTTGATTCACCTCTCCTTCACTTTATTTCGAAAATAAACACTTTTATTTCTGCTTGTCAAGCTTGATGCTGGGATAATTCAAAGCCACTAAGTACATGACAGTGGCACCCTCCTCAAATCATTGGGCAAACTCAGATGTGACCAAGCCTTGAGGTGAGGTGACCGGCGAACACTCGACTAAAAAAGATAATGGTGATGTTCACTGGGTTTTAAAGGCTCGCCTGCTGCTTGTTTAGCTTAGTTGTTACTGACTTTCCTACCGCTGTCTGCCATTGTAGCCACAACCCAGCTCTCAGGCTAACAGTACAGTGCTACTAACTAATGAATAGTTATCAACAGGGTGCCTGGTTTAGTCCATCAACACCGACAGAGACTGAACATTCACATTTAGCCGATGCTTTGATCCAGTAGACTTCCAGTGAGCGGGAGGTTCATTGTCTTGCTCAAGGACACTGCGACAGGACACGTGGCTGTCCATGTGCACATTGGCTACTGTGTGTGTGTGTGTGTGTGTGTGTGTGTATTCATGTGCCAGAACATGTGTCTGAATGTATTCATGCCTGTGTCTGTACAAGTCAACATACATTGAGATGCAAGGTCCATGCAGCCAAACGCATTTGTGCATGCTTAGAGAGGAGGTAGAGAGAACAGGGAGAAGAATCTCTCTCTCTCTCTCTCCCCCTCTCTCGCTCTCTCTCTCGCTCTCTCTCTCTCTCCCCATAAATGGCTGCTGTCACCAGACTGCAGGGCCACATCTGGATCCCATTGGCCTCAGGAAGGGCTGAACACACAGCCCCAATAAAAGCCTCCTCCCACTGCACAGGACTGTCAACAGGCCCTCTACCATTGTCAGCGGGGTGGGGGGGGAGGAGGGGAGGAGGGGAGGAGGGGTAGAAGGAGGGACGGGGGAGGTTGGAAGAGGGAGGGAGGAAGAAGTAGGAGAAGCAGAGTGAGAGAGAGAGCAGAGGTACTAGTCTGTATTTAACTCCACCTGATGAAATGTTTATTACCTGACCAGCTCTGGCACAACTGTCTCCAGAGCGCTGTGTGTGTGTGTGTGCGTGTGCGTGTGTGTGTGTGTGTGTGTGTGTGTGCGCGCGTGTGAGTGTGTGTCTATGTGTCCCTCCATCCATTAGTTCAGCCACATCTTGTAACAACGTCCTAACCTCATGTCATCCCCCTCTGCCAGGCTTGCCGTAAGCAGTAGTGTGTGTGTATGTGTGTGTGTGCGCAAAAATGACTGTGTGTTCAAACTTCTATTACAGGAAAAAAGCCTGTAATAGCCTGCAAAGAAAAACACACACCTTTCAACAAACATTTTGACGCCTAATCGACCCCGAACCACCTTCGCTCCGATCCAGCGCACCGTGGCGACGGCGTGTTTGGCCAATCCCATTCCTCAGGACTTCTTAGCGAGGAGCTGGCGGTGAGCCGCAGCGCTGGACGGCGTGATTGACAGGAAATGTAACTCGGAGTGCAAGGTGGTGTGGGAAAATCCCACGGCCCAGTGTGTTGAAGTGTTAATCCCTAGAGAGCTGGACTGGTGAAGCCGGGTGTGTGTGTGTGTGTGTGTGTGTGTGTGTGTGTGTGTGTGTGTGTGTGTGTGTGTGTGTGTGTGTGTGTGTGTGTGTTGCCTGGGAGACGACGATGATTTGGAGATGTGGGCGGGGTTTGAAGATGTGCGTAAGGGTGTGTATATGTGCATAGTGTGTGTGTCTGTTTGGATATGCATTGTAGTGTATGTTTGTGCATGAGAGAAGAATTTTTGTGTATGTGACGGAGGTTTCACATACCAATGTGTGTGTGTGTGTGTGTGTGTGTGTGTGTGTGTGTGTGTGTGACACAGTATGAGCTGTAAAAAGCCACCTATACCTAACTATCATAGTGATCAATACTTATCTATAGTCGCATTAGGTAACAGTATCATCTCCTGAGTTTTGTGTGTGTTGCATGTATACGTGAAATTTGATGTTGCATTCAGGGAGGAGAAATCATACAGTGTGTGTAGATTTCTGTTGTTTTAGTGTGTGTGTGTGTGTGTGTGTGTGTGTGTGTGTGTGTGTGTGTGTGTGTGTGTGTGTGTGTGTGTGTGTGTGTGTGTGTTACAGAGAAAGCAAAACCGGCTGCTTACTGCCTGCGACCTCAAGCATTTCCTCTCCAACCTTGTATTCCTCTCACATTACGCTCTAAAATTCCCATCATCAACCCAACGAGCCTGAGCAAGCTGCTTTCTGCTTTTTATCTAATTGCGGTTGTAATGGCGGCGGTGCTTCATTATTAGGGGTTGCCAGCGGCGATGAACAGCTAACCAGCTCTTAGTTTATAAAATACACATGCGACACCTCCGTCATACACACAAACATTCATCAAGCTTGTACAATTACTCAAACGTGCACTGCGCTCACGCACAGATACACACCAGACATGACAGACTACTAGACTAGACATGCACTGAAACACACACACATAAAAACCTCACCTCTAAAAATGTTTTGTTTTCATGTCTTTGTATGTGTTTTGACTCACTCTGCAACGACCCTGCGTTGTGCTTTGTGAATACATTTGAAATGAATTGAAATCCCTCCAGCCTGCATTTCAAAATAAAAGCTCTCTCACCGAGTGACTCTCCCCGACATCTTATCGTGACTTGTCAAGTATTACGTTTGGCTAAGGACGTTGGTTAAATCGCTCTTCCAAGCCCCCCCGAGAGCACAAAAGCACATCAGAAAACCAGGAACGTTACCTTGGCAAAGAAACGGCTTTAATAAGGGCTCTTAATTCCTTCAGCGCATAAGGAGAGAAGTGACGTCACAAGGTTACTGAGGGGGGAAATGCTGAGAAATCATGAGGAGAATATTGTAATGGGGGTCATGGGATGAAAATGTGCTGTAGTCATGAGTTAAATATTAGCCTAAACTGAGATATCACGACTGTGTGTGTGTGTGTGTGTGTGTGTCTTCTGTCGTGGGCTGAAAACTCATCTCTGCAACAACAACATCACCCTCTCCGCAGTCGACCCCCATGGAGAGAAACAATGCTCTCCACTCAAGACTTTCACACACAGACAGCTAGATAGATGGACGCACACACACAAATACACACAATTCACCTTCAGGGTGCTGACGGGGGACAGCTAACCGGCTAGCATGGCCTTCTTTATAACAGTTAGCATTCCAAGGCTCAATCATTTCTCACCATTTTTTACAGTCTGCTGACAGCGGCGTCAGGCCAAATATGCTCGAGTCGGCAAAGTGAACATCACAACAGGCCAGCAAAAACACAAAGTAGATGTTTAGGTTGGTTCTAAAAATAAAAGGGTTTAGACTGGAGACTAACAGCGGGGTGAGAAATGATGATGAGGTGAGCAGGGAACGACACATTTATGGACTCAGCCGACGCTCTGATCCAGGGAGACCTCTAAGGACTGAGCAGGTGGGGGCTCAGCGTCTCGCTTCAACGGGATTGATGATGGCTGGTGATGGATACATATTGGATGTGGTCGGCCACCCGGCCAATCCAATAATGATGAGCATTCAGATTTGGCAAAACATCAAAACACGTTGTCGCTGGTTGACAGGACGGTGAACTGAGGTGAGGTAGACTATGAGGATCCAGACGGTGGGCGCCAAAGGGGGTTAGAAATGCCGGCTTGAGGCTGGACGCTTGCTAGTTCGAATCCCTGACTGTCTAGGGAACATCTGGGCAAGGCCAGTGAATGACTAATGCTCTCCTCCCCCTCAACAAGCTGCCCTTGAGCAAGGCACTCGGCGCTTCAATGGTTCCAGTGCAGGAGGGTGAAGCGGGGCTCTGAATGCTCAGTCAATCGTCCCTTACCGTAGTGATCACTGCATCTCTATGATTCAAAACAAGAGAGGGTCCAGGGAAGAAGGTGGAGTTTGAAGAGGGAATAAAATCTATGATATCAAAAATGCACATCTAAGGTCTTGTTTTAAAATGTTAAAAAGTTCATACTGTAACAACTAAAAACAACTCAAGTGTTTCAGCAGACTGACCTTCAGAGGGCCAAGAGGAATTCAACATTTTCTACTTAACGTGGCGTTCAGGCGCTACGGAATTTAGAGCTCTCAATCTCAGTATGGCACCTTGTACACTCAGGACTCTCAGGCTCTCATGACACACTCATGTCAACATTTCACCTCAGGGGGCAGTAAAGATCGGGGGGTTCAGTGCCGAGCTCGAGGGCACTTCGAGCTCGGCTTCGAGCTCAAACACCTCGGTCGTAGGCGGGATCAAACCTGTGACTTCCCGGTTACGTGACAACCTCCTCTAACAAGCAGATGGTAATGATCAGCGCTTCTACCTTCCAGACCGGGCTGCGGTTTTAAAAATGGGGTACGGCTGCAGAGGTGTTAAAAACATCGGCTTCAGAGTTCGGTAACTTAAACCTGTGAGCGCGAGAGGGGGGGGGGTGGCCAGGCCGTGCAGCTTTCGGTCCAATCAGAACCGCCTTCCACATTTAGGTCACATTAGCTCTCCGTAGGTGAGTTCAATCCCTCCCGTCAAAAGAGCTTTCAAATTTATGAGACGCACGCAGCAGATTTTATCACCGCTTTAGCGAATGAGCCCGGTTTGACCCGTTTCCAAGCCCGGTCCCGCAGGGTCCAAACCTGAGAATAAACAACGCCGGCTTCCAACCGAGGGTCGCCTTACCGTTCATAACTCACCGAGCGCCAGGACGGGGGGGGGGTGTGTGTTACGAAAGCGCCGAGGGAGGAAGAGCGGGGAAGTTGAATTAGTGCACGGTCGCAAACGGCGGATTTAGCAAACTGATTCAATAAGAGGCAGGCATGGCATTCCTCCCGTCTTATCTCGTGTCTATCGGGGGAAAGGAAACGTTGGAAGGAGGAGAAGCGTCTGGGAGCTCGATGCCCTTCCTGTGAGTCCACCCCCCCCCTTTCCTCTTTTGTCTCCCTGCAAATTAGCCGGAGATTTTCCCTGGAAAAAATAGGCCTTTTTTGCCCTCTCTCTCTCTCTCTCCGCTCCCTCCTCTACCTCATGCCTCTGTATCTCCCCGACTTCCGCCCTCCGCTATCTCCCGCTTCATTCCCTTCCCTCCTCTCCTTCATCTCTTTCTGTCTTGTCTTTCTGTTACAGTTCAGCTCAGCGCTCCAGCCGGCGGCGCAACCTATTTTTACATCGGGCGGCCGGCAGCCACCGAGGCTGCAAAAATGCACGGCATGCCGATGTGAACATTACAACGGGCCGCTGGAGCACACACCGCATGTAATCCCAAAACCAACTCGCACACACACACACACACACACACACACACACACACACACACACACACACACACACACACACACACACACACACACACACACACACACACACACACACACACACACACACACACACACACACAATATCACGGAGCCAACCTCGCTCAGATCCTCACAGTAATCAAAGCTCCCGGGTACACGCCGTAAAAAAAAACAACAACCGCATCCCACCGACCGCTGTTGAGAAAACAACCGTGTCACGCCAGCCGCGGTGCCCTCGCTCTTATCTGAACTCGGCCGATAAGCGCGAACGTGACAACCTGGATCCATTTCCAGGAGCATGCGTCGCGTCACGGTGGAAATCAGCCTGCTCCTTTTGTCTGAGCCACTGCAGCAATTAGCCCCGATAATTGAACACACTGAGTGAACGTATACACACACACACACACACACACACACACACACACACACACACACACACACACACAGGAGCGTGCACGTTTAAGGATTCAACTCAAAAAAACATCACCATATATCAATACATACACTAGTTATTCATGTGCGTTGTACCCAAGCATGGATGCGTTTGTTCGTCAAGGGGAGCAAACGCACACGTGATGAAAGGATGTTCAGCCCCCATCGATGAGTATTTCCAGATATTTGGAGCCGCTGAAATACTGAGCCGAGTACCTGAAGTACCTGAAGTACACACGACTGGATGCAAAGAAACCAGCTGCTGTTTCACGTTAACGCCCCGGCACGCGAAAAAACCTTTCCACATCCTGTTTGGTGCGTGAGTCCGGCGACTCTACAGTGACTCTTCAGGGAAACTCCCCCCTCTATCCTCCCCCGCCTTGACCTCTGGCCCAAGGGTGCTACCATGGCTGGGGGGTGGGGGGTGGGGGGTGGGGGGGGTGTTGAGGGCCTTGTTGTTCAGTGTTTACTGGGAGGAAGCAGTAAACGCCCGAGACAGCAGCAGACCCGGCTCATTAAACGCCTTTAAAAAAACGAGCCTCGCGGAAGTCGGCGCTCCGGAGGCGTCCTGCTGCACCTTGTTGTCGTTTGTTTACAAGGTGGAGAAGCTGCTAGGAGGGCGAGAGGCAAGTGGATATGGCGGGAGAGATCGGTCTGCCCGTGGACAAAGTGGTTTTTTGGAGGGGCTTCGGTTCCTCCGGGGGGGCCTCCAGGAGGAGTGAAAGCCGCCTGCGTTTAAAAAGCCCGTCTCGATTTCACTAAACCCTTGAAACTGGGACACTCGGGACTTGAAAACGACTCGCCGCTCTCCATTATTTAGGCAAGGATTTCAACTTCCCTCTCTCTCGTGTTCCGCTTCTCGTCTCTCTCTCTCTCTTATCCACCCCCCCCCCCCATTCCCCATTTCCATTTCATCTCCCTCCATCCCACCAAGAGCCCCTGGTGATGAAGCAGAGGGGGAGGAGGGTAGATGAAGGCAGGGAATCAGGGTGCTCTTTGATCTTCTCTCTGCAGGACTGTTGCATCAGGGAGGATGGAGGGAGAAGACACACAGAGAGGGATGCAGCAGGACCAGTGTGATGAGATTTCCCTCACTGATAGGGAGAGTGAAAGCTGCGATCACGTCCTTCTCTGTACACTCTCTCACTGGGCGAACGTCTGCTTAATTAAATGAGCACGCAATTAAAGTCTGCCTCGTGTTGCTGGGGGCCACCTGCGCCCCAATCAAGGACTTCTGGGGGTCCTCCGGGACTCGGCCGCTCTACACAATGGGCGTCTATGCAGCTCGCTGGACTTGCGTCATCCGCAGGAAGCGGAGGAGGGATTTACGGGATCAGTGAGCGAGGAAAAGGTAGAGTGATTAACTTGAGGAAAAGATACAATGGAGGGTTTAGCAGATGAGGAGGAAAGAAAGGAGAGAGAGAGAGAGATGGCAGTAGGAGAGCAGGAATGTGAAAGGAGGTGAAGGAGAACACTTCTTTACTTCTGTCTACCTCTAGTTTTCATTCCCCCCAATCACTCTGCATGCTGTATGTAATTACAGTTTTTTTTCACTCATACAGTTTTTTACTCAATTTACTCATTTTTAGTTCTTAAAATACAAACCTCACAGTGTCAAACCGACCTTGAAATCAGCCGCTAACAAAGGCTAGCAAAGACGCCCCCCAAATAAGACGTGGATGCGGCATGTTTATGTTTTTGAGAGCCGATTTCCTGGCAGAGACTTCTATTTCTTCCTCTGGGTGTCATTAGGTTTGTCAGATTGACAGGAAGCTGATATGAAAACACTCAACTCGGCCTCAATGAAATAATAACTTTGACAAAACCAAATGAAGGCCTTGTGTTTACTGTGATGGACTGTCTGGCTATTTTCAACTCTGTGGACGTTGTTTTTCATACTGTGCAAGAATGATTGCCAGCAAATGGTTTCTGATGGTAGGAAAACAAACCCTGACGTCTCCAACTAGAAACTTTAAAAAATGGTATCCAATCCAACTGTGTCATTCTCCTCTCCGCTGGTTTGAATGGGGACAACTGTGCAGTCAGGTGCTGCTTTGTATACAGCAACAGTACAGTCTGACACACACACACACACACACACACACACGACAAATCCCACGAAAGCAACACCTGTTGGGCCGAGGCTGCTAGCGGGAGCTCTCCTGGGGACGTGTTCAAACTTCAACCGGCCACTCCTCCGGCTTTTCATTCACCCATCCGCCCACATTCACCGGGCCGGTCCACCCACACCGGCCTGCTGTCGGTGGCCCGCCGACCGTCTGTCTTTTTTTGCATTTGACCCGGTTGCTGAGGCGTCTGCATTGTGGAAGCGCGGCCCCATTCAACCCGGACCTGTTGGAACCTGACGGACGGGAGCTTGGTGAGGTTTCCTCATATGTGGAAGTTACGTTTTGTGAACGCGTACAAAGACGGCGATTAGGACATCATTGTGTGAAAGCGGCCTTTTCTGATGAAGGGACACAGAAACACACGCACGAGCAAGCAGCAAGCTGAAGCAGGTCACACACACACACACACACACACACACACATACCACCGACGATGATTTTACGCCAGTCTGATGTGCCGACGAATAACAGCAAGGCGTGCCACAACACTGATAACCCACACGAGGAGTTATGTTGGAACAACACCAACAGCTTTCTTATCCGTCCGTCCGACACTCCAGGCGTAACTTGCTCTTAAAGCGAACGCGATCAAACACCTGCCAGAACGAGCTGCCGCGGCGCTTGGTGTCGCGTTACATGGTGAGAAAAGCCCTGTGTTGCATTGATGTGCCTTTTTTCAGCGGATGACACAGATTTGGTTCAAAGCGGGGGGGGAATGAGGAGGAGGAAAAAAGCGGGAGGGGGGAAGGGAGGGGCCGCGGGGAGGACGGTAGTTGTAATTACTGTAGCAGCGAGTTTAAACGACGGGGATATTAGCTGTGTGGTTCGCTCACAGCAGGGGGGGGGGGGGGGTCTCACCGCAAAGACGGAGCAGCCACGAAGAGAGAACGACCCTGGTTAATGGAGTTGACTGCAGCACGATTCACTCGCGGCTACGCTAGGCTAACTACGTTATCTGTTTCAGCAGGAGGCTTTATCGTGTTAGCTTGTGCCGAGCATGCAGCCGGATTTCGGCACAATTGGCGCGGAGGTGTAAAGAATCAACACAGACACGCTTCAGGTTACACGATGCTACACGACACTAGCGTAGATTACCACGCAGTACTACTGTACGGTTAGCGTCACCGGCGTTCCCACACAACACCAGAAATTTGACTTTGTTACCGACGCAAGCCTAAATATCATGGTTTCAATTTCAAATCGATTCCAGGGCACAAAAAAGAAAAATGTGAAAATGTTAAATTAATTGTTTAATGTAATATTTGATAGAATTCTTTGGTGTTTAATGCAGTACTAATCTTTGTTTTCTTTGATTTATTTTCAGCTATTTCAGTCATTTTGAGGAGGAGGAACTGAAACTACAGTGTTTCCCAAAAGTACATGATCTGCTGTTGCACAACTTCCTTGGAGCGTACGGTTATTTTAAGTCATACTTTCTAGTAAAATTGTTGGCAAATTTATTTACATGGGTTTAAATTTGTGTGTGTGAATTTAATACAAGCTGATGTGGCTCCGATGTGGTTTCCCAAAACCAGTTCTCTACCGTGCAACACTACATGCCAGAACTAAGACTACTAATTAGTCTGCAAACTCTCCTCAAACAGAAGCTGAATTTCTTTAGAAACTTAAAATAACTCCTCAAAGGACGGTTCACAACCACAGAGAGAAGAGGAAACGGATAATAAGCACCGTGCTGATTGGTGCTGCAGTGTGTTACGGACCACATGAGGAAGACAGAACATGAGGCAGATATACATTAAACAACACTGAAGTATCTCTAAGGTTTAGCTTATTTTCACATCCATACCAAAGATTAAAAAAAACCACTTAAAGAGAGGAGATAAAAGAAACATGAAGATGAACCCTAATGAAAACAAATGTCTTGACAGATGAGTTATAATTCGACTCAACTTGCCGTTTGATTGACGACGCTGCGTTTAACAGGTTTAAGTGGACGGGGTCCTGCTCCATCACTCCCATTGGCCCAGATGGCCTCGTGTCCAACTAAGACTCCTAATGTCTTTAATCTCATCTGTGTGATTGGCCTGACACCACGTAAGTAGGCTCAGATTGAATCAGGCCCATTTGGACTATCAATTTCCTGTCACAAGGCTTTCACTAAATGCGGTGGGCGTAGTGGTGGCGGTTCCTCAAGAAAGACAGACGAGTGGGAGTGTGACTGGAGGGTGGGGGTGAACCAATGACACTCTTTCCTCTACCAGTTCAGACTGCCTACCCAACAGACTTAGTTTGTTCGTTTAGCGTTACTGGACAAACAGAAAATGAGGTATTATTTATTTTCTAATTCCTGGTATGTTACAAAATAGATGCTTTCTCTACTTAGAGTCAAGAAGTCAAGTCACTTTGCTTTTATTCCTGACAGATTACACACAGATCTTGTTATTCAATAGAGGCTTTTACAGCAACCACAGCTGGTTCCACCACGGAGCTCCATTAGAGGACTGGCTGTGTACAAATAATGGATACATATATAACTACACTAGAAAAAGAGAAACCTGAAAAACACAGTGATGGTGTCGGTGTAGATCCATTCAGTAATGTTGTAAGTAAAAGTGAATAGTCTGATGGGGTAGATTTCGGCTACTGTCTTTCTTTAGCTCTAGTCTCTAGTCTCTAGTCTGAGCTCAAGTCAGCTCAGGTAACCTGAACAAACACAAACTAACCAAGCCAAAACCAACTAACTAACTAGCCAGCAGACTAATTTACAATCACTGTTTTCAGACACTGTTGCCCAAGAGCTGTGGACCTCCAATATGGCCACCAGAGGGTATATACTGGTGACACTCTGATACTAATACAATAATTTAGCACAGGTACATTCCTGCATGAGGGCAAAGAAACAGTTTGACTGCTTGGAGATGAATTTATCTTCAGCGCCACAGAACATCCACCCCATAACCCCGTTAACTCAATTAACCCTCCCTGGCTGATCGTACAGAAGCAGCACATTCACACGCACAGTGACAGGACACTGACACTGTGAAATGATGAGCTCTCAATGTACACCCACACCGAGAACTTCCCTCTCACGTGAATTATTACTCATCAACACTTCAGCAGGACGATTCAGCCGTGATAACGCGTTGGTTTCATTCATGTCGACTGCACAGCGTCATGCGTGCACCTCTAGCGGGAACACAGCACATTCAGACTGTTTTCTGCCTCCACTCAGAGATGGCACTCCCTACATGAGAGAGAGGTGCTAGAGTACTGAGCCCACTAGACATAACAACAACCAATTGATACATGAAGAAGTTAAGACTGAGTGAATTAGGGGAAATGATTATTTGGCCGCCGCTGTAGAGTGGGAAAGGAGCAGAGAGAGCAGAAAAACTGGCTGCCGATAGCACCTTGAACCCTGTCCAGTTGAACTGTATGACCAATGAGTGTCTCAGTACACCACGCACAGCTGTCTGCTGGGATAAAGGCACACTGTACCGAGCTTCCTGAGAGAGGAAAGAGGGAATGCTCCAGAGAAAGGCAGAATGAGAAGGAGATGAGGATAATCCAGGGAACAGATGTTTGGGAGAGTGCGCTCGGCCGAGAGGATATGGATTATAGGGGTGGAAGTGCTAACAGGAACATGCAGGGCCTGGGGAAGGTTGCGTGATTAGCCAAAAACAAGCCCACGCTGGCTAGCTAACGCAAAGGCCCTCCGAGGTAAAGGAGGCGGCTATTGTTAAGCCACATGTAATGAAAGAGAGACCCATTCTGCTGTCGGAGAAAAGCTGGGATTTAAAGTAGCTCTGGAAATGCAATACACTTAAGTAGTGTACAGATGAAGCAGGCTGTGGAGGAGAACGCAACAGGAAGAAGAAACACGGGTTTTTTTGCTGAGAGAACGAGCTGCACTTAGTTATTACTAAATGAAGAGGAACTGAGCACATCCTTTGGTGGAGCAGACAGTCGTGTTTCCACTGCAGGAACCTGAACACTTTTTTGAGCAGGACCTTTCTCGGCAGGAACCTTTTTAGTTCCACAAAAAGAGTTCAAGGTTGCTTTCCCACTGCACCAAAGTACCGTCGAGACTACGAAAAAAAGTGCGACTGTTTGGTTGCGTCATTTAGGTTTGTGATGACCCCCATAACAACGGCGCCAATTTCAACACAGTAAACATGGAGGACGTTCAAACAGCTTTGTTAGAATCGTTTTTGGAAACGAGACGCGCCGAAGTTGAGGCAAAGATTGAACAAGCGCGGCGGTTGCAGGACTTGGCGACTTTTGCCTAGCTTGTATTGACCAATCATAGTTGTTGAGTATTGCAACACCACACCAATGGTTCCTGGTCGCCCAAAAACTACCCTGCTAGCAGGAAACTTTTTTGGGTCCAGGAACTATCCTTTTTGGGGGCTGGTTCCCCCGGTGGGAAAGGTCAAAGTTCCTGGAACTACATACCAATACCAATAAGGTCCTGGAGAGTTCTTGTGGTGGAAAAACGACTCCAGCATCTACAAGGGATGAATGAGAAGCGATGTGACGATTCACTCAGGGAAGCACTCCCTTGTGCGTAGTATTGTACAGAGCGCTGTGGAGTAGAACTAGCCTGTCCTCTAGGTAGCTGAGAGCTTTTGGATGTCTCATTGTGATTTAAAGACCAAGGACACACTCAGTCAGGGATGCATGTCAAGTATTCCCATGCTGCTGGGAGAGCTGACTACTAACACGTTGTGACAGGCAAGGCTCCTCACACACACACACACACACACACACACAGTGGGAACTAGGCAGAGCAGTGTCCCCCTCATTCAAGTGGGAATAAATACGCCTTCCCTACAACGCACACAGACACATGCCTCAGGAGTAGGTGCCTTAATGCATGAGCTTCACAGCGCAAGATGACAAACCTCGTCACGGGCCTCAAGGTTCTCACTCGCTCTGCCGGGTTCAGCTGGTGCACCGTAACGGCCCCGGTACTGTGACTGTAAGTATGTCCATATGGAGGATTTGAAGCTTTGAAAAGACTAGCTGTCTCCACACCAAACCCAGGGTCTGTGGTGCTGATAAGACACAGACACACACACACACACACACACACACACACACACACACACACACACTAGCCTGAACAGACACATAACAACACACCTTTTAAACCCGAGGGTCTAGGCACTACCTGGAGCCATCCATCTCAGCCACAGGAGACAGCTCTCGTCCCTCAGGGCCTGGTTAAGAGCAGGGGGGGACATCTGGATGGGAACCATCTGGTGACGGGGACTGTGCGGCTACTACTCCAACAGACAGGCGGGTCTGCTGGCCACACCACCAGAACAAAGGCAGGCTATAATCTGGGCCCCGCAGGAGCCCCGCAGGAGCCCCCAGTCTCTCTGCCCCAGACGCAGCACCACACAGCTGGGGTCAGTCTCAAAGCTGCAGCCAGACTTGCTCAGGATTTGAGGCTGCGTGGTTGTCATGCAAGCGCAGGGCCCACCTACTGGTGCTTGAGGCAAGGGTGGGCTGCTGTTACTGTTCAAATACAAGTCCAGATGTCCAGTTAGACTCTGTCGGACTAGTTAGTTAGATTGACTAGTCTCATCAGCATCAGCACTGCCAACCGAAATGTGTTTCGGTGTTGATAGAGACAGCCAATCAGATGATCATCTTGTCTTGTTGAATACAAGGAGGGATTGTGGGAGTTCCAGTAAGGTTGTATGAAAATTCATAACTATGTTAAATGTTCACAATAATTTAACTGTTATTGATTTCATCTTAATTTAAAGCTGTAGTGGGGAAAAAAAGGACCAGGACCAAAACTGAGTCAACGAGAAAGGCTGTGAATTGTCATTTTCTCTACCCACTTAATCCTTTTCAGGGTCACGGGGGGCCGGAGCCTATCCCAGCATGCACTGGCAGGTCACCGGTTCAAACATCAACAGCCATGTGACTTATCAAAGCGGTCCTTGAGCAAGATCCGATCGCTCTGGACGAGAGCACGAGCCGTACGCCTTTACGCGTAAACGTAAATAACGGGTGTTTCCCATAGAGAGCGTGAGGAACTGAGCTTCTCTTGAACACATCAATGCGTCTGTGTGGATAACAGCGAGCCGTCTGTACAGCTTCTGAGGACGGAGAGACAGGGATGAGATAACCCTCCCCGTTCATCTTCCCCCTGACATCTCAGCATAGCCTGACGATCCTGATGATCCAACCCGACTTCAAACACCATTACTCGGCTTCAGCACCATGAAGGCTTGCAGAGAAACATGCGAGAGCATTAGAAAGTATTGTTAGCGCAGAGAACACAGCACCCCCCCCCCCCCCCCCCCCCCATCGCTGTCCAAGTCGCTCTTTAGGTCCTGAATCGCCGGTTTGAGAAAGACGAATCCGCCGATGTGACGCAAACCTTTAGCCTGGTGTGATCCCAAGTGTCAGGAGCGCAGTGTGACTGCAGGAGGGAGTAAAGCCCCGGTTAGCGAGCTCCCTGTCAGCCAGTACTGTCGGCACACGGTAAAGTGCCAGAGCCGCTGCTTGCCCTATCGTGGTACGCGTCAGTCAAACAATGGAAATGTGAGGAACTGCAACAATAATGCTGTCAAGGCTGCAACGTGTGGCGCGGGGTGGGAGCGAGCCTAAAAACAGACATCTGTAGGGACTAAGTTGCATTCAAAGGATTCAGAGTGAAGTGAGTGTTTCATTTTAGAAACACGGCGGCAGAGTAAATTCAAACCACGTCACATTTAATCGCAGCAAAAGAGATGAACACCAGTTTTTGAGTCTAGTGCACATATGAAACAGCACAATTAAAAGACAATGGAGCCCGAGTCTGACCTCAGATACTCAGATATTTGATAGTGTCATCTTGAACTGTATAGTATTAAACAGTCTGATATCGTACGGTGCGCCGCCTGGGACAAGCTTGGAAACAAAGCATCATCTGGGGGTCACCTGACTGCGGAGCGACCGCGCTACCACACCCAAATAGCATACAGAAGCCAAGCCTTCCCATCAGCTCGCCAGCTGTCTTCCCGTCAGCGCTGCCCCGCTGTACAGTCACATCTCCGCTGTCGCTCGTCTCTGAACGCAGCTCAAATTACACAGCGCCGCAGCTACCGGCCATCTGCGGTGCATTATTAAAGTAATGATTCCAGGGGGCGTTAGATGATACCGACGGCATGAGGTAATGCTGACGGTTGTCGCGGCGCTGTGTTTCTGAGAAGCGCCGGCGGTGGCCCCGGCGGGTTAGGGAGACCGTCCCGTAACCAGAAGGTCACAAGACCGATCCCCCGCAAGAGCCGACGTGTCCATCGAGAGCCACGTGTCCTGTCGAAGGGGTCCTCGATCAAGAGACTGAACCCCCCCCGGTCCGCTTACTCGTGGCACGTCAGTTCAAATGTTGTTTTTCTTCGGGTCAAGTTTATTTTTTATAGCCCTTTATCACAAACAAGCCTCAGAGCAAACACCCCCCCAGCACCTCCTCCACCCCCACCTCCCCCACCGGGTCCTCACAGCAAGTTAACGTCTCCACTGCTGCGGTTTACCTTGAGTAGAGGTGAACAGATTCAGGCCACTGTCAAAAGCGTGTGTGTGTGTGTGTGTGTGCACGTTCTCATCCTCATTAAAGTGTGTTGGGAGCATGCGGTTGTGCTCCAATGTGAGCTGCGTTTTCTCGTTGACGTTTTATTTATTGCGCGTGCTAGCTTGCGTACGTGAATGTATTTGCCTGCATCCGTCGGAGCCTGGCGGCCAGAGTCCTTCAGGCTCCAAGGAAGACTAAAATAGACCTTCGCCTGCGATGCCGTTGACCCTGCACTTAACGGTAACACGATGTGAAGCGTGGGGCTGATGGCCACGCTGCTCAGCTGGATCCAACACAGACGAAGAGAGAGAGAGAGAGATGAAGGGAGAGAGAGAGAGAGAGATGTAGAGGTGAAGGAAGGGCAGGAGAGGAGGAGAGCAGGAAGCAGCAGATTTTAGCCTCATGCTACTCAAAGACACAGTGAATGTGTGTGTAGTACTGTGTACAGGTACTGAAACAGTACCGTACTAGTTTAGAGTTTTTACAGAACTGGTGATGTGATTCGGTATCAAAGTTTTGGTATCGACCAAATTGCAAAATTGCACAACTGTATTGCACTAAGCTGTTATTTCTTGCACTACCTTATACCTTATATTATATATTTATATATATTTTTGGTTTTTTTTATACAACCTTTATCTGAACTTGTTTATTGTATAGTGATGTCTGCCTCTCTCTTGCTTTGTACTGCTGCATGACTGCAATTTCCTCTCAGAGACAATAAAGAGCCATCTATCATCCATCCATCATCTATCCATCCATCCATCCATCATGACAGATAGCACTAGTGTGTGTGTTGCGTGACCAACCTGTTTCTGAGCACCTTCTTTCAAGGACTGGATTTAGTGCTTCCAGCTCAGTGTCTGATCTTCAACTTGCATAAAACATCACACGCATCAACATCTTATTTATTTTCCTTCATTTCCTCTCAGCAGAAAACGGAGGTTTCACCTGTTTTTGGGCTAAAAATTGAGAATATCAAAAAAGAGAAAGCACGCTTTGCCCAGCGATCATCTGCAGTTGTTTGAACTGTTCCTCATGGTGTTAGTTCAGATTAGCGTTTCACATTAAGATGTTTTCAACATGGAAGGTACAAGATAATAATGGACGTAAAAAAACATTAAAAACAGACTTAAAGAATAATAATTCAGTTTCCTACAAGCTCCCCTCCCTCCCTCCCTCCCTCCATTCATCCCGTTGGCAGTAAGCCTCTTAAGTGAATCCAGAAGGATGACTTATCTTCTACAGGCACTTACACAAACGTTCTCTGACTCTCGGTCCGACCGCAGCGTCCCCCGACAGCGAGACGTACTTCATTCTGAAAAATGTTTCAGCGTCTGAGACAGCCGTGACTCGTTTGTGTGTCTGACTCTTAGAAACATTGTTACCATCACTGTTAGTGAAGACGATACTGGTTTGCTGGTGTAACCTCGACCCAGAGGTACGGGCTGCTGTTAACGTTCTTGTGTAACCTTGTTTCTGTTTTCTGTCTCGATTCGGAGGCATTTTATAAACTCTGTTTTAGAAAAGTGCTAATAAAGTTATTATTATTATCATGTTAGACTATGTACAATTTATGCTATTCATCTCAGATATGATTTCTTGATGCATTTCCGTTCCATTACAAGACTATTATGAAGCCTATGAACTATGAAGCCGTTTGCAAAACAAGGGATTCGCAGATAGACAGACAGACGAAGACAGACCGACATCAGAACCGACTACTGGACAGACAGACAGACGTAGTTAGACACAGAGACAGACAGACGTACAGACATATGTACTGTAGATAGGGGAGAACTATATATAGGGTGTGTAGTTATATCAACTGCTGCCCAGGGAGAGGAAAGGGAAATGAAGCTATTAATAAAAAGGGGAACAACAACATCACATTTTAATACTTCCACAAAACTAGTGTGCATCTGAAACGCTGCTGACCTCATCTTCTCAGACGGTTTTATCGCCCCGGGGGCGAAAACACAAAGTTCCACAGCGGCGGCGGCGGCATCTGACCGAGGCGAATGCTTCTGTAATTGGCATTACAAGTTGAGGAAACCAAAGAATTGGGCTGGTTCAACTCAGCTGCCTCGTGCCTCGGCCGGCGGTGAGCGCTTTACCCCGGAGGGTGCTCCTGACCGACTCGGGTCCGGCTCTGCGGGGTGAAGAATGTCAGGCCCCCCGGGGGGGGGGCGTTCGCCAGCAGCCCCTGCGCATTCCTCCACGAATCCAGCTGCTGCGCGCGTGAACCGTGGACGTCATGTCCAGCTGCGCGGCTCACGGGAAAAAAGACCTTATAGCTGAAGCCTGGTTAATGTTAAGACTGTTTACAGAGTGTGAACAGGTGGACGGAGGGTAGCCGCGCCAAACAGGAGTCACAAGTTCATACGGTGTGATGTAGAGACTTCGGCATGTACGGTTTATATAGGAAAAACAGCACCGCTAGAAAACAGCTATCGGGGGTAGGAGCAGATGATGTGACGTCGTGTTGACATATTTCCAGCTAATAAGAGAAAAACCTCTGGGCATTCTGGGAAATGTAGAAGATCACTAAGCGACGTAGACGAGGTTGAGGAAAAACAGTTCATCACAAAATACCTCCTGGAATGTGTTGACCATCGCAGATCGATGATATATAACAGTGCGAGAGTAAATTTCCTTTAATATATTGAGTTGTCAATATGTTCTTGTCCTTGTGCCACCCAGACTAATCCTTGTATATTTATTGTACTTGGGGAATAAAGTCAGTATAAGTACACTTTCCTGTTGAGCACCGTGTGTTACACCCTCTCCCTTCCCCTTCCTCCTCGACACAGAAACCGCACACTTTGGTTCGGTCAGACAGGTGATCGATGGGGAAGCGATTGCACGGGACATAAACATGCTCACACACCCACCTACACACACACACACACACACACAAAACAATATGTACTTCCTCCTAGCGTCGTGTTCCCCTATCTCTGCTACTATCAACACAGGTCTTTCATTCCTCAGAGCTGCCGCCGCCGGCATCTGGGGCCCGACAGGTATTCAGTTGCCAATGTCAAATAAGCACCGACACAGAGCTGCAACTGTGCCGGGGTCCGGGAGGGATGAACCACAGCTATGCGGTAAAACTTCACAGTTCAAATAAAATTCCAGTCATTTTTTAATATATGTAATAAATCCAATTTTTTTTTTTATTGCGCAAGACGAGCCCAGGATGTATCGGATAGTATGAAGCTGCTGTTACATAAAAACTGTGTCTCCAAAAATGTTGTTTTTTCAGGAGTTAAAGTGTGTTATTTTGAGATTGCGCAACGGGGCTTTAACAGGTGAACGTTCAACATTCGAGCGAGAAAAGCAACGACACCGAATCTGGAGTTATGAGGTTTCTTTACCCACAAGCGGAGGTGGGGGTGCTAAAAAGGTGATTCATGATTTCCAGATGACTAACCGCATAACCGACTGACCATGCAGAAGAGGCCTCGTCTCACTGTACGGACCTCCACATGCGGCGCACGTGGTGAGCAGCTGCGTCTCCTGACACCACGTCCCCGAACGCGCGGCGAGGACGCGCTACAGAACAAAATGGCCGCCGGAAAACAACGAGCGGGACGCACAGAGCGCCGCGGGGCTCGGTCCGATCACATCTATAAAGACAGCCCGTCATGAATCTGAGGTAAGCGGAGGGATGGCGACGCTGCCCTTCAACAGACCGTGGTCCTCCAAAACAGAAAATTCCCAATGAAATTCCGTAATCCATTATTGATTCCTAATCCGGGCCGGATTAGGCAACGTTCCATTAGGTTTTTTTCCACCAAAGCTATAAATCCAGAGACTATAAATCCCAGTTTCTGGGTCAAATAATACAGATAAAAGTCATATGTGGCAAAGCCAGGCTGAATATACGTTTCCCTGCATGTTGAGGCGTTCCGGTTCCACAAAAACCTTTCTATAATCCATTTCATGCCTCATCTCAGGCGCTGAAATTCCCCCATCAGAGAAATAACCTGCTGACTGCTCTTCAGATTTTGGCTTTTGTCACTTCCTCCCTGGAGCCAGGAGCTCTAATTCCCAACACATGGCTCACGTTCAGATCGGCGTGCAGCACATCGCCTCTCCAAAGTCGTATTGTCATCAAGCATATTAACTCACTGGTAGTAATAATACTCACTGGTAGTAATAACCGTATTAACTCACTGGTAGTAATAACCGGTAGTACTGACTGGTAGTAATAACCGTATTAACTCACTGGTAGTAATAACCGTATTAACTCACTGGTAGTAATAATCATAACTCACTGGTAGTAATAACCATATTAACTCACCGGTAGTAATAACCGTATTAACTCACTGGTAGTAATAACCGTATTAACTCACTGGTAGTAATAATCATAACTCACTGGTAGTAATAACCATATTAACTCACCGGTAGTAATAACCGTATTAACTCACTGGTAGTAATAACCATATTAACTCACCGGTAGTAATAACCGTATTAACTCACTGGTAGTAATAACCATATTAACTCACTGGTAGTAATAACCATATTAACTCACTGATAGTAATAACCATATTAACTCACGGTAGTAATGGTGATAATGCCACTGAAGAGCTGGACTGGAGGTTCTGTCTGTGATATTTGTAACAACACAGCAGGGCTGCAGCACTCGAGTCTCAAGTCCTTATCTGGAGAGTCTTGATCTTCTCCTAGACCTGATTTGTCAACGTCTTGCCTTGGAAAAACATTCGGTCTTATTTCTGCACTAGACCATCCATCCATCCATTATCTATCACCGCTTATCCTGTTCAGGGTCGCGGGGGGGGCTGGAGCCTATCCCAGCCACCATTGGGCGAAAGGCGGGGTACACCCTGGACAGGTCGCCAGTCCATCACAGGGCCAACACATAGAGACAAACAACCCTTCACACTCACATTCATACCTACGGGCAATTTTGAGTCACCAATTATCCTAAGCCGCATGTTTTTGGACTGTGGGAGGAAGCCGGAGAACCCGGAGGGAACCCACGCAGGCACAGGGAGAACATGCAAACTCCACACAGAAAGGCCCCGGAGGTGGAATTGAACCCAGAACCTTCTTGCTGTGAGGCGACAGTGCTAACCACTGCACCACCGTGCCGCACTAGACCAAATCATCTCAAAGAATTGCCTCCCACAAGATACTCTCACTCTGTTGTTATTTTGGCCACTATTTTGCTGTGGGTCTCTATTAAGACTCTAGTCTCCGTCTTTATGATGATTATGACATATGTACAACATACACATTTCCTGTCCAATCAGCTCCTTACCTCCAGCACTGGCCCCGCCCCCAGGATGATCTGCTCCACTCCGCTGGCGAATCCTTTCTGGCTGAGGGCGGTCAGGTGATGGATGAGGAAGTTGGTGCTCTGGGTCTTCCCAGAACCGCTCTCGCCGGAAATGACGATGCACTGGTTCCTCCGCCGCTGCAGCATGGCGTGATACGCCACGTCCGCCACGGCGTAAATGTGGGGCTCCAGCTCCCCCAGCGTGTGGTTATCGTACATTTTGACATATTTGGGGTTGTAGATCGGCAAGAACTGGAAAGGGTTTATCACGATGAGAATACTCCCGACGTACGTGTAGATCTTCTCCTGGCGGAAGCGCACCCGGAGGCTCTCCAGGAGGGCGCGCTCCGTCAGCTCCGGGAGCGCGCAGAGGTCGGCGGGGTGCTCGCTCCCCGCGGGCTGGGGGAGGAAACCCCGCTCCACCAGGCGCCGGCGCTCCTCGGTCACCCGCAGCCACATCTGCAGGCTGCCGCCGTAGTGGATGGACCCGTCCAGGTTCTTCTCCCGCAGGAGGAAGCGGTAGTCCTCGCCGCTGCCCAGGCCGCCGCGGTTCTCCAGGGCGCTCCGCGGCCACAGCATCATCCGCTGGACGGGGCAGTCGCCGGGGTTGAGGATCCACTCCTCCCCGCCGAACTCCTTCACCTCGGCCAGCACGTAGCATTTGGTCCGCTCCAGGCGCAGCCGCTCGATGAGGCGCTCGATGGCCTCGGCGGCCGTGGTGCTCTTGCGGGCGCCGACGGGGCAGTAGATGGTGCCCTCGGCCAGGGCGCCCGGGTAGACGCGCAGGGTGAGCTCCTGGTCCTCCAGGCGCTGCCGCATGCTGCCGCTAGCGGCGGCCGTGTTGGCGCCGCTAGCGTAGCCGCAGCCGCCATCTTGTAGGCTCATGGTGGCGCAGCAGGTCCCATCGGCGCACCCCTCTCTGGGCCCGGCGGACTCACTTAGGACATCCCAGCTGGAGAAGGGCAGAGAGAGAGACAGAGAGAGAGAGAGAGAGAGAGAGAGAGAGAGAGAGAGAGAGAGAGAGAGAGAGAGAGAGAGAGAGAGAGAGAGATGGAAAAAGAGGTTATATATGGCAGCAAAGTGGCAAAACAACAAGAATTGAAAGGAAACGTTTGTGGTTTGAGACATCACTTTACTTCCTCACAGCCTCGGGCATTTGCAACACATCAAGTCACCGCAGGGTCAGTAGGACCAGAGCGATTTCATCTGTCCCATGACAGGGGGCCGGCTCAATGGGCCCTCTGTTCAGGAGTGTAAAGGGAGCTAGCATCGCAGCTAACGCCGCGGAGGAGCAGCGAGACACCGAGTCATGAAGACAGAGGGAGACGAGACTGATAGCCATTCAAAACAATCAGGAACAGTAGCTGCTTCGACCTAGTTTATCAGAGCCATATACTCTGTGTGTGTGTGTGTGTGTGTGTGTGCCCCTGTGATAATCCAAGCGCCCTAGCCTTGTGCCAAGATTAACAGCTGCCACCTTACACACAGAAGTGGCTGTAATGAGAACACAATGGTGTAATTTACCACTTCCCTGTTGATAGCGGACAGAGCAGTCCGGTCAAACACACACACACACACACACACACACACACACACACACACACACACACACACACACACACACAGAATAGAGTCCAGTCACAGAGACTACAAAGCTACAACTGTGACGTGGAAGAAGTTTACTGTCTTGACTGGGTCAAAGTTTCAAAATCCTACATATATTTTTTAATAAATTCAATATTTCGGTCAGTATTTTAAAAACACGAATGATTTCGTGCTGAAACAAGTTATTATTTTGTTAGCAAAGGTAACAAAATAATTTTGACTCACAATTTTAACAGTAACCCATAATGTGATTTATTTTCATACCAGCAGAGAGGAGGCATCATTTGTCAAGTGTTTGGAATGGTGCTCTATGAAATACTATGAAATACTATGAAATACTACGAAATACCTCAGCTAAATATGGAGCCCAGACGAATGAGCAACATTCATAACAGCACATGAGACTACAGTCAAACAACAACAGGAAGTAGGTTATAATAGACAGCCATGGTTTTCCAGGCGTCACGGTCAGCGTACTCTCTCTCCCGCTCACATTCTTTGGTCACAAGCTGACGGTCAGGAAGCCGCCGCTCCTCCGACCCCGACGCTCCTGACCGTCGGTTGCTTGGAATATTGGACATCTGGGAATGTGAGCTTATTCTACTCTGGCGCTCACGGCAAACTGCTCTGAATAAGCGTGTCAGCGATGAACGCTGAATATGAAGATTAAAAAAAAACATATATATATACACTTTTTCACTTCTGACAATTTTGTTTTGCCCTTGACGCCCGTCTCCATGGAGATATGCATCAATACCAGAGGATGAGTCAGACTGTACGTCTCTGGTACAGGGAAAATCAATACTGCTGTATAATGCCACACAAAGGGAGGATGAAAAACTGAAGACTGTAAAACCAAGAAAACTACATTTCGATGTAGATTGATCTCTGCCAGTCGTCCTATCTCGCCCTCCGTGGCACTACTCTCTCTTTTCTGAGGCATTTCATCACTTCTTCCTATTTTCTCTCACTCTCTCAAGTTGTTTATGTCTGTTTTCCTCAGACTGTGCTGTTACACCACGTCTACATTCTCTCCACCCCCCTCTGTCCATTCAATTTTCAGTCACTGAACATTTCAAAACAAAAGCTTATACATGCAGAACCAGAAGGAGATTATTTATGATTTGAATTGTAAATGTACTATCGCCCTTTCTGTCTCTCAAATTTGAATTGTCTCTTCCTCCTGTCATGGAGATAGAGGGTCAATGGTTCCCTCTCAGCTCTGTCAGTCAGCGAGAGAGAGAGAGAGAGAGAGAGAGAGAGAGAGAGAGAGAGAGAGAGAGAGAGAAAGAGACAGAGAGAGACAGAGACAGAGAGAGAGAGACAGAGAGAGAGAGAAAGAGACAGAGACAGAGCGCCCCAGACAGACGCCCATCTTCCTCCTGCTGTCTGGAGCGAACCTAGTCATCTACAGTAGTCTGCAACCCACCATCATTCTCAACACAGAGAGAGAGAGAGAGAGAGAGAGAGAGAGAGAGAGAGAGAGAGAGAGAGTAGACAGCTGGATGTCTGTAGGAAACAAAGAGGTGAACTGTGCAGGATGAAAGACAGAGCAGAGGGAGAGACGACCCAGCTGAGAAACAGACAGACAGAGAGAGAGAGAGAGAACGAGAGAGAGAGCGAGAGAGAGAGAGAGAGAGAGAGAGAGAGAGAGAGAGAGAGCTAAAACAAGCTTGAAAACAAGTCGGAGGGCAACATAACAGTAAACATGACGCCCCCCACCAACGGTGCATTCAGCCTTTGGAACAAACGGTAACAAGCTGAGCTCATGTAGAAAAGGTTATGTAGCGATGTGAATACATGTTCTTGGACCGTTAGCGTCTTTCTTTAAGCCTTTTGCTCCAGATTGGACGCTTGTACGAATGTTGCATCCGCCTTTTGGGCCAATCAATAAATAAATGAAAAAGCCTCAGGAGGGGAAGCTGTTTAAAGTCCAATATGGCGTAAATATAGTTGGAAATGTGTAATTTGGTCTGAAATATCGTGTGACACATGGACGAACAGACGAACAGACGAACGGACGAACGATCATTGTAGCACCCCCTTTGGGTTAGTCACTTTTATTTTGAAGTGGTAGTGAGATGCATCATTACCCCAAGTGTGATCAAAATCCAATCATTGGCCGAACAGATGGCTGAAGGCTGATCTGATCCATAGTCAGACACAAATGTAGGACAGGAAACAGAATAATCACAGCGCTTCAGGTTTTCGCTGCAGTTTTAATATCGAGTATCGTGGATTATTAAAGAAGAGCGACGACTCTTCCATGCTGACTACTGGATATCTCCGCATGCCAACCGCTGGCTTTTTGGATTTAACATAAATATACATATATAGTTATTGAAAACAGCTGGTGCAGACCGGCCGCCGGACCGGCCCCTGTCAGAGGGCTCAGCCGTCAGGCAGCTCAGAGAGTCACTAAGCTGGAAATCACTGAGTTATGAGGCTCGTCACTACACTAACCTCAACCACCAGGGAACAAAAATACTCTGCTCTGACAATGAGGATGGATGGCTGCGAGATACAATACAATGGGAGAGTCTGAGTGTGTGTGTGTGTGGGTTTGAGTGAGTGAGTGAGTGAGTGAGTGAGTGAGTGAACCCAAGAAGAAGAATCCAAGAAGTAGTGCAACGGAGGACGAGACAGGACGACTGGCAGAGATCAGTTAATTCAACTCAAAATAAGCCAGGAGATAAATCAACAGGAGAAAGAAACAGGAAGTCAGAGAATGACTCAGTCCGGCTGAGCTACCCTGAGCTGGAGCAGGAACGTTGCGTGGGCCTACTTTGAAATTTGCAGCTTAATGGTAAAAACTGGACGTGCACCTCAGTGTAATTTACCTGGTAAACCGACAACTCCTCAGTCTCACAATGAAAACAGGAAGCTGCGACTTCACAACCCAGCTGGGTGGACTTGAAGAGGTTTTTTTCCCAAAATGCAAAATTCACCGCCGGGAAAAAAAACCAACTCTAACAAAATGATTTACAGCAGGAAATTAAAACAAACAGACTAACAGCACTTTAGTTTGTTTGGAACAAATAGAAGAACTGGGTCATAGTATGAGCAGCGACAGCCACCGTGGCTGAACAGACAAAGAAACTCAAACTTCATCAACAGAAAAGAAGACGTCACACGTGTTTGATTGACTGGTGACCTCTGGGAACACACCGAGGATCACCGCTGTAAGGATAGCAGGCAACATGAATCCTTACTTCAGGTGATGATTTTTCACCCCAAATTGAATTCTTGCCGCCCTTGTTCCCTCGTCAGCCATGACCCTGAACTAAAGACCTCCACACTGGAGGGGTGGAGCAGAAAGTCACAGGACAGTAAAGCTCCGGAGGAGAACCCCGACCTGACCGACCCACAGCACGGCGCTGAGGCCTGGATAACAGGAGATAGCACTAGCCGCTATGATAAACCCTCTGGGCCAAGAGGAGGAGGGGGGGGGGGGGGGGGGGGGGGTAGACCGATGGACCTCAGGGGGTCAAAGGTCAGAGTGAACAGCCAAGGGTGCATACCAGCTCAGGCTCTGACGAATCACATGCGGTGGAGCTGCTGAGATAGCGGCTCAGTTCTGGGGAGATCGGGGCTTCTTCAAATTTTTACGGTGCAAATGTCCTCGGGCAGCTGCGTGGAGGGGTGAGGTCACCCAGACGGGAAGTGGACGGCTGTTAAGACACAAAGCCTCCAGTCTCTCTGGACGCCCAAGCACAACAGATGGAGGTCACCGCGGCACGGTCAGCATCCAGGAAAACAGAAAGCCTTTGAAGATGGAGTTTGGATGACGGATGGAATCGGGTTTGTTCGGTGATATAAATCAGGTACGGGAGGGAAGGGAGGAGAGGAAAGTTGTGGAGAGAGGAGGAGAGGCGGGAGGAGGCGGTGGTGAGGGGGGAGGAGGCTCGACGTCTGTTTTGTCTTGTTTGGACACGGGTGAGTCCAGACCGCTGACAGCGCGCTGAGATAAGGCTGGAAGCTAAAGCCACGCAGGTGAACACAGGAGACTTCACTAACGGAAACCAAACGGAGAGAGAGAGAGAGAGAGAGGGCGAGAGTGAAGAGTCGAGGACATCCTGATGAACGCCCGCCAGCCGTCTGACTGGTGGACGGGTTCAGCCGCGGGTCACCGCCGCTCAGAGACGTCACTCAGGTGGAGGAAAAACCCGCTCATGTCAGAAAACACAGAGTCCCTTCCAAACAGACCTTAGTACTTAGAGAGAACGAGGGAGAGGGAGAGGGAGAGGGAGAGGGAGAGGGCAGGGGTTCAGAAAGGGGAGAAGGAGGTGGGTTGAGGTAGAAGAGGGAAGGGGAAGAGAGGGAGAAAGGGGGAGTAAAGTAGTAGCTGGGTTTGACGTCTCAGACCAGCTGAATGGAAACATTTCCTCAACGTCGTATGAAACCGTTTCCCATTGATAAAAACAGAGATGCAAATAGTGACGGAAACACACGTCTTAGGTAAACAACTCGGGGAGACGACCGGCTCCGTTTCATTGCGCAATAGTTCAAAAGTGTCGTGACACCCTGAGAGGAGCAGCACAACATCTACGCTGCTCAGGAGGAACCTGCACCACGACCTCACCTCCCTCAGGGCTTCGCTCCTGTTCTCTCCGTCTGATGTCGATGTGCAGCAGGATGAAAGAAACATGGCCGACGTTAGCCGACACTAAAGAACAACTTCCCCGCTACTGATCGATTCTTCAGAGACAGAAACAAACCTAATTCGCATTTTATTGTTTGCCACATTTTGAATGTTTCCCTAAAATGTGCTTGACAGTCAGATGGAAACAACACGCCGTGTGTGTGTGTGTGTGTGTGTGTGTGTGTGTGTCTGGATGAGTGTGTACAGCAATAGCCACCTAAACAGTCTCCCATCCTGCGACAGGGAGTCCTCTCAACCAATCACATCGACCGTCCCCGTGAAGCTCCAACCAACCGGGGACAGACGAATCCCCGAGACGTTCCAGTGCTCAGTCTGGTTGGTAAACAGTAACACCCCCTCCTCTCCCACAGTCTGTTCTCACCAGTATAATGGCAATAAACACCAAACCTCAGCATTCCTCGACTCCACTCACTCACTCACTAACACACACACACACACACACACACACAGACAGGGTTCAATTCACTCACAATAACTCAGAATGTGGATTTCTCATCTTATTTGAGTTATTAAGAAACATTTGAGAACACATGCTGTACTGGTAGAATAGAAGCTACAGGCTTGGTTTCTAGTTTGAATTGAAACCAAACCCTGACACTCTCTCTTTCACACACACACACACACACACACACACACACACACACACCAGTAAGTACTTATCTACCTCCACACACACACACACACTCCACCTCCAAAGCTCCAACCCTGATCAGACAAGATCACATGACCACAGCTCCATGCTGCTCTGGCTCCGCCTTTTGCACTCTTTACTATTGGTTGCTTGCAATATTGGTGATATATTGGATATTGATATTGGAACTGGAGCTCATTCTACTGTTGCCCTCCACACACACACACACACACACACACACACACACACACACACACACACACACACACACACACACACACACACACACACACACACACACACACACACACACACACACACACACACACACTCCCAGACCTGCAGCCCTGATAACACGACCCAGAGAAACACCTCAATCTGGTGGCATGCAGCTGAATTCCCTAGAATATTCAAGAGTGATAAAAATAAAATAATAATAATAATAATAACTGCTGTATGTGTGTGTGTGTGTGTGTGTGTGTGTGTGTGTATGTACACATTCCTGAATTCCAACAGGCCAGCAGAGCTCACAGGAACTGAGCCCACACAGACACAAACATCTGCCAGAAACGCAGGGAGACAGAGTGCCGAGTCATTCAGTGCATAGCCGTGTGTGTGTGTGTGTGTGTGTGTGTGTGTGTGTGTGTGTGTGTGTGTGTGTGTGTGTGTGTTTGCACACAGAGGAGAAATGCATGTGCACCATGAGAGAAAAACCCCACTCAGGACAGTCAGTTTTCAGAAATGTTCCCACTCCCCCTGCAGCTCTGCAACACCGCTCTTGAACGTCCCGCGGTCTGGAAACACATCAGCTCCTTCCTTCACTACAATGCCCCAACTTTGGTCTATTCCTCCTCCCCTTCTCTCCTCCCTTCTTTCTTCCCCTCTCACTTCCTCCTCCCCCCTTTCTCTCCCTCCTTCGATTGATCTTTCCCTCCTCCCCTCTCTTGTCCCTGCTCTCTTCCCCCTTCGATCCCTCCTCCTCCCCTCCTTTCTCCCTTGTTCGATCTCTCTCCACGTCCTCCAATTTCTGGAATGGAGATGGGGAGAAGAGGACCAGAAGAAAAGGAGGAGGAGAGGAGAGAGGAGGAGGAGGAGGAGGAGGAGGAGGACGAAGAGGGATGAAGAGGAGTGGAGGAGGAGATGACCAGAGAAGAGGAGATAATGCTCTGAGGTAGCCAGTTGGCTTCTGTCTATGCTAGGGATGTTACTGTGTGTGTGTGTGTGTGTGTGTGTGTGTGTGTGTGTGTGTGTGTGTGTGTGTGTGTGTGTGTGTGTGTGTAAAGACATGGTGCAGAGCCGCCTCCCCATCCTCCTGCGCTACCACATTTCCCTGGGGGGATGACATCACCTCGGCCTGCACCGCTCTCCTCCTGGCACAGGCCACTCCACGTCCCAGCACGCGCACACACACACACACACACACACACACGCACACGCACACACACACACACACACACGCACACGCACACGCACACACACACACACAGCATCGGACAAAGACCACTGGGGAGCTGTATCGACTGAAGACCCCCTCCTCTGTAGAGTCAGATATCAGCGCTTCACCTCTGATTCCCCTCCCACCATTTCTCTCTCTCTCTCTCTCTTATTTCCTTTCCTGTTCCATCAGGGGTCAAATACAAGTTAATGGCTTTATTTTAGCCTGTATTTCCCAAAACAAATCACTCTCTCCCCCATCTCTCTCCCCTCTATCCTCCCTGTCACATCCCTCTCCATCGGCCGTCCTGGTGAAAACGAAACGCTTCAGAGTGATGAGCGAAGCCACGAGACTCTCCGGCGCGGCGCCATTCACCTCCCGGAGCCACGGGGGAAACCGGCCGGACGGCGCTTCACACTCCGGGAGCATTTTTTAAGCCGCAATTTGCTTCTCGGGGACAGAAATAGCAGAGCGGAGCAGAAGTGCTGAAGGCATGACTGTACTCGCGTAACGCCACTATATGCTGCTCACGTAGCTTAATGTACTGAATGGTATTTGCTGACTGGACGGGCAGTTTGAGGTGAGAGACCACTGGCTGAAAAAGGGTTTGAGAGCCAGCAATTGGGCTCAGCCAGTCTCTTTGAACCTTCCCTTCACAGAGGCTACTTCCTGTCAGTTCTCCGTAAGAGACATTGAGGTCCTTGACCCTGGAGTGGTTCCTCAATACTGACTCAAATGCCTGGTCGTCTTCCTACTTCCCGTGAAGCTGACTTTTGTGGAGGTTTTCACGTGGCAACAGCAATTTGTATCATAAAGACTTATATAACAAAAAGGTGGATATAGATGGCTCAGTCGTCTTGGTCCTGCCGTGCTGACAGGATGCAGCTAAGCAGCCCCGGGAGGGACGGACCACCCCCTAAGTGTGGAGCATCAAGCCGTTATTGATTGGAGCTTATGGGCAGAGAAATGATGTCCTCCCCTCCCCCTCATCATCCTCCTCCTCCTCCTCCTCCTCCTCCTCCTCCAGGGTGATGGGACGTGTCCTGCAGGCCCTGAGGTTCAGCCAGAGCCAATAGGAACTGAGAAAGCCCATCTCTGCCTGGGTGGATCTTATGGAACAGCGGCTTCCTGCGGCGAGCATCTCTCACGTCTCAGGCGACACCTCAGACCCACTCAGCTAGGAAACCTGCATCTGACATGTGAACAGATACCACAGACGTACCAACCTAACGTAACCTCAGCTCTCCCCTCACCGAACAGCGTGTCACTAATGGCTCCATCTCCACCATTGATCCTCCAGCTTCCACTTCTGCTTCCCGTTGGCCTTCGGCTCAGCTTGGTTTGATTTGGACAACAATCAATACCAGTCCACTATTTAGCCGTTGTTTGCTTTGTACATTGGACATTCACCTTATCTAGAGCCATGTGCAGTTGAGTGGGCAGGTATTCAGCCTGTGGCATCTACTCTACCCAACCTTATTCTACTGCGGCAGAACGGCAGCTAAATGCTAAAAATGTGAAATGTCACCAAGAACCCTTATTTTGAAATATTTGTATCGTACCCCGGAGGAGCTCCGGCTGAGTAACGCTCCTGCATAATGTCTACGGCGTGGCGTTTTGGGGGGATCAAAGCGAAGCGTGTCTGGCCCTAATAACGGCGCTGGACCGGGAGGAACCCAACACGGCCCCGGACAGCAGGAATGCGTGCATGTGTTTCGCGTGGAGGGAAAAGGGGGATTACATTTTATGACACACACACACACACACACGTGAAACCTGGCTGCCATGCTTACAAGCCTTCGTGACACGGGAAGGTGGAAAGTTTGCGAAAACCTTTTAAAAGAAAAATCATGAAATCAGAGCACATCAGCCCCCGGGGCAGCGTGACGTGACAGGTAGGAGGACTGCCCCCCCCCCCCCCCGCTGTGGACCGGTCTGGAGGTTTCACTCTCTCAGCACTCGGCCACTTTCTCTCTGCAGGCCTGTCACTGCGGCTTCGCGTCAGCCGCGTGCCACGCCCCCCTCTTACGCACGGACAGAAACAGGTCAGCGGCTAATGGATGTGTTTGCTTGTGCGTTTGTGTGTGAGAGTAAAAAACAAATCAAAGCTGCTGCAGTCACCGCGACGGCTTTGTTGTTTAAGAGGTCAGCGGCACGAGCGGTAAAAGATGCTGGTCGCCACACATCCGGAAAGAGGCGACGACACGCAAAAACAAGCCTCGCGGCCACAAGAGTCACCAGTCTGTCTTTGAACCAGAGGATGGTATTTGACCGTCAGCAGAGGGGACGGCCAATTGCGTGTCGGTGCCACATTTTGGGCACGGCCTCTGACAGCGGGTCTTTTATTTTTTAACCCGAAACAATCCGGCGGCAGGATGGGCCGTACTAGAAAGAGAAGATATCGATGCGCCGTGCATCCCGGGGTCGACTTGAGTGAGTCATGTGACCAAACGGGTACAACGGGGTCAGGGTCGTGGAGCGGTGTCATCCATCCGACAGGAAGAGGAACTGTTGTCTTCTCCACAGTCAGCGAGGACAGAGAGAGAGAGAGAGAGAGAGAGAGAGAGAGAGAGAGAGAGAGAGAGAGAGAGAGAGAGAGAGAGAGAGAGAGAGAGAGAGAGAGAGAGAGAGAGAGAGAGAGAGAGAGAGAGAGAGCTGGAGGTGTCAGACCGAACTGGACTGGATCCCCGAGGTCGACCCGCTAAGCAAACCCAGATGGGCCCAGATGCCAGTCAAGACCAGAGCTTTTAACCAAGCACGTTAGTCACAAGGCATTTTACAGAGCAACAAAAGATAAAAGAGATGCAACTAAAAACAAATAAATAAATCTCAATAGTTGAGGTACAGGACCGCTGAACCTTACATTCATATGAAACTCTTATAACACACCTTCTATTCTACAGACGTTAAACCGTTATATCCACCACACCAACTGAGGGATTGAAGTATTTAGTATTGTTGCTGTCTAGGACCTCATCCAACCTGAGCCCACCTTAGTGTTTGTTAAAGGGGGAGCCTCCAAACATCTGAGCTCACTGGACAGAAATAAGAGGAATTGTTAATTGAGGCTTGTTAACACTTCCAGGGAGGACAGATCCCAGCCTTGACCTCTGACGCTCAGCAGGACTCCATACACAAGCTGACAACGTGGACCCCCCCACACCCCCCCCCCCCCCCCCCCGGGTCCTGTGGCCACTTTTCAAAAACACAGTTGCGACAAAGTGAGGTGTTTCATTAAGGGAGACCGGACTGTATGCGGAACCGTTTCCAAGAAAGGTCGCTGAACGTTTTGATTTGTTTTCCCGAGGAAAGGCCTGTATTGTTCGCCTCGGCCCGACCTATTGTGTGTGTACCAGACGGCGCGTTTCAGCGAGGCTGGTCGCAATAACAACGCGAGGGGCTTTGCTGCTGCAGACTGGCAGCCGCTCACACCATCTCGCTCCCTGTTTTTCCCGCTCTCCCTCTCGTGCACACGTAGCAGGAGTGTATTTCAGCTCTCGGTTTTCCTCCCGCCTTTCCCCTCGAATCCGGCAAAGCAACGACTTTCCGCATGTATCGACGTCGGGAGAAGAGGAAGATGTTTCAAGGTTCTCTTTTTTTTTTTTTTTTCTTCTTCTGGTGCGTCGTGACACGTTCAGCGCTGTGGTCACTTTCACTTCCACCTAAGACTGAGACTCAGTCAGCCGCAGAGCTCCCCGGTGAGATGAATCATTTCCTGTGACGGGGAGTTTAAATACAGGGGGGCCTAGCGAGATTATCGTGTTTCCTCTTCCTACTTGACTGTTTTTGACCCGCCTCCCACACCCCCGAGGCCTCGCGCTCTCGACCTCAAACGCTTTTTTTTCCGATCCGCGGCGACAACTCAGCTGCTGTTGAAGCTTCCTGAGGTATCAAACCCCCCCCCCCCCCCCGTGAAACCCGAGAGCTCCGTCTGAACGCGCGGTACGGGCCTGCATCACCGGGCAGCCTCCTAGACGAGCTGCATTGTTGTCTCTGCTGCTGCTGCAGTGCGCTGCAAGGTCAGGCGGGGGGGGGGGGGGGGAGAGCGGGTGGAAACAAGCAGAAAAAAATACGACCGTCGAGTGCGGATGCGAGTGTCGAGGCGGCGTTACAAATGAAACGGTCAGAACGCAAGAGGGAAAACAATCGGCGCTTTCAGAGACCGAAGCTCGCAAAATGGTTTCAAAAAGCAACAAAAAAAAAAAAAACCTAGCCCCGCCCCCAGGAAGGGCCTTGAGAAACAAACGCTCTCCTCAGTCCAAAGCCCCCCCGGGCTGCAGGCATGACTGTCCTCATGTCCCACATTACTGCCTTTGATCCGCACAGCGTTTTGCCAGTGCGACAATCTGGTGCATGACATCCCCGACAGAGTCACCAGTGATCTCTTTGGCGAGGCACCACCGATAGTCTCCCCCGCAGGAAGAGAGGTCCAGCACAGAGCGGTGTTCAGCTGGATTGGGTGACTGTAAATCTCCCCCGTTATTCTCCTTTGTTCTATTTTTCCTGTTCCTCAGATTGAGGCCAACGGTGGGATGATCCACGGGGCGCCTGAGGAGATCGAGACAGGTCGTGTTCCAAAGCGTCCAATCTGGCATCACAGTAATCGTCTCTTTCTGGGGCGCGGGGGGTCGTATAACTGTCTTCGCCGAGTGAGAGGAACAGAAAGATGGAGCGTTTACTCTTCCACGTTCACTCAAAAGATAAACACACCGAGTCAATTCCATCAGCGATACGTCCCGGACACCTCGGGTCTCAGTTCCAGGGCTACGGGTAGCGGAGCCGGTAGTTGAATCTGGAGCCGATGGCCTCGCTCATCCTCTCTTCACGGCCAAGTGATCACGTTATTAAGCGAGGACCTCTGGCGCCGAACGCTCCGCTGCATCCCATCACTGATAGATGTAGAGGCGGTGTTGTGTTCGGACCCCCGGAGGCTACGAGGTGCGACAAAAGGCTCCGTGGCGAAGACGTCTCCGAACGGGGGTCATCGATCAAGAACTCACTTCGACGGAGATCGGCGGCGGTGGCTACAGTTACTCACTCGGGCCCCCAGACCAACATGCAGAGGATTTACCTCTGCTGCCAACGCTTTCACAGCCGTACAGTCGAAGGCTGTTGACGTAAATCCCCCTGACAGGGGCCGCCGCTGTGTGTGTGTGTGTGTGTGTGTGTGTGTTAGACTGTACGGTTACTGTACTCAGGCTTCCATGCACACAAAGCTGCATTGAGTCAACCTCACCTCAGTGTCGCCACCAGCTACAACCAATGGAGAAGAAACTCATGCAACGGATTGAACATCAACGTGCTTGTGCGTTTGTGGACATTTTTTGAAATACAACATAATCTCTAATCTCTAAGAAACATGATTTGAAAAAGGGAAACGCGGCAGCGGTGGGATCAGAGGGTCAACGGGGGTGGAATACTCGTTTATCGACAGAAACCCTTTACAAACATCTCATTATGCTATTCCTGAAACCAGACGCCTCGACCAATAAATGTCTGAGGTAACCATGGCGACAGTCCTGGCTGGATCAACCCCTCTGCCCTCCGGCCCAATCCTGCACAGATTAGATATGACCGTCACAGAGAGGAACTGAATCCTCCGGGATTATTATAACAGAGAAACGCTTGGCTATATGCTCTCTGCTGCTCGACCCGCCCAACAACCCGAGGGATGTTTTTCAACCCTCGCGTCGCCTGCAGAGCAAATGTCTGTTTTCTGTCAACTAGGAAAAAGAAAAAGAAAATTGGTGGCTAACGCAGATCCAGCTGAGAGAAGGGAAAAACACAAGTAGCGTCAAATTCTACAGCCAGTGGTGCCAAATCCCAACGGATGATAATGTCAGAGACGCTCAAATACGCTTTCAGTACCGTAATGAGGCTGCAGGGCCGGCGGCCGGCTAACGGGACGCTAACACGCTAACACGGTGACACGGTGACATTTAAAAGGCTGCAGAGGGTCTGGCTCTAGCAATGCCCACCAGTCTGCACACACAGAGGGCCCTGAGGGAAGACATGATCTGTGTGTGTGTGTGTGTGTGTGTGTGTGTGTGTGTGTGTGTGTGTGTGTGTGTGTGTGTATCATTGGCATGGATTAGGTCCACTCCATTTAGTCTTAAGAATGCAGCCATTAGGCCAAACACAACTCCCAGCAAGGATGAGCCTGGGGGCACGTGTCAAAGAAAAGGGTGGCTGGGGACCAAAAGGTGCTCACCACACACACACACACACACACACACACACACACACACACACACACACACACACACACACACACACACACACACACACACACACACACACACACACACACACACACACACACACACACAAAGCACTAATGTACATGATGGTACACAGGAGGCTGCACGTAACCACGTTGGTTCAAACATGGACACGCAAGCACGCGTGCATACACACTCGCGGTGCATTTTCAACTCACAGAGATGAATAATACACAAGACGTGTGTGAATCCACGGCGTGAACAAAAAAGACGATTACATCCTCATCAATAAATCATGTAGGGACGGGACGGGGGGAACAGAGAGGAAGTCGGCTTCACCGCGGAGCCCACATGGTGAACCGGCCCACTTCGCTCATGTGGAACGCGCCGCGTTGTTCGGGTGAAAGACGGAAAGTCGCCAGGAAAGGAAATGCAGTGAAGTGATGGATTTGATCAGAAACACAATCAGGCCAAGAAAGCAAATTGAGAGAGAGAGAGAGAGAGAGAGAGAGAGAGAGAGAGAGAGAGAGAGAGAGAGAGAGAGAGAAAGAGAGACACATACTAATAACAGATATCTGATATTTATTGATTGTTTAATTGCCTGTATTGATGTATTGTTTTGCTTTAGCAGCATTCAATGAAGCAGATTTTATTTTAATTTAATTAATTGAGAGAGAGAGAGAGAGAGAGAGAGAGAGAGAGAGAGAGAGAGAGAGAGAGAGAGAGAGAGAGAGAGAGAGAGAGAGAGAGAGAGAGAGAGAGAGAGAACTCTTCTCATTTCCTTTAACAGCTAACCTCCATCACTCTCTAGATGACACACACACACACACACACACACACACACACAGATAAATATAACTACAGGATACGTCACATCATACTGCAACCAAACCACTGACTAACCATCATGGAGACGTAACCATTACAACCAGTTACTGAACTACTGCTGCTCTTCTCTTCCATCTCCAACATCCAAGAGAGACTTCTGCAGTAATAATGCAGTATAAATGCATGAAAGGGGATTTCTACAATGGTTACCACTGGAGACACACACACACACACACACACACACACACACACACACACACACACACACACACACACACACACACACACACACACACACACACACACACACACACACACACACACACACACACACACACACACACTGTAAGTTAGCTTTGAGTGTTATCTATAGAGACACTAATATCCTTCTGCTCAGAAACAAATTCATGTTTGTTTGATCAATAAGAGCTCAGGTTAGGCTAAATCAACCATACACAGGTAGGTCTAACACACACACACACGCACAAACACACACACGCACAAACACACGCACGCACGCACACAGACAGGTTATTCACACCCAGCACCAGACCACGTTAAGGAAAATGCATGAATGTGAAAAAGCATTGTGAGGGTGTGAAAAGAAGCACAACCGCAGAATATGAAAATATACCAAAATAGAAACTGTGAAAGAGGAAACAGTTTATGTTTATGTTTAAGGTTTATGTTTTGTATTTGCAACAATAATAATAATAATAATAATAATAATAATAATGCTGTAATCCGTTCTTTACATCATACAAACTACTTCACACGTTCATGTTCAGATTGTCAGGTGTGTTTATACAACGTCCCTGTACTATATTAGTATTTATACTAACATCTTCTATCACTACCTGCAGCTGCCGTGACCCGATTTCCCCACGGCAATCATTAAAGTTATCTTATCTTATCTTAACACACACACACACACACACACACACACACACACACACACACGCAGATTGGCAGGGAGACCAAATCACTGTGCAGCCACACACACACACCGTCTCTTGAAACAAAGGCGCCGTCTATTCACACACACACACACACACACACACCAAGACAATCCAGACATGTAGTGCAGACGCCCCCCCCCCCCCCCCCCCCCCCCCCCCCCCTCCTCCCTCCTCCCTCCTCCCTCTCAGCCACCAAATCCACTTAGAGGCCAGTGTGTAACTCGCTGATTGTTTTCTCTCTGGCAGCAGCTGCTCAGCTTCCCTCCTCCGTCTGACCACCTAATCAACTGTCAGTCACTCAGGGTCGGACAGTGGGCCGGCCCCAGGAGGAGGAGGAGGAGGAGGAGGAGGAGGAGGAGGAGGAGGAGGAGGAGCTTTCAATTTCCTTAAAAAATAAATAATAATAATAATAATAATAATAATAAAAGGTATTAAAAATAAATGTCTGTTTTGCTGCTTTCTATTGCCAGTTGGTTTAACAGAATCGTGATGCTGTTCTAAACACCCGGTGTCGTCTTTCCTGGGGAAAAAATCTTCTGGTGCACAGGAAGTGATCTCTGGGAAGCGATGAGCGCTTAGTGACAAAGATGGAGACTAAATAAAAACTCATATTCTACATTACCACTTTCAGTTTTTACACTTTTTCCATTTTTTTTGGAATATTCAAACAAAGAAGAAGATCCTGTTCACACAAAATCATGTCAGTCTCTCTCTCTCCCTCTCTCTCTCTCTCTCTCTCTCTCTCTCTCTCTCTCCAGACAGGTTTTGTATCGTTTTTGTACAGGTGTGTGGAGAGGAGGGGGCTCAGGCGCGACCTGGCTGGGGGAGTTGGCGAGTGGATATCAGAGAAAGGTTCCCCTCACTGGGTTCATGCTCTCTGGGGGGTTATCCGGCAACGTTTCAACCACAACCCGTCTTTTTCAGACACACCGTGGACACACCTTGTTGCTGGCTTCCCAAACACACACACACACACACACACACACACACACACACACACACACACCACACACACACACACATAACGACACAAGGTGATGACACAAAATCCATTGAATGCCAAGGGAGGGCGTGGGGGGGGGGGCGCTAACAATATATGAACTGATGAGATTGACTTGACTACAAGCACACACACACACACACACACACACACACACACACAGATAGATATCCAGGCTCTGTGTGTGTGCATGTGTGTGTGAAGAATGTGTCATGGCTCAAACACCCTTCATTCACACTCATGTAGGCACAGTGGGGTGGCTTTCACACCCGGCTCTGGCTAAATTAAACCCCACTGTGCTCACCTTGACCTAAACTTCGATTTACACACACACACACACACACACACACACACACACACACACACACACACACACACACTCTCAGCTACCCAGCCCTCACCCCTGTTCACACACACACACATACACACACACTCTCGGGTGAGACTGTTCAGCGCCGTGACAACAGCCAACCACGCCGAGGCTCCTCGGAAACCGCGAGCCAATCGCCCGGCCTCCCTTCGTTCCACCTCGGCCAATGAGGGCGCCCCGTTTGAGGCTGGTTTCACATGTGCGGCTTTCATCATTGTTCCAGATGAGACTGTGGCGCTGCCGATTAGCCTCTGCTGCCTCGGAGGGAAGAGAGCGCTGCTCGTTAGCGACGACGCTCGAATGCACACCGCTGTGTGAAGACGGTAACGTACACAAGAAGACAATGGAAAAACATGAGGTGTAGTTCCTCATTCAATATCTCCAAAATAAAGGAGGATCCAATCAGTGAAAGTGTTTTGATTTGTGTTATTTGTCTGCAATCAATAATTTTGTAAGAGTAGTTGTCACTTCTTTCAAATGGCAGGCCTCTTATTTTGAAATTCAACACTCCACATGTCCTCACGCCACGCTGCATCACTGTGCAACTCTTTGTTGTTAACAAGTCTCTATTTTATTGCCGTCATGTGAGAGCTCGTTCACGTCCGTTCCCTTTTCACTCATGACGGATGGAAAAGAGAGCCGATAGTCTCGTAACGTTATAAATATCATCTCGAGTCAGCTTTCCCCGAGTCCCAAGTCAGCCTTCAAGCAACTGAGACTAAATTAAATAACGTCCCCCGCTGACGCCCGATGCCTCCTCGACAGCTCAGTCAGGAAGACTCTTCTACAAGCGGTGGACAAACTGAGCTGTTAATACAGGAAAAAAACAACGGGACAATTGGAGATGTTTCTTCTTCAAAAAAAAAAAAAAGTAGTTGCTGAAAGCCAGTAAAGCAGCACAAACCTGGATAGAAGAAGAATATAGATTTGTTCATCTTCCTCGTCTTCCTCGGCACCGTCAATGGAAAGACAACAGCCTAACCTTGTGCTGCTTCTGAGCTCATGAACACAACACACACCTCTACGGAGCTAACTAGCATTAGCGCTAGTCAAGTGACCATTATTATGATGAAATAGTGGCTTATTTCAGTGTGTTTGTGTGTGTGTCTCCTAGCAACTGTTGAAGTTGAGGAGGTGTGTAGCCGGGAGCACAGGCCTGAATGGATGAATGGTCTGTGATATGGAGAGCAGGAAGAGGAGCTGGGCTTTGAACCCAACTAATGATGGCTTTAGTCACAACTGAGTAGAGGACAACAGGAAGTGGGGATGACGACACGGGACCAAAACCCAGGACGCTTTCACCACATGCTAACAGATGAACTGGGTAAACTCTCATCCAGAGAGCGAGCAGGTTGGAGCTTCAGTGTCTTGTTGTCGACAGGCTGTTGGGAGGAATCGAACCTGTGACCTTTCAAGTTACAGAGTGGTCCGTCTCACCACGACGCCACCCTGTCACAAATTCTTCTTCTTCGGACAGAGACAGGAAATAGACCGGAGGTAAGCCGTACGCCGCATTCGAACCCGCGGCATCCCATTCACGCGGCGCGTTCCTCTGCCCGCTGAGCCTCCGACTGCTACCTGCTATATCCGTATTGTGGCGTCCCAGATTAGCCTCGCCCACCAAGTAGGACAGACTGCAGGACACAACCTTGGCAGGATGACTAAGCTTTAGTGGAGCGAGACAGAGGGAAACTATGTGGAGATTTCAAGGGAAACGCTGTGATTTTTTTGTGGTGAAACAACAACATGGAGAGAGAGAGAGAGAGAGAGAGAGAGAGAGAGAGAGAGAGAGAGAGAGAGAGAGAGAGAGAGAGAGAAAGAGTGAGAGAGAGGGAGGGAGAGAGAGAGAGAGAGACACAGACAAACAGACAGACAGAGAGAGAGACAGAGAACTTAATATATTGTATGTATATCTGAATTTTCTGTAAAATTAATTGAATTGAATTGAGAGCCAGAGAGAGAGACAGAGAGAGAAAGAGAGAGACAGGGAGAGAGAGAGAGAGACAGGGAGAGAGATGGGAAGAGACAGAGCGATAGAGAGAGAGACAGGGAGAGAGACAGGGAGATACAGAGAGACAGAGGGACTGAGAGAGAGACACAGAGACAGAGAGATGGGGAGACAAAGACACAGAGAGAGAGACGGGGAGACAGAGAGTGAGACAGAGAGCAACAGAGAGAGAGAGAGAGAGAGAGCGACAGAGAGAGAGAGACAGGGAGACAGAGAGCCACAGAGAGAGAGAGAGAGAGAGAGACAGAGAGCCACAGAGAGAGAGAGACAGAGAGAGAGACAGAGAGAGAGAGCGACTAGATTACATTGGTGCTCCATCATGCTAAGTGCGCCACACCCAAGTCCACTGGTCGCAGACTGCTTTGTTCTAGCACTGGCCACCACCCTACTACTGTCACACACACACACACACACACACACACACACACACACACACACACACACACACAATGCCGACAGTACATCACAGCACAGGCGTCTGCAGACAGCGGGTCACGTGTGCGTCTGCCTGCGTTCTTCTTCTGCGTGTTCCCGTTGCGTGCGTGTCGTCTGCAGGGCATCGCTCGGCTCCGACTGGAGACCCGGGACCGATCCAGATGAGACCCGGGACCGATCCAGATGAGACCCGGGACCGATCCAGATGAGACCCGGGACCGGTCCAGACGCTGCTGCTGCTCTCAGACTGACGGGGCAGCGCAGGCCCACTCAACCTCTCCCCGACGACACGAGACAAGCGGCCATTAAAAAAAAATTAAAAAAGGACAGCGACTGGAAGTGACACAAGTGCTAAATAATGTGGCCTCCCACGTCTGCGGGCACCCTGTCAAAACGTGTTGAGGGACCGAACCACAGACGCACCAGAAATGAGACATTATCGGCCGCCTCCGAACCCCAAATGACACGGTGCTAATTGCGGAGGGGCGAGAGTTTCTCTTGCCTCTTGATTTACCCTCGCAGGCGTTTCGCAGGCGGGCCGCGCCAGGATCTGTCAATCCCAACGACAGCTCCATCAATCTGCTGCGTCAGCATCAGCCGCAGGAGCGACGGCTAATACCGACCGCCTACATTCACCGGAGCTTTGTAAGCGGAAGCGTTTGGCCTCGTCTTTTTCCCGTCACATATTCTAAACCTCGTTAGCGAACGAGGCTTCCCGGCACCTCCCACCGGGAATAAATAGACAATTTGACTATTTCAGACAACAATTGTGCATCACATCCTGTGAGTCTCCTGCTATTGTTTTCTGTGGGTTGTCTGAGGCTGCCGTCCAGTCACGCCAGGCGGGGTTTGGCTCCTAGCGGCGCTGAGCTGCAGACTCATGCTCGAAAACAGAAGAAAAGAAAAGCCTCCAGAGTCAATAAACAAAGGGTGAGCTACAGCGCTGCACCGCTGGGGCTTGTGGGGACTCTTGAACCAGGGTGATATGAATGAATCTACCCACTAAACCACCCAAAAACAACCGCCTAGATTTCCTCATCCGAGAGGCGTCTAGACGTGACGACGACTAAGACATGTAGGACTTGATAGCACCACCACATCCCACAGATAAACCAGAGGCCTAATCCTAATCTGACTCATTAATTCAGAGGAATCCCTCAACATGTTTTACTGCCTTCCACTCCTGCTCTTCATCATCTCCCGTAGTCTCTCCCTCCATCTGTAACCAGCCGTGCAGGACGGAGGGGAACGTGGCAGAACGTAAAGCGGCGACAGCGCAAGGTTAAATGAATAACACAGGGAGATGTGAGGAACCGTAATGGATGCAGAAACTCGCAGAGGGCCTCGGCTTTGAACCGCTGCAAGAACAACAAACAAGAAGCGGCGCCCCGCCAGGAATCGGGCCACGCTGGAATCAAATGAGAGTTCGGCTATCATGCTAACGATCTGTAGCGACTCCTTTGAAGGAGGCTGCGGAAAGAAATGATTTTAATGTCCTCGGACGGCCAGCTGTACGATTTCTTGTCGCCTGTCGTGCTGTTTTCTTGGATTTGGCTTTGAGTTCTGTCCTCAAAAGAAAATGCAAAAAGGAAAGTGTTTAGCAATTAGCGGACGGCTTCACAGAACCCGGCGTCTACCGGGTCACGCTCGTCTTGATTCAAACTGCGCCCGAGAGGTCCGACCACCGCAACGCACTCGCGAGACACGATCCATCAGAGCCATCAACAAGGTCAATCTGTCACGTCGCGACAAATCACTCTGACCGCCGGGATCTGCCCGTCACATGAGAGTCACAGAGCGCTGCAGGCCACCGGGCCGGCAGGTCGCCGCTCAACAGTCCAGCAGATTGTGTCGATGTTTGAAAAGGTTTGCAGTAAAAAAGAGCCACATATGATGTCGCTTTCCTTCAAATTCCCTTTTGTTTACATTCAGACTTCAATACAGTAGCTGTTTTTAATGGTGCGTCTTTTGTCATATGTGCACAGGATCTCTTTGTTTTCCCTGCTGGGAATCATCTGCGGTCACCTGATCCAAACGTACACATGCTCTACACATGATTACACATCGGGAGGATGATAGCCTCGGGGTGGGGGGAAGCATGCTTGTGACCAGGAGGACGCCGACCTCAAATCCCAGACCGCCTGGGAAAACACGGGCGGCGGAGGGGAAAGTGGATGAGACATGAGACAACTGGTGATGTGTCCTTTGATCAAAGAAAAGAAAAGTCCACCCTAAAACGTTTTAAACAGCAACAACAGCTACTGGTGAAGGCGATGGAGTCTGATAGTAAAGACTTTGTCAGCCCCTCAGAATCAAACAGGGAGAAACCCATCATGGAAGAGGAGGAGACACCATCTAGCTGCTCCCTGACCAGCTGTGACCAAGACTGTGAATGTGTGTGTAACCTGGGTGTTGCTGAAAAAAAGACCATGCATGCTCAGTCAATCGGATAAATTTAAGAAAGTGATTTGAAGAAAAACATTATTCTCGTTGCCATTTATCACAAAAAAAAGCAGGTTTGACCAAGGGAAGCATCCGCCACCGTAATACAGACAAACCTTGTTGAGTCTTTCCCAGACATCAGACATCAGTCAAACTAACCTGGGAAAATGGAAACCCGACTAGCCGCAACAGTCGCACCTGAAAAACCTGACTAGTTCGGTGTCTTCTCACGTCCCCTTGAGTGTGTCGAAGGACAAAGACGCCCCTCCCCTTGTTGGGCGGCTCTATAAATACACCTGGCTGCAGATGCATATAGCAGCAAGACACCGACCTCATCCTGGTATTGTCTTACGTGCAGCCTTGAGCGTTCGCAGGAGCAAGTTTGCGCACGAGTCTACGAGTCGAGCAAGGGCATGGAGATCTGGTGCCAACCGGTATGTAATTAAACCCGGATACAGAAGCCGCTCGGCATGAGAGTCAGATAAATCATTATGATGAAAGGTAAATATCGGTTTGGGTAACGCTTCCCTTGATCCAACCAGTTAAACGATGCTTGTATATACATACGTATTACGTATTATATATATAATACAGTAGACAGGCTGAGAATATGGAAACTATAAGGACTCAACATATATGTGTTTTTCAGATAATACTAATTTGAAATGTCAAACCTTTCAATAAGTAATACATTTATAAAACAACCTTTTATGGAAGAATGGTAGAAGAACATGTTTTTCTTCCCGTGCCCAGATTAGACTTTTTCTGTCTTCAAAACACTTGGAGAATCTTATTCATGCTTTTATAACATCATGTCTGGGCTGCATGTTTACCAATCTGCACTATCCCGGCTTTTGACCAGAACCAGACCCGGGTCCCGCACGACTCGACTCCCAGTTCAATACAGAATTGACTGGAAGACTCTTCTTTTACATGGACACGCACCTCGTGATCTAATGCAGCTGCTGTGGCCCTACACCACTATGAGGACCCTTGGGGTGTCAGGACAGGGACTCTCAACGGTCCAGAGGTCGAGGCTAGAACCCCAAGGTGATGATGTTGTTACTGTCAGGGAGGCCGAATCGCTCTGAACTTACTTCTTAAAAACATCTTAAAACTCCCGCAGCCTCGTGCTGTACTTGGGTGTACTGTCTTCTCTTTTCTCTTTGCTTGTTCATCCATATTTTATTGTTTTATTACTGTAAAGCACTACTATAAATACACATGTACTTATTAAGTAAAGAATTGGATACGGTACTAATGCAGGAACGATGCAGTAAGTGCGTGAAGGGGGATTTCTGCGGCGGCTCCCACCCACTGTACGGACTGGGATACATTCATAGCGCCTCAGCCGTGATGTCAGCTGGAACCAAACGGGTGTGACCAGCCGCATTTAACAAAACCATTTTCTCAATGCCATCAGCTGCAGCGGTGGACAGACATGCGGGCCCGCGGGCTCGCGCCGCGATTCAGATGACTTCCAACAGTTGAGTGATGCTCTACAGCCCCTCCCTAAATGTGTGGACCAGCCTTAGCATCAGTCTATTACACACAGATACCATCAGTTTGTAGATTACGATAAATCTGTGAGGGGGGGGGGGGGGGGGGGGGATGTTGTGATAGTAATTAAAGTGGACAGTCAGCACCTCTGATAGTGAACGCTCACTATTGTTTTTACCCAGAGACAAGAGAGGAGCTTGTCCCGCCCCCCCTGCCCCGCCCTCCGATCTGTCAATGCACCGTAGCGAATCGATGGACAAGGAGGAAAGAGAAGCCCGGGACAGCAACCAGGACCGTCGGTCGAGTGGAACTGATCAACGGTGATCCTGCTTCTGAGTCCAGCAGCTCTGGGCCTCGGCACGAGACGCCTGTCCACAAATGTTTGGAAAGCGGGTCCCGGCGGTTGCGATGGACACGCCGCCATGTTGGAAGAGCAACAAGAAAAGTATGAAAATGGAATAAAGACCACGGAGGAAGGGAAGATGTAACACACATAGATAACAACGTACAGTCTTGTCCTTTTTCTTCATGGCTGCTCCTCATAACCTCTGGTGACCCAACGCTATCCAACCATTTCCCGAGTTGTTCAAATGGCACCGTATTCCCGTTAAATCATTAAACCTTGTGCCTTATTGTTGTCAAGGTGTTGCTATTGGCTGTGCCTGAATAGAGAGTCGCATTCACAGCTGACGCTCAGCTGCATGTCAACTGCATTAGCCGGCCGAGGGGCCCCCCGGAGCCGCCAAGGCGATGTTTTCAGTTCCCCCGTTCTCAAGGGCTTTACGTTTCCCCGCTTACATAATAAACCCGGATGAAACGTTCACGCCGGCCAGGTTGACATCGCAAACAAGGGAGCTCTCCGCCGACAGAGCTGGCAGCGGTTATCTGATCCTTCCTCGCATGTACACCGTAATGACTTCAGCCCCAGAGTGACATCATGGTGGTATTTCTTGACTCGTGACACGCGGCTGCCGTTGCTCAACGCAGGCGGTTCAGAGTCGGACAAGGGTGGGTCTCCTCTTGGGGCCTTCTCCCGTTTGGGACAGCGGGCTGAGGGAGGTGGTCTGGCCGAGGCCACGCGGGCCTGTTTCAGCATGTCTGCTCAGAGAAATACAATTATCCCATCGCTGCATTTATGGAGTTAAACTAAGCAGCGGCATCAATTCACATAGAAGCACAGAGTCTGAGGGGGTAAATCCCCCTCAACTATTTTTATTTATAGGCTTTTTATTGTGTCTGACATGTTCTTTCATGCTCTATTGCTTTTATTCTGCTTATAACCGCGCTCTTATTTCCTTTACCTCTTCATGTTGCTGTTGATGTTCCACGCTGTTTTGTAACCCTGTACAAAAAGTTGACCTGATGTGTCTAAAACTCGAATACCCAGAATACCCATCTTTTGTTGTGACTGACACAAATCTCTATGGTGTAAATCTATGATTACATTATGATACGTGGTTTTATGAGGACAGTCTTCATGACTGGAGGTCCTAGCTTACCCACCTTTCATTTACCATCCACATTAATCAACAGTGGTTAATTGGTAACGCGCAGCAGCTGGACGTCCCAATGTACAGCCCGCCCGGCCCCCATGGGAAAAACCCCAACCAAGCCCCATTAAGCACGAGCGTGATGCAACCGTCTCCCTGAAAACCGCCACAGCAAAGCGTCACCACACAGCGCGCGAGTACAATAGCACGAGCCCCGGTGTACTGTACCTCTGCAGCCTTTCCAACATCAGGACAACGCAATTACTTTCCATTAAGCGCGCCACCCCCCCCCCCCCCCCCCCCCCCGCGCGACACGGACTGTCACCGGTCTGGACACTGCATATCCCGTGCAAAACCGATGCGTCATGTTAACTGCCGCTCGCCCTTCTGCATCACGTCCAACGCGCTGCACACGTAAACCGGAGCCCCCGATGCGCGTCCACGAATATAATGCAACATCTGTAACTTCAGCAGTGATGCATTATATAAGAAAACAGCATGACATTATGAAGGCATCGGTGGTGGTGGTGGTGGTGGTGGTGGAGGGGGGGCGGTGATGCCTGCAGCCCTCTCGCGCGTCGGGGCTCGAGGTTATTTTGGCCACGCAAAGCATTAGGGGAATGTTTTCAGTTATGTGGCTTTTTTTCAGAAAATGCGTTGTTGTGTCCTCTCGTCCCCGGAGACACACCGAGTGGCCGTGAGACACGAGACACGGGGGCTACAACTGATGACAAAATGACAGAGACGGGGAGGTTTGACAGTCCGTCTCGCGGGCCACGGACGGTCCGTTTTTATTGATAGGCAGACTTGATGTTCTAGCGGGGGAATAAAGCAACGTTAGCGGAGACGTGAAGGGAAAACGGGCTTACCTCTACTGTTGCTTGAATCCACTCCTCCCCGAGCTCCCGCTATACGGTTTTCTGACGAGGAAGGGTAACCACTCTCCAAAAACTCAGTCTTATTTTACCGCATGGAAACTGGACTGTGCGCAATGTGTCCGCACCACGTATCCCGGTGCGTCTCCGCCTCTCGGCTCTCTGGTTGTTTGTGTAGATAATCCAATTTAATTTTCCTTTTATTTATTTTTTTCCAGGGCTGTTTTGAGTCCTCCCGTCACGTCGCCCTCCGACATCTCGGCTCTGTCTCTCTCGCTCTCTCTCTCTCTCTCTTTTTTTTTTCAGCTTACAATCGGTGCAAGCAGCCGTGCACCCGCATTGCGCGTCCTCGCGCGCCGTAGGGTGGGAGTTGCGATGGTGGGAGGACTTTCCTGTGTCATTTCTTCAGTCATTAATTTTCCAGTGAAGAATTTGTAATGGGTTTAATTTAGGTTTTGGTTTTTGACGTTTTGGTTTCAGCGTTCATGTTTTGAATGGATTCATTTACAATTAATCATAGACAGTGACGTCCAGCACGAGGCCGAAACGGTTATGGGGTGTGGCCAAAATTAATGACACCCCCCACACACTAACCCCCCTCCCTCCTTGAACCCTTTTTATTATTATAATATTCCTATAATATATAATACAGGGACTTGCTGCTAGTGAGTCCTATTTTATTACCTTACATTACAGATAGATAGATAGATAGATAGATAGATAGATAGATAGATAGATAGATAGATAGATAGATAGATAGATAGATACTTTATTGATACCCGGGGGAAATTCTGGAAAGTCGGGAAGTTCTTCTACCTTTTCCCTGGCTTTCATTCTTTTGCCTAGCACCCACCCTAACCCATGCATGTGGTCATTCTAGGGTGGGTGCTAGGACCCTACAGACCCTGCAGACCGTATGACTCTGACTCCTTATTAGAGGTTGCTCGTAATGTCAGTGGAGGAGCTTCATCTTATTTTATCACTTCATTTATTGTGAGTTGCTCTGGAGTAGAGCTGGACGAAGACCAGAACTGTAAGTGTTTGCTCTGGTCCCGTCCTCCTCCTCACCCATGTCAAGTTGAGGTTGAGGTTTTCAGCCCCGCTTCTACACAGGATGCCGTACAGAAAGCGTCTTTCAGTTCATCCATAATGTGATTATAGGATGACTGCTGGATCTTTGTTCCCAGAAAGAGGAGCGATTCATCACGGTGCCGTTTGAACCCGACGATGTTATGATCAAACTGTGACTTTTCCAAGACTATTGCGTAACACATATTTCTGTGACCAATATTTATCAGAGGCTTTGTTGCAAATGTCACTTCTTTTTTTTTTTTTTTACGTATACTAACTGATGTGAGTGTCCCAGGTCTTCTGACCGATACTATCAGGACGTTTCTGATTGGGGGGTTTTACTCACAGGGGAAGTGGCTCAACAAGCAGCCAAGCTTCACAATAAAACATTTCACTGGTTGGAAAAAAGATATTTCAAAAACGATATGCACATGTTACATAACCTTTCCAGGATTTCCACGACTCTTCCAGGTTTTCTAGGATCCCTGCTCTTATCTGCCAGTTTTTGCTTTTGGTTGAAAATTGATCCAGCAAATTCACATTTCAAGTTGAGTATTTATTTCTGGATTTACAGTGTGGCAGCGTAAGAACGACAACAAGGTTCACGGGGAGTCTTTGATCGAAAGGGAGAACAGGTTCTATAGGCGTGTGTTGACAAGAAGGTGTTGTGTAAAGGATGCCTTCCCATGAGTCAACAGTCCCAACGTCGACCGCATCTTCTTATCACATGTATTTGTCTGTTGAAAGGTCACCGGTGCGTTCGGTGGAATTCAACTCTCTTTGAGACGATGAGAAATAACACACAGAGTGACTTTCTGGTGAATGTCTCTCAGAAAAGTGCTCCGGGGTCTGCTCGCTCTCAGTGAGATGTGACAGACAATACCTTCGCTGACACTCAAAGTGGGTGAGGGAAGAAAACGATCTCGCTCCTCTCGGCGGGTCTGAAAACATCCCACCTGTTTTTGAGCGGGATCGGCTTCCAGCGCGGTGACATATTTACCAGCCAGACATTTTTGAAAAGGAAATCCTCCCCTTTGGCTCTGAGAGTTGGAACGCTACCCCGGTGTCAAGGGGCCCCCCTCGCCGAGCGCGGTCGGGGCCAGCGCCGGCGTCCAAACTGACGAGACGCCGGCTGAGGGCGAGAGGTGGGCCGAGGGAGGCGATAGACGGGGGAGGGTTCAAGGGGGGGGGGGGGGGGCGAAGCCGGGAGGATCCCAGTCTGTCAACCAGAACAAATGTTGGGAATTACTCAAAAACAGGGACGGTAGCAGCAAGGGGCCTTGTGTGTTTTAAAAGTGTGTGTGTGTGTGTGTGTGTGTGTGTGTGTGTGCAATGATATTGATGATGATTCACTTTCAGCCCACACTGAGATGACACCCTGTCTGAGACCCATGTCTCACTTCTGGGAAATGACAGTAGTTTCCCATTCCATCAGTTTTGTTTTGAGTTTCCGAAGCACCGAGTCACACACCTGTTCTCGTAACAGGGAACGGCCCCCGGACAAACCGGTACGATGTTGAGTCCAAGAGACGGGACGGGTCGAGGTGGTAAAACACCAGAAACCTCCTGGACCACCGGAGAAAAAGAAAAGCCCAAAGAGAAGACAGCAGACTGCATCCAAGGTCCTGGTCCTGGTAACCAGCATCCATATTTGATGTTTACCACCTTTAGGTTTAAACACCCTCCACACACACACACACACACACACACACACACACTCCATTATACTTGATCTTTCTCCCGTCTAGTTATTTCTTCAACCAGCACTTCTTTACTTTATGGGCTCTGTGGCTTTGACCTTTGACCTCCTTCCTACTGGTTGCTTGTAATATTGGTGTTCTAGGAATTGAAGCTTATTTGTTAAGGGAAGAGTTTGGCAAAGTGAGTGTGTGTGTGTGTGTGTGTGTGTGTGTGTGTGTGTGTGTGTGTGTGTGCAGCCAGGCTATCCTCAGGGTGATGGGTAGCTGGCCACCCCAGCCTCCAATATTTCACCTGGGCGCTGGCCACCCTCTGCATTAAGCTTTATAGAGGCCAATAAAAAGCCCTTTCCAGCGGACCTGCCAGCTAAATAACGATTACAACATAAGCCCCTTCAGCGATACCAAACAATTAGAGGGCAGAGAAGATTGGACAGCTCACATCCATCACTCAGCTGTAAGCCCGTGTTGTCAAAACAATGTGGCTGTTTGTTGAAAAGGATTAATCCTGAAAAAGTAACAGAGCGGATCATTTGGTTTTCGGCTCAAATGTTAAAAATGTGAAGTCTGCAGTGAGAACAATCTGAGAGCCTTCAGAAGATAAATATACCGAAAGGAGTTATAAACTGTCTTCAGGCACATCCCGGAGGATCTGTGAGCCAACTCTGTAGTGCACAGGGGCCAACCGTATAAATCCAGATGCCATCCAGCCCTTGTCTCTGGGTAAACAGCGTGGTGTTATGAGTTGTTTGTTGAGGTGTTGCAGCTGCGGCTCCGGCCTCGCCGTGGCCCTTCGCCAATCCCAGGAGAACAATGTAAGGATATGATTATTTTTGATAATCCCAAGGTAAGCTGCCAGGCTCTGGCAACCTTGGCTTGTGAAAAGCCTGAAAGTAGAAACAACACAATGCTTTATATCCCAAAAAAATAAATCGCTACCTGATATATCGTTCGATGTCTTTAAAATAGAGAGTGCTACCATTCTGTCAACCAAAAGGCTTTTCTTTTCTTTTCTTTTACATTTGTGTTGTCAATCATTTTGTTAGAAGAGGTGTCACTTTTTGTCCTCATCGTGGAAGGAAACTCTCCAGAAATGGTTCATGGGTAATATGTGATATTGTACCAACAGATGCAACATACAAAAAAATTGTGAAAACCAAAATGAAAAATGGGTTGAGCCCAAACTGCCTCCTCTCTTAAAACATGGTCCAAACGAGATTTACTGCACTGTCCGGGAATCACACCTGGGTCAACTCACATACCAACACGCCCACTCAAGGCAAGGTCTCCACCTGGTGGTCAAAGTAAGGAAACGCACGCGTCGTCCACTTCTGTGTTGCACTGTGCCTGGATCAGATGGAGGCAGCTCAGCAGAGAGGTACAGTACTAGATTTTTTTTCTTCTAGTATTATTCTAGCTAGCTAGTACTATTCTAACTTTTCATTTCATTATTTTTGAAAGCATCTTCACTTTACAGATTTGTATTACATGTGCCCAAGACTTTTGCACAGTACTGCATATGGTGGTAACATTTAGGTTTTCTCTTCTCATGGCTACGACTTTACTTTCTCTCTCTCTCTCTTCAGATCATGATGGAAGGTCTTCTCCTGTTGCTAAATAGATTTTGCCCAGAAGCAGAGGAGCGCATTAAAACAATTCTCCTGCCCTTCTTCTCTGGGTTGCACAGAACCAATTTTCTGTTGGGCTTTTTAAAGAAAAGGCAAGCGGTTGAGGATGTTCATGCAAAGTGCCAAGGGTCTGGTGGTCTGGTAATGACAAAGGTTCTGAATCATCTCCTGGAGGAGCCGGATGTTTTGGCTGATGAAAGCCAGTTGTATACTCTCCTGGACACGGCCACCAACCAGGATCCAAACACTGTCCAGGCTGCCGTTGCTGACATCTGTGACCTTCTGGTTAGAGAGGCATTTGACTTCCTCTTCCAGTTGGCCCCTATGCCTCGCTGCACGTCTTTCAGAAAGATTCACCATGCTGGCAGCTTCTTGGTCACCAGGGCAATCACGGTATAAGCCATCGGGGTCATCAAAGCCAAATTGAGGACCGAGGCCTTTCAAAAACCCGCAGGGCCTCAAAGAGAACAGACAGGATCTGAACACCGAGAGCAAAGAGGCTGCCACGTTCATGGTTAGAGCCTCCCAGGAAATTAAGAACGTGAAACCAGTCACTGTGGTAAATTCTAGTTCTTCTGTTCACCTTCTCTGCGTCTCAACTTGAATCTCTTATGCAATGTTTTCAAATTTCATAATGACTCTAGTGCTGATGTGAATTTGATGTTTATCTTGGAAATTGAAATAAATCCAAAGTGCTTTAAAGTAACAGGAGCTGGCACATGTACAGTTGTATAATCTCATCTTTCATCACATTGTCATAAAACCTTTCATGCAGAGGATAAAAGGGAAAAAAAGGTGGAATTACTGTACTATTATTGTACTTTACTGAACTAATAATGGTTTTCATTTGGCTCTATAGTGTGTTGCCGTGCATCACACCATGTTGACCCTACACTGTGTGAACAACATATAGTACCACCTACTGGAAGTTATTATATATATATGTATATATATTGGCAGGCAACAGAGTAAAAATCCTAATCTGTAATTACAATGTAGCGCCCTCTATTGAACCCCGAACCACACTACAGGCTTTTTTTTTTTAATGTTTTTTTTTAGATTTGGTAATTGTTGAAGATACACTTTGCACTCTGAGATGTATTTTCTGAAAGTAGTATTCTCATAATAGTGTTTTATAGCCTTGTGTGTCTGTGCTCCTTTACTGTTACTACTAACTATTCAATTCCATACCACCAGGGGGCGCGCTGACTGCAAGGGGCGCTCCTGTTTCTTCTCTGTCGTCATCAACCAGCGCCTCTCAACAACAGGAGAAGTGAAGTTAGTTGTGCGGTAAGCTCTTTTTTTCTTATTTTCTTATTTTAGCTAAATCGTACAGTTTTAGTTCACTGTGCACTCCGCGGTCTACATTGTGATGGAAAAGGTTTTACAAATGGAGCGAGTAACCTCCAGCTAAAGCCTGAAGTGACCAAGCTCAAATTTTGCTGCTTCATACATGTTACCTAGTTAGCAGGTGTGCTAACGTTAGCTGGCTTCACTTGCGTGTGAGTTAATCTAAGACTAAGGATAAGACTGTCTGTTTGAGAGCTGAAATATTCTGACAGTCAACTCTATAGGACTTTAACGTTTCACCTTCATATCATTTAATGTTAGCGACCGTTAAGTTAAGAAACAGTAGCAACTTTCAGATTTGTCTCTTTCACTTTCACTGCATCAGAGACCGCTAAGCAGGTGACCGAGCAAATCTATATTAACTTGTAACCTTGTACTGTCTTTTTCAAGACTAAGTTAGTCAGTTGAACTTGATTAATAGTGCTTTATATTTCTTCTCTAGCTACAGGATTTGACTGCAGGCTCCAGCAATGGTGAGTTCCCTTGACAAAACTGATTGCTGAATGATGAATTGGTTATGTGCTCATGTTCAGTCTGGCTTCCCAGTGGTGGAGCAGATAGAAACGGGCTCTAGTGATGATGGATCATTGGAAACCTGCTCACTTTCACTGCATAATTGTTAGCGTTGGTGTGATAGAACAAACTGCATGGTTTAGTTAAAGACAGCTTTATGACAAGAACACGTCTTCATTTTTACATCTTGATGATACAGACTAGTCTCAGGTCTCTGGTCTCTGGCTGTGGGAGAGAGCTTTCACTGTTTACATAGTGAGTGAACTAAGCAAGAGAAAAAAGGTTAATTTTAAATTGAGTGTTCATCCATTAACAGACGTTAGTACCATGTTAGTAGCTGGTAGTATTGGATCATTTATTGTGGTACTGTGGCAAAAGAAATAACGTGATGTTTCACTTGCTTCATGAACATTTAACGAGGTTGAGTCGATTTCATTTCTGCTTAGTGCCATTTTTAATTTAAAGAAGCCTCGACTTGCTCTCATCTGTCTTCTGTTTTCTTTCAGTCCCGTCGATATGATTCGCGAACAACCATCTTCTCACCAGAGGGTAAGACTTTGGAACATAAAACTTTATTGATCACCAAGGGGAAATTTAGGTGAAATGTAATGGGATCCAGCTGGGACAAAGACAAATGGGAAAATAAGCACACAGAGAGAATATAAAAAAAAGAACAATAAAGTATAATGGAAATAATGTTGAGGTTCTATAAATGTGTGCTGGTGTCAATTTCTACACATTAAGCAGACTAAATTGAGGAATATAAGGGGGAGGTGTGGATTACTAACATGTATAGATTACGTGTATATTCTAGTTTATTCTTTGTCAGATCCATTCATTTTGGATGCCTAGTCAGTGTACAGCACCCGTCTTCATCTTCATCTGTGTATCGTTGGCAGGGCGTCTGTACCAGGTAGAATATGCCATGGAAGCCATTGGCCACGCCGGCACCTGCCTGGGAATCTTAGCCAATGACGGCGTGCTGCTGGCGGCTGAGAGGAGGAACATCCACAAGCTGCTGGACGAAGTGTTCTTCTCCGAGAAAATCTACAAGTTGAACGAGTGAGTTGCTGCCGCCTTTTGGCCTAACTCGTTTTTACTGTGTTCAGAACTGTTAGTATGTTGGATTAGATGAAACTTGAGTCCCTGTGGGGGGAAATCAGGTCATTGCAGAAGAAATAGAATAGAACAAACAGAAGGTATTGAAGTTAAAGATATGGCGTCTTCATCGTGTTAAAACAACTATTGGCTGGAAAGAATTCTTACTATGTTGTCTATTGGCAGATTTACAAGTTAGCAGTTGATTGCAGATGATTGCAGTTTACAGATGTACAAATTTAAAGTGACATTAAGAAATGACTGTTATCGATCTGTATCCGCGACCAAGAAACTGAAACGAGAGAGCAAGTGTGTTGTTGGCTGTTCCTATGATCCGACATACAGATGGAGCAACGCTGCCCTTGTTATTGTTGTATCTTTCCAGTCTCAGTCTTTCACTGTTCTTGTCCTGCTGGCCTCATCCTACACTTATTGTGTTGCAGAGATATGGCATGCAGCGTGGCGGGAATCACATCGGACGCCAACGTGCTGACCAATGAGCTGAGGCTGATAGCGCAGAGGTGAGCTCGGTGGTGGAAAGTTACCAGTAGGGAAATCCCCACTGATCCTCCCGCCCGGTCTTTTTAATCCCGGCTGCAAAATAGAAAAGAATGTGAGTACGATGTGAATGTGACACGCGTGCTCCTGCCGCCTCCGGTCCCAGGTACCTGCTGCAGTACCAGGAGCCCATCCCCTGTGAGCAGCTGGTCACCGCCCTGTGTGACATCAAACAGGCCTACACCCAGTTTGGAGGTACGCTGCCACACCGCCACCTAGGGGGGCCACACTAACTTGTTGCACGTAGGAATGCCCTCAGGGTGCACGGCTCTGGCTAAAGTGATAATCCCAATTATTTTGCTGGATGTTGTGATGAAGATTATTAATCACGATTTTAGTCTTGGTGGTTGGGTGTCTTATATTAACGTCTTGAGTCCAGCAGACGTTGAATTGAGTCAGTGTTGTGATTTGCCAATATTCTATGATTATGAGTTGTGGGAATTAAAATCATAACGATTATACATTGTTAATTATGCAGCGCTCTTACTGTATTGGATGTGAAATGGCCCAAAGACTATGATACTAAAGGGATTGTGTGTGTGTGTGTGTGTGTGTGTGTGTGTGTGTGTGTGTGTGTGTGTGTGTGTGTGTGTGTGTGTGTGTGTGTGTGTGTGTGTGTGTGTGTGTGTGTGTGTGTGTGTGTGTGTGTGTGTGTGTGTGTGTGTGTGTGTGTGTGTGTGTGTGTGTGTGTGTGTGTGTGTGTGTGTGTGTGAGAGAACAGGAAAGCGTCCGTTTGGAGTCTCCCTGCTCTACATGGCCTGGGATAAGCACTATGGCTTCCAGCTCTACCAGAGCGACCCCAGTGGCAACTACGGGGGCTGGAAGGCCACCTGCATCGGCAACAACAGCGCTGTAAGTCACACAGGAGCACCACAACGCTCTTTGGCTGTGGGTTTTTTTTCGGCATTGGTAACTGACACCATCCTTCTGAAGGTCGTTTCATATGCCCAAGGGCAAGTGGAGGAACTGTTATTTCTGTCGTGGTAATTTAAGTCAATTGCACTTTGTCTAGTTGGTGAGATCAGCTCAATAAAGCTATAACACAATATAGGTCTCCTAGGCCTTTAATGTTTGCAAGCACAGCTGAAACTACACACACACACCGGGGTGTAGCAGAATGAGCTTTTATACACGTGACTGATGGGATGGGATGTTGAAACCTCCTTCAGTCATGGGGTCTTTCTAGGACAATCATTCAGGTACAAACTCCATGTTACATAGACACGTCACCGTGTCAATACGATGAAGTCAGTATGATATCTCTAATGTACACATGTGTTGTCCCCTCCTATCTGGTCTGATCGAACAAATCATCATGTGCACAATCCTTGTGACACCAAGACCTGCTCATCCTTGTCATTTCCCAGGTCAAGGAGTAAAGAACACACACACACACACACACACACACACACACACATTCCTCTCATCTCAGTAGTTTTCCACTGTGACCGCATCAGCTCACGTGCCTCTTGTTGTTTTGATGGTCAGAGATCCGTTGTATTGATTTTACTGTTCTACCGATGGATGATGATGTTCCTTATGACTCCTGTGTCTTGTGCCGTGTGTTTGTGTCTAGATGTGTTTATTCATTTCATTTCCGCACTTCATTTTTGGTGTTGTTTTTTGGCTTGCCGGTAATTGCGGGGAATACACGATGTCTGATACAGAAACCAGACAAAACAGACGGCTTGTGCAGTGTCCTTGAGACGAGGGTGAGGGACTCGTGGTGATGCTGTTCCGTGTAGGGGCACTAGAGGGCGCAGCTCCACAGACTTGATGAACGAGGTCATGTTGTGGTTATGAATATGACTGAACCACCACAGATGACAGACACGCTTTGACCTATTTAGGCGCTGACTCAGCATGCGTAGGGTGAAAGCCTTTACCTAGCTGCATGTAGGTGTATATAATGTGTTCATGTTTCAGGGTGTCTGTGGGTCCTTAAACGTTCTCTAAAAGGTCATGTTTTATCTAAAGGTATGGCTCTAAAAGGGTTTAAAACGTCTTAAATACAGTTAGGAGAGGTGTTGTGCTTTTGAATTCATACAGGGTTAATGGTGCGAAATTCAAACCTTGTTTCTGTGCACTAGGAAATTGTTTTTACATCTTTATTATTTGCTTGTTAAATTGGTCCTAAATTCAGTTCCCGTGGCATTTTAAAAAGCACTTAAATGTGACTTTCTGAAACCTGTAGACAGCTTGTGTTAGAGTCTTTGTGCAGCTAATTGTGTAATGCCTGATTCGTGGTCGGATTGGCACATCTAAGTGGGTTTTCACAGGCCTGCAGAGCGTTGTAACACACAACAAACCCCCTAGCCCTGACAGTGTTAGTGCCACACTCGACCCAGTGAGCTATACAGGACCAGAAGAGGCTGCCAGCGATCAAAACAAGGCTAAACCGAGGCGAACACGGAGGCAAAATCCCCTCCGCCTCACGACCTGCAGCCTACAACCCTAACAACATGGGTGGTTCGGTGTTGTGTTGAGAGAGAGAGAGAGAGTGACTGTACCTCGTCTCTCTCGCCCCTAGGCCTGCGTCTCCATGCTGAAGCAGGACTACAAGGAGGGAGAGATGACGCTTTCCTCAGCCCTGGCCCTCGCCGTTAAAGTGCTCAACAAAACCATGGATGTCAGCAAGCTGTCTGCAGAGAAAGGTGAGAGTTTGTTTAGGGGGGGGGGGGCAGTTTAATGTCAAGTTGAGATACTGAATAAGGAACGGTCATGATTTTCTTACCTCCAAAATGAAAACGCATCGTTTTGGAAATGAACTCTTTATATTTGTGTCAACTCAAGACCCTTCACGGTGCCGCGTTGTAGCACGGAGCAGCTAGTAATGTCCTCTTTGTGGCTTCATGGGAAATGAGACACAATAATAATACCAATGAAATAAAGGCTAGCGGTCGTTTGTTTACGGTAATTACACCAACGCACCGCGGGCGTGCCCGGTCGCTCTGGTGGTTACGACCAACCTGCAGCAACACGCTCTGGACACCTGCCAGGGACGTCGAGTCCCGAGTGCGTGGGGGGGAGAAGTCTGAGCCAAGTCTCAGTCTGTTCAGACCACAACAGGTTGTATATTAAGAAATGCACCGGCCTGATGAAGTCATTAGTTAACCACGCATGTATTGGGCATCGGTTATAAAACACCCACGACCGAAATGAAGGAACAGGAACCACAACTAGTTAATGCATCGTACAGGAGAGACACGCTGAAAGCTGTTAACGTTTGATACGATAAATTCAGTCACAAACTAAACAGAAAAATACTTCAAGCATTTTATACAATATATATTATATGATATATATATATCATATATATATATATATATATGATATATATATATGTTATACATCGCTGCCATTCTTTTACGTGTCTGTTCACAAGTCAGTAATCTAGAGTCCAAGTCAAGTCTGAAGTCCATTTGTTTGTGACTTGAGTTGCAAACTTGATTCCCCATCTCTGACATGTTCCTGTCTGTCTGTCTGTCTGCTCTGTCTGTCTGTCTGTCTGGTTCTGTTATTTCAGTGGAAATCGCCACCCTGACCCGCAAGAACGGCAAGACCTGCATCAAGGTGCTGAAGGTGAAGGAAGTGGAGGAGCTGATAAAGAAGCACGAAGCAGAGGAGGCCAAAGCTGAGAAGGACAAGAAGGAGAAGGAGAAGGACAAGTAGCCCCCCCGACCCCCCCCCCCACCCCCCGCTCTGAGTCGTGTGTGTGTGTGCATGAGTGTGTGCAAATGTGAGCTTGTGTGTGTTTATGTAACATTCAGGTGTCTTTGCAATTGTCTTTTCTTAAAATAAACCCAAATGATACATCACCAGTTTGTTTGTTGTACACTTGATAGTAAATTAGGTTAAAAGGTTCCAGTTTATTAAATCTCAAATCTAATATTATTATTTACTTTCCATTATAACACATAGTGTCAAAGTATTTCAGTACCCTGAGTATTTACACTGCTTTCTGCACAGACCTTGTCTCAGTACTCTCAAGGCTTAAAAGTGATATTTAGTGATATTATTTTTCATCTCCCTTTCATGACTGAAGTGGATTTAACGGGTGAACTCGGTAGGAGATCAGAGCTTTCACCTGGGTTCGTATCCTCGCTCCGTTTGGTGGAAAGAGCAGATGGTCATGATGGATTATACTCTATAATACTTTCCACTGTTATGAAATAATAAGTACATGAATGTCTGAGTCAATGGAGAGGAGGAGGGGGGGGAGGGGGCGTGTACTGAGTTTTTCCCGGTCCTTAATGCAACACAGACAAGAAGAGAGATGTTTTCTTCTTGACTCAGCAGATGAACAAGTGAAGTGGTTCTGAGGGAAGTGACAGGAACGATGATAAATAATCCCAACCACATGGATTACACAATATACAGTATATAACTGCCGTGCAAAGGCAAAGTGTAGTATCTGCATTTTCGTGAAAATTAGTTGTATGTACTATTTACTGGTGCCGTATCTTTTCTATTTCTTGTGAAAGTCCTGTGTCCTACTCAATTGGTCATTTTGTAGATACTGCACTTTGCCTTTGCACGGCAGAACTGTATATAACTGTCCCTTGTTTATGTACATGTATATTTTGTTCATCAACACAGTGAATTCACGTCATTAAATATATCTTTGTTACATGTTACATTCAATTCACTCTGCCAGATGAAGTCAGTTCATCTGGATCGGGCTGAAGGAGACGAACTGACATGGATTCGTTTTTTTTATTGTCTGCAGAACTCAACTTGATGCGAGTCAGCCGTCCGTCTGTCCGTCATCCATTCTGGTTCTTGTCTGACCTTTTACTTTTACTACACGAGAGAATATCAGGTTATGTCTGAAGTCTCGTGCTTACTATTAGGTAACAGAATCAACTTTATTTGTAGATCACTTCATGAAACAAAGTTAAAGTGCTCCACAGAACAGAGGAGAACACGAGTGCAGACCTCCAGACCCAGAGAGGCTGGAAGCTACATCAGTACACTGCAGTCTGCTGAGCTGATGTTGAGGCTCCGCTGAAATGCGTCGTGCCACATGTGTTTTTTAAAAGTGAGGTTTGCCGTGGCGATAAATCCCTCCAGACGGGATTAGAACATCAACTGGCTCGAACATCACTCGACGACCGGATGCTGGAAACGGAGATGCTTGCACGCGGGCAGTTCTGGGAAATGTCCCGCGTCGTCCTGCCGATGAGGTAACCAGCTATCAACCTCAATCTGAGGTGAGTTTATATAAAGTCAAGGGAAGATTAAGGTCAAGGGGGCGGGGGGGGGGGACTATCTGCCTCTGGTCTTCTGGTCCGAGGAATTAGTGGCACCGCTCGAATGCCTGACTTCAGATTTCTGATGTCCTGGATGTAGTTCTACAGCTCTGTTCAGACCTGGCATTCACATCTGATTTGGGCGATCAGATCTCAAGTTCACACTAAGTACATCTGTTTACACCTGGCATTAGAATGAGTCTGATTGTCTGGAGTGATTCGGATCTCACTTCCCCGCTCTATATGTAAATAAACATGTACATCATTATACCAGTTAGCCTGATAACAGATCAATATCGGCCAATTATGACAGCGCTGCCGCTTAACCAGAGGACGTCAGTTGAGTAGGCGGTCCTTCAATGCGACCCAGCATGCATCGCGTTCACACTGCTAAAAGAACGTGGTCATATCGGTTCTGGACCACCTCTGAATGTGGTCTGAGCGATGCGATCTTAAACGTGATTTGGGTGCGTTTACACCAGTACTGAGGTGTTAACTTGATATCTGATGCCTCGTCTAAACTGGGGCCTACGAGGCTAGAGGGGGGGCCCTTCAGAGAGGAGAGGTGGGGGGGCCCAGTAGTCAGGACACCCAGAATTTCTAGCGGCGCCCCTGACCTCCGACGATCAACACTTACATGGTGAATTTCCCCGATGGTTGTGAGATGCAGGTTCATTTACTGTCACTTGTTTTTGTTATTGGAGGTTAAACACCCCGGTAGACACACGCCTACCCGAACAGAAGTGCTTTCAACTCAGCAGACATGTTACAGGTCAACGCTGCAGCCGTGCATTAACCGGCGTTCACCCTTTCAGGACGAGGCCTCAGGAGGTTTAGGAACAAGCCGACGACGCTATTGGCTAGGCCGATTTAATCACAGCGGAGATATCACCCGACACCGAAAATAGATGAACTCTCCAGATCAACCGATCGGGGAGAGGTCGTGGTCTCGGAAAGTGGCGAGCTGTAACGCGGCGTCAGCTGAGCCGGTTGGAGATTAGCAGCTGAGTCAGCGCTCGAGGTCAGCTGGTCCACTAAGACGCTTCAGTTCCTCAAACGTCCTCGCTTCTCCCTCTCTCTCTCTCTCTCTCTCTGGTGTTTTGGTGTATCAGTCTCGCTGCTTCATTTCTGTATTCTCAGTGTGTTTACAGTAGTACAAGGCTTCACTGTATGTGTTTAAAAAAACTCCCAGGAGGTCTTTCTTGAAAAACAGCAAAGTTCGTCAGACATGCAGATCCATAGGAGGAAAAATAAACCTACACACACGATAGATAATGATTTTTTTTATTGTTTTTTTTCCCCCGAAGACAAAAATTTCCAAAGTATACAAGAGTGGATTGTCATTAAATGGTTGCTAGCTATGTCACTGTAAACAAAAAAAAACCCTAAAGCTATCACAAGAAAAACAACTGAGAAATATACAGAAAAATATACCTCTGAGAAAATCAATATCTTGACATTTCCTAACAGCTTATAGTCAGGGCTCAATCAGTAGCAATGAAGACTCACGATCTAGACACATGCAAGAGATAACCCCCCCCCACACACACGCATACACACACACACACACACACACACACACACATCACTGTATCTCTGAGGCGCAGAGCTCTCAGTATGGCTGGTATGGGGAATGTCAATCAATCAATCAATCAATCAATACAGACCATACTAGCTTAGGTTGCTCAGAGTTTCAGTAGGACCTGAACGACGGTCTGTCAGACACAGAATGGATTCTTTGGCGTTTTGTTCAGACTACTAAAAACCTGGAGGTGCACCAGGACCCCGCTCCACGTTTACTTGCATATAAACACCTGAAGTGTTTGCTAGGATTATGATTTTCTTTGTTGTTGTTGTTGTGTTTTTTTTAAATCCCTCCGATAGCGGGCTCGTTTCCCCACATCGCATGAGTCCGGGTCTGTACGGGAACGACGTGGAAAACGGACCTGTTCCACAGTAAGACTGGAGAGTAAAAACAACATTGCACTCGTTCTCTTAGGCACAAAAAGCCCCGTTTTAATGAAGCTTTCCACCGGAGCCGGGTCGTCCTGCCGTACTGGGCTGCTAGTGGATTCATACATACATACATACATACAGCTTCTGTATATCTAAACACTTCATTGCCAATGACGTATAACTGGAGAGTTTCTCTTAAATCCTGATCGTCTTTTAAACCGGCCGCTATTCAACTTCATGACCTTGAAAAACAATAAAGTGGAATGGGAAAAACAGTTGAGGTTCTTCTGACCAACTCCCTTCACATCACCTCCATAACTCACCGCCGGCTCGACAGGCTGATTGCAGCGTTGCCGGTGGCGACAAGAGACGAGCGAGGAGGCGTCGCCCTCAGAGAGCCGGCAGCTTCTTCGTTGCAACATTCGACGCCGGGATTGCATCTTCGCTTTGACGCGTCAGGAGAGACCGGCGGGACGTTCCCACATCCGCCGCGTGACTCCCGACTGGATCGTTGTGGGCAAGAAGACAGACCGCGGGGCTCAAGCGCCCGGTGAGTGACGTGTGCTGGAATGATGACCTTGATATACATTTTCAACAAGATGAGGAAAAGACATTTTTTTACATTTCTTAAATGCGCTTTAACATTAAATGTAACAGATTAGCTTTTTTACATCGCGAAGCAAAAAACAGCGACTCTTGCTGACCAAACCGAACCCACGATAATACCCTTGAGGATAGTTCCCTCCTCCTAACTAGACATAACCGCCCGCATTTACAAAGCTCGCTTTGTACAGAACGCACACGGACAAACCGAAGTCTCTTACAAGAGGTGGAAGCTGTCCGAGGAGAGATATGCTGACGTTTGTAAAAACACCACCTTCGCCAGAATGTCGAACAGTTCGTCGTGTCGTCGACGAGGGCAGCAGACAAATAGGGAAAAAAAAAAAAGAAATGAATCAAAATCCCACGATGTGACTTAGTTCAAGCGTCGGCATCACACGGAGATCCCGTACACGCCCCCGTGTATCGCAAGTCTACAAAAAAAATGACGCCTCCCGGTCAGCGATGAAGGTCCGGGGGAGTTCGGGTGAGAGGGGGGGGAGTTGAGGCAGGTTCGTCTGAGGGAGAAAGGGGGTGAAAGGCTTTCCGGAGGGGGAGGGGAGATCAGACGGGTGGGGGCGGGGGGGGGCGGTGAGGGTTCAGGAGACGGCGGCGGTCACTCTTCATCGGAGCTGCTGTTGTCCAGACAGTAGACCATGAAGGCCAGGTCTGGCCGGGCCGGCACCATGGGGTTGCCCGGCTTCACCATCTCGAAGCCCATGTAGTGGAACGTCTTGATGATGGACACTGGTGAGGAACCAGACAGACCAGTCAGACGGACAGACAGACAGACAGCTCACTCGCGGCACAGTGAGGCGTCCAACATGTTTAAGATCTTTAACTCACTAAGTAAGGGTTGTGAACGTTGAGGGGCAGCGTCTAACGTGCTACTGGGATCATCCACATATTAAAAAGTGTTTTTTTTTAAATTAAAAAAAAGTCTTACATCGATCCTCTCTGCTTTTATCGAACCACAGGAACACGTAGTTGACTTTGAGCTTCTCCTCAGCAAACTCCAGCAGAGCGGTGAGGCTGGGGGTGAGATGGATGGAGAGGGAGGGGGAGGGGGAGAGAGAGAGAGAGAGGGAGGGAGACGATGACGCACACTGTTTTCTTTTTTACATAAGCACTGCAACTTTACATAATAGTGCAGTGGCAGCTGCGGTGCTCGCGGCCCGCGGCGGCCGAGGTGACACCGCCCCGGCGTCAGTTACAGATCAACACAAAGCAACAGAAACCCGTTAGCGACGCGGCGCACCGGTAGCCATGACGCACCGCGATAAGCCCCTCAAACACTATTAAGACCCAGTTTGTGCAGGGGGCTTTGTTTGCTTCTGCTCGTTTAGGCCAGATCTGCTATGTTGATGTGAACGCCTTCACTTGACATGCTTTGAGTCCCCTCAGGCTCTGGGCTCAAGCTAGGACTGTATGAGTGGATCAAATACCAACAAGCTACAAGTACATTTAAGGTGAATAACGCCACGACTATCAGGATAAACCTGGCTAGCCAGTAGGAACTGATTTCCAGACTGGGTTAATACAAAGCTGACTGAATGAGAGCCAGTGAAGGTGGTATGATAGATGGCAGCCAAACAGCCAAACAGCCACTGAGCTGGTGCTGGAGATTTGTAATCTTCATACATGACTGTGTGGGTGTTTTTTTGTTCCTCCCTAAAAAGGATAACAGTGGTCCAGTCCTCTTAGAGGTTTTTGTCCCAAGATGAAATCAGTGGAAATCATAATTTTGATGAAACTTGGGGGAATGATGCATCTCACCGCTGCTACTTGCACCGACCGGCCCAAGCAGGTCAAAACAAGGTGACATGTTACGAGTTCTGTTGCCTTGTTCTGTACTGAGATAGCTAGAGGAAGGGAAGGGATTCGATCCTTGCCCAGCAGGGGGTCTCTTAACCACCTACGCATGCTTACCTCTCTTTGCTCCCCTCGACCAGTGGCCCAGCAGGAATCTCCAGGAAGAGGCTGTCTGCAGACAGGGCGGTATCCCAGCAGGCCGAGCGGCGCTCGTTCAGCTGGTAGTGGAAGCGGAGGACAGGAGGGTTCCCACTCACCGGAGCAGCCTGCGTCACCGTCAGCTTCTCATCCTGGAAGATCCATTTACAGTCATCAGGTTTCAAGTGGTTTTGATGGGTTTTTTTGAGTTGAGATTTTGATTTTATTTATTTATTAAAAAAAACAAAAACGACATCTTTTAGTATTTTTACAGTTTCAGACAATAGGAAAGTGGCGACACAGCCATCAGGGTGTCTGGAGACAGGGGGGCTTAACCACGACACCACTGGGATCATACCACCAGATTTAAAAAAAAAAAAAAAGGTAACTTGATATTAAATGTGTATGCATAAGAGCTGATGTGAAGTGAAATCAGTAAAAGAGGAAGTGGTTGCGATTTCATGTGTAGGGAAGTAGCACAGAGAAACACATCTGCAGGAGATTAACATATTCTGAACTTGAAAGCCTCGATCCGCAATAGCAGCGCGGCGCCCCCTGCTGGAACACCGTCGCTCTGCTTCTGGCTTCATTTACACACTGAGCTATTGGACGGAGGATATTTTCTCCTGTATATTGATAAGCTGAAAGCATGTGACAGCTAAACAAGAGCTCTGTGTTAAGGGTGTAAACACACATTGATAAAAAAGCATGTCAATATTGAAGTACAGCAGAACTGAATATCAGGTTACCGTGGGTTACGCAAGTTAAGGAAGTCCGTGTACCAAACTTTTTAAATGCGTGACTGTACCGCAGATTTCTAAGGTTGTGACTTTAACCCAGGCGACTAGCATCAAAAAGGTTTCTTTTGCTGGTGTTTAGTACGTTGAGTCAGAATGGCCATGTGATGAAATACTGAAGTACCTTAAGTTTTTATAATCCCATATTCTGACTCTTTCCATCACAGGCAGTCAAAACTCACCAAACTATCAATTAGGGATGAAGGCCTTTCTGATTAAACCCCTGATGGCAATGACCTGGTAAATTCTGGTTTTATCATCATTTTTTATTTTTCTGAATTGGGAAAATGAAATATGACATATGAGCAAAGCCACTCAAGAGCCGATTTCAGTTGAGATGAGTAAAAGAAGAAGAAGAAGAATGCTTTGTGGATTTCCTGGAAGGGAAACTGGCATTTGTCTGTCCAGTGGTTTTGCTGCTCATCTCGGCAGTTGATGAGATCACAATACATTGGGGCCTATGTCGTCAGGGAGAGTGTGTGTGTGTGTGTGTGTGTGTGTGTGTGTGTGTGTGTGTGTGTGTGTGCCTCTAACCTTATGTAGTAGCACACCGAGAGACTGATCCCTGACCGTCCCTCGCCCACCCGGGATCTTCAGTTGTGGGTGAGGGGCATCAGGAGCACCACAGAGGCCCCGGAGCCTGGGGGTTGGAGCCGGGTAGCCTGGACCCCGCTAACCAGGAACTGGATGGGGAGAGACACAGGAAGAGGAAGTCAACTCTAAATTTTCTTTTTTATTCTAGCAACCCTCTTACATGATCGGTCTATGGCGACAGGAATATCGTCAGGTCATTGTATTGGTTGCGGTTGATGATCTGGGAACTGAAGCTTATTCTACTGTTGCATTCACTGCATGTTGCTCTGTATAGGAGCGTTAGCAAAATGCCTGACCGTAGGCTAGTGAATAGTTTAATTAATGATTGAAAATAAGATTTATTGAACATATTTATTTTCCTTTCCGTTACCGACATTTTATCACAATAAAGTCCACTGGAGGCCGTACTTTCAACACTTGGTTTGAAGATGCAGCATTCACTGTGGCTGCTGAATGAAGACTAATAACCGCCAGCTTGCCAAACTAAGCTGCATGGCCGCTGCTGGTACGACGCCTCCAAAGCCTTTTTAGACTCCATCCAGTACTTCAATAGTGAGAGTCATTGAAGCGACCAAACGTAACCAGTCTTTATCCTGGCAGAACAACTCTTCTAAAAGCCAGACGCCTCTGTTGCTGCTCCACCAGGACATTTATACTTTTATTGCACAAAAACAACTTTCATCTGGACCGCAAATGGATGAGTAAACACGGCGGTGAGCGGAGGCATTCCCTCCATCGTCGCAAAACGCTCAGCCCCATTTTAACCCAATTAAGCCTTCCACCGTAAATAGCAAACATAACGCGCCCGCGGCCTCGAGGACGGCCAGAGGGACTACTTTCCAAAGTCAGAGAACTATGACAGTTTATCCAATCAAATCAAATCAAACTGAACTTGGGCCAAAGTGTGTAAAACAAGTCACCACTGACTCCTGTGAGTGATCTAGTTAGGTTTTCCTCCGCCGGCTGTCAGTCGACCAGTTAGACGGGCCTGCTTGGTTTCACATAACTTATTCTTATTCAGTCACGTGACCTCTCGTGCGACTCACGATCAACAGACATAGAACAGCATCAACGCCCATATGGAGGTGGGGACAAGCTCTGCAATGCATTTAATTCCTCCTGGCGAAAAGACGTTCACACGCTGCAGGTTCGTGACCACGCTGCCATGCAGACAGAATTGAGGCTTGTGACTTCAGAGTCTCGTACGGGTTGGGCGTCGGAGAGGCCATGCATCACGAACAAGCACATGGTCTGCCAACACCTCTGCAAATAGCTTGCGGGGGTTTGGGAACACACATCTTGAGCGTTTTAAATTACAGCCCAACATTTCAGACAAGTCGTAATGATAGCCAGCGAGGGAAGGGGGGGGGGTCTCATTCACAGCCACAAAAGATAATGAATCCTTTTCTGAAGCATTTCTCCAAGCAGACTCTCCTCTAGTCTTTATTCTCTTTTTGGCTAGAGGCCTGTTGATATTTGGTTTCAGGTGAAAGACGCGGCACCATTTAAATTTCCTCTACTGACTGCCCGTTGAGTCTGCAGTCTTACAGATGCTTTTTTGAAAGCAGACGTCACCCCCGATTCTGCGTCGAGAAGCGTGCAGAACGGGGGGAAAAACTTCTGTCTGAAACCGTATCAGGTAGACCAACTAGTCTGGTGGCAAATGTTTTGGTTTAAAACACGCTCGTCACGGGGTGTGTCAGAGGAGGAGGATCGGCAAAGTTGGTCGCCCTCTTTTGTTGAGGAGGAGCTCCAGCACAGTTGCCCTGGCAACCTGACAGGTAACCCCCGACAACCTGATCTGCATAGCTACGAGCCAAGAGAGTGAACAGTGGAAAACAAGCTCACTTAGCAGCAGCAGCAAAAAGATGGCAAAAGAACACCTTATTTCTCTGTCAAAAAATACCTTATTTCTCTGTCAAAAAATACCTTATTTCTCTGTCAAAAAACCTTATTTCTCTGTCAAAAAACACCTTATTTCTCTCCTCCCTGCCTTTGTTCTTCGTTATTTCTGTGCAGCATTTGAACAGATGCATTACAAAGTGGGAAAACTGGAATATTGTTTTTACTTCTGCTGTGAAGGCTCTGTGGCTTTGACCTTCACACTCCTTACTACTGGTTGCTTGTAATGCAATAAGGACATTTGCCAAGATGTCAAGACCGGCTTCTCTTTTCCATCTTCCTATTTAGAGAGAGGAGCCTGTCCTTGATGGAAATGCCAGCTTGTTTTGAAAGGCAACACTCTCGTCCTGACATTTCAGCCACACTCAAGCACACACCCCGTCCCCGGCCCGCCTTGCCACTCCGGCTGGAGAGCTACAGCCTGCATGCCACCAATAGGTCACAAGGTCACCATGAAAAGAGAATATAGGCCAAGTTTTAAAGATGACTTGATGTCACCCATCAGCAGTCTCCAGCAAAACACACTCACACGCTTGGGCTGTATTAACATGCCGGTGAGATAATAATCATCTGTGTGTTGCAGTAAGATGCGTCACCCTCCTATCCCCTTGGAAGGGTGTGGAGAGGTTGTGCAACTGAAAGAGACAAAGGAGGGGAGAGAAAAATGATTTGACGTACAAATGGTTGCATTGCCAAATTGTTCTTCCTGAGCAGAGTTGTTTTGATAACTGATTCAGGTGAATTGTTCCAGGGGATAAACGCCCTGAGACACTATCTGTTGGCTGGTGGACTGCTGGGGCAATGTTTGGCAGACAGCCAAGAGACACACAACACAACCAAAACAGGAAGCCCTCTGGCAGCTCTTCCAAGAAGACCAAAAAAAAACAACACAGAAACACCTCCTGACGATAACCTCCCCATCTTGGTATTGGAAAGGACTGCGCTTAACTCAAATAACCAGCAACCGTCGACGTACAACGAGGTCATTCACCAAAAACCTTAATGTTAAAAATGATTTAGGTTGGAGACAAAAGCACTAAGTTGTTGAGTCGTCGGACCTCCTCCAGCCCCTGGGGTTTGGCTCAGCTGCATGTTGGAAAAGATGTCGAGACAGAAACAGGAAAGGCACACGTTCTCTGAAACCTGAGTCTGGACACCCCTGTTCCTGCCAAAACACGTCGCTCTGACCCCTGGACCCACGCTGTGAGCGTATGAGGCCGACCGACCGACCGACCGACAGCAACAACAGCTAAACTAAAGAGCTAGAACGGGAAAATGTTGCCGACCTAACATAACAATCCTGCACTGTTCGCAGGTATTGTACCCAGAGACAACAGAATACTCACATTGAAAGAAACACATAAAATAAACCAATTCCCACATTATTTCTACAGCTGTTACACCATGCTATCAAAATATGGATATATGGAGGTAAATATTCTACACGTAGGAGCTTTAAGGCCATTATTGATTAAAGTCAGCACATTTCTTGCCACTACAGCAAATTGTAAGAACAAATGAAACTTGATGGATGAGCCTGATAGCAAAACAACTCCATAATTCTGTCACTGAGTAGCAGAGTAGTTTAGTAACACGCCTATTGACTGATGTGAAGACAGTAAACAATGTCTTCCCATGCCAACAGGAATACGTGTGTGTGCTTGTGTATGTTTGGTACAAAACACTCTACCAGACACCACCGACTACCCCGCCAGCGCAATCACCTCTAGTGGTTTCTGTACACCGAGTGCACCAATAAAAATGTCTTCCATCTTTCAGCATCTTGGCGTCTTGCCTGTACTCTGCCAAGTCAGACACGCTGAACTGGCTGAGGTTAAACACAATGGGGGTGTTCCACAAAGCGAGCTTACCACCTTAGCCAGGCGTATTTCACTTTGTTTATTTACATAATGTTTTGTTTCAGGATCCACCAGGATCCACCAGGCCCAGCTACCTTTGACAAGATAAGCCAATCAGTCAAAAGGTGCATTACTCAGAATTAACCTCAGATTGCTGAAATTAAGAAATCCATCTGTTCCTGAATTGATTTCCTTTGATGCTCCAGAAGCGAACCAGCAGACGGGAGGGGGAGTCGTGGTTATGTAACCAGGCTGATGTAGGCCAGTAGATGGCTTCATCTGACAGGACCACAGGAGCTACAGTACACTTACTGCACTGGCTCAGAGCATCAATGGACCTCAACGCACACGTGCACACGCACACACACACGCACACACACACACACACACACACACACACACACACACACACACACACACACACACACACACACACACACACACACACACACACACACACACACACACACACACACACACACACACACACACACACACACACACACACACACACACACACACACACACACACACACACACACACACACACACACACAGAGTATAGAGCCACAGAACAACAGAAAGAAGGCCCACATCTCTGCTGTGTACCACTCAGAAAGGCAAAACACATCCATGCTGGAGAATTTGTCTTCGGCCTATTTACTGGCATTTCATCCCATGGAACTATTAGTTCTATAATAAAGAAGGATACTATACAAATATCACAGTGCTCATAGGATTATTATGGTGAAACCACAGGAGATACAAAATACCATTACATAACGTCACTAAAAACTCACTATTGAGTACCACAGACCACAGCGCTATTAGTCACAATGGGATCATATTGGTGATATTAAGGAGAGTTTTAGGAATTATAGTGCAAAATTCACATCAAGGGAATAATAATTGTGTTATCTTGTTTAGTAGACCATAACATGGGTAGATTACTAAACAAAATAGTGTTTTTGTAGTAGGTCTTGAATGATTTATGAATTAATTTCACACAACTGATTAAATCTGCAGATCAAGCCAGAAAAAGAGTGTCCCAACTATGGTTTAAACAGAAAGAAAAACGTGTCCTAACATGGGGTTTACAGGAAATGGCATGTCAAATGGCGTGGTTTAAACAGTAAAGTGTGTCCTAAATGACGTCTACGTGTAAAAATGTGCCCCGAGGTTTAATCAGAAACAAACCTATCCCAACTGGGGTTTGAACACAAAAAAACATGGCCTAACTGGTTTACACAGGAAACCATGTGCTAACTGGAGTTTCAACAGAAAAAGGTGTCCTAACTGAAGTGTAAACAGAAAAAAGGTGTCCTAACTGGGGTGTAAACAGAAAAAAGGTGTCCTAACTGGGGTGTAAACAGAAAAAAGGTGTCCTAACTGGGGTGTAAACAGAAAAGGGTGTCCTAACTGGGGTGCAAACAAAAAAAGGTGTCCTAACTGGGGTTTCAGGGGGGGGGGGGGGGGATACAGTAAAGTAGCTTGAGTCACTGGTTCCCAAAGTGGGGTCCGGAGACCTCCAGGGGTCCTTGCAGTAGTTCCCCAGCAAAGTTAGCAATCGTTTAATTTCACTATTATTTATTTTATTTATTATTTAACTACTATTGTTATTTTTTATTCCCCCACATATAGTAGAGAAAGACAACAAAATCTTTCTCAGACGGGATTTCATGCGACAAACTCGTATCAAATAGGTTGTAATGTGTTTTTGGCATAAAGGATGTTCACCCTCGTCTTGTCTACTGCGATTTTCAGCATCCAACGTTGTATGCGCACAAATAATAAACAAGGAAATGCCAATAAACTTTGTTGATGTCAGATTCTGATGAAATCTGCACTGTAGGCAACAAAGAACAAATGCTCTCACACTAGAAAAATAGAACAATTTAATTTGAGCAGTTTTTACTTTCAGGCCTATTCACGCGCCTGTGTTGACATGTTGGGGTCCGGGTCGCTGTCTTGCCGTCAGTGTTTCTGTTCGCTGTTGGTTTCCTGCCGCTTTACGAGCAGACTACAAGAAAAGTTGTGCTCTTGCCAAGTAAGCGAGATAAATGGACTAAACCGGTGTGCCAAACTGACAGCCCTGAATAAAACTATCACGGCTCTGGAAAATGTTTCTTACCTTTCCTCTGTGTTCAACATGATAGCCTCGAGCAAACGGGGAACTTTGTGGTGTTTCTGACAACCAAAATAATGACTATTTAATAGAAGCTCCACAGAAAAGTTCACCATCCGTAAAATAAAAAAACCTTATAGGAGTAAAACCCGGTAGCTGGACTGTATGTAGAGACGATTTTTAACAGTATATCTTTATGAAGCTGCGTAGCGACTCTGCTCTGCGGCTGCAAGAAGGGCTATTTATAACCGCAACAGAGGCATTATGGGTAATCCATCCAGGAAGTAACGTGTAGGACTGTTTACAAGTTTGAAAAAAAACACAGAAATTCGCCATACTATTTCTAAAATATTCCCATCGATACCTAATAGCGAGTTTATAGTTCCCTTATCGTACTTTATCTTTTATGGTATCACTATAATATTCCTATAATATTCCCGTATGGATCTATAATATGTCTGCGGTGCTCAATAATAAGTCTGTAGTGATTTTATTGCACTTTATGTTACTTTTTTTTTTAATCTCCTCTGGTGTCACTGTAACATTTCTAAAATATTGCTATCGGGATCTAAATGGCCCTGTGGTGCTCGATAATAAGTTTGTAGTGACTTTATTGTCTTCACTATAACACTCCTATAATATTCCTATAGGGGCCTATAATGTGTCCGTGGTACTGAATAGTGAGTTTATTATGACCTTGTAACACTTACTTAATCTTTTGGTTTTTTTTTTAACTTGTATCAATGTATTATGTTGATCAGTTATCACCATCTACTATGACTAACATCCCTATAATATTCCTACTGGATGTGTTCTAGTTTATAGTTTTGCTGTGATATTTGTGAAGTCTCGTTCTAGGATTACTATAGCTTTTTTTTTTTTTGCCGTTTCTGCAGTAGTTGCGTCTCTGTCGCGTGCAGACTCTGTTAGGCAGTTCACTGACATTTTACCAACGCACTTTATAAATAGCCTAATATTGTCAGAACACATCCTTATATTGTTTTGCATGTGGTAACATATTGTTGATTGACCTTCATGCCTAGCTTAAATATACAACTTTTTTCTATTGAAATGGGACATTTAGCGCCTCTCTCTCTCTCTCTCTCTGACAAAACAAATGCAGTCACTTCTAATGACTAGTAAGTAACGTAAGTCCTCAGTTAACAAAATTATATCACTTTTACACATCGGGTCCTCTACATTTTAGAGATATTGAATGATGAAGTTGAGGTAGTGATTCAGGTCCAGAGGGGATATGTAGTGTTTTGGAATATAACTCTTCAGCTGTCCGACACGACCGTCTGCTTGGTCCAGACTCAGAGTGTGAACCCCAACATAGACCTAGTTATGTAAGGAAGAATGAAAAAGAGGCCCTGCCCCTCAGATTAGTAACAAGATAGCAAACCTGCTACTTGATCCTGGCACAGAGGTGGTAAGTTCACATTCATATTAATATTGGCAGTCTGGCTTGCCTTGGTAGGCAGGCAGCATAGGGCCTTTGTCCTCATGATGATGTTGTGTGACATTTTGTGAGGACGTTTGTGAAATCTAAATGAGTGGCGGTGACATTTTACATTTTAGCTGACACTTTTCTCCAGAGCGACAATGTGGTCCAATAAGCTTCAATTCCTAGATCGCCAAAAATTACGAGCAACCAATACTAAGGAGCTCAAAGGTCAGGGCCTTAGTGACTTGACAATATACCTGGGACTGGAAAACAATCATGCAAGAGTGAAGAGAGATAGACGGGATATTTTACAGTTAGCGTAAGTAGAAGAGAGAAATATCATTTGGTGGGTAGAAGGTGACGTGAGGTACTTCTTGAAAAGATAAGGAGGTTTGGGATTGTAAGGTCATTGGTTTAAATCCCTAGATCAGCTGGGAAACACTGGGTGGGTAAAGCGGATGAGAAATACACTCCCCTCCCTCAACAACTACCATCAAGGTGCCCTTGAGCAAGGCACTGAAGCCCCAACTGCTCCGGTAGAGCTGCTCAAGAGCTAACAGCAGGAGACTGGTTGCACTGGGCAGCCCCCCCGGTGTGAATATATGTGACTGTATGAATGCACAGCAGGGTGTTGCTGAAATCGAGCGTGCATGGTGCTCTCTGACAGCCTGTAGTCCAGACTGTGGCATTTATCAGGCCAAGGCAGCATAGCACGACAACATAAGCTAGTGGGTGGATGCCTTTTATTTAAAGTGCCTTGCAGTACTGTGAGAGCATTGTATTATGGGTGGCTCCAGTGAAGATCGTATTTACTCGGTACAATTCTCAGATTCACGTTCTTTACCTTCTCTGACCTCGTTTCCCACAGCTATCTAGTGTGAAATACTGACATGACATATTGACACATTTTTAGCAGTTACAGTTTTGAACAATGGGTTTGTTTCTCAAGTCTTTTGTAAGAGCAGAGGAACCTAAAGCCATATGGCGTGCAAGCGGTCCCGTGAGCTCTCTCTCTCCTACAATACAAACAGGTCTAATAAACATATTGCTCACCTTCAGAGGAGGTTGGCTAGTCTGAAAAGTTTATTTTCAAAATGAGATATGGACCATTTCAAAATTCCACATTTGTCCCACTTGTAATTCTGCATTGGCACTAAAGGAGTAATGGGAGTATTAGCATTTTTAGCATTCCTCATGAACACCAATGGGCACCACTAGCCACAGACTAGCTCATTAGCTTGCAGGTAACAGAACCCAATGGTTTCCATGAGGAATGCTAACAATGCTAACAGTCATTTGACAAACTGTTTCAGTCCTTACCACCACCATCTACCCACAGTCTTGCAGACTTTATCTTCTGAAGACTTTAAATTCCACACATTTTTTCTTGTAGAGTAAGTACAGAAACAGTGGCTTTTTGATTCCCTCAGCTCTTCATGCAAACGGAGCCCAGGTTAAATCTGAGCTGAGCACTGAGCATCTCAGGTTCCAGAACAAACTGGCCCTTAGTTGCCCTTAATGCACAGTGTCACCGAGTCGCACATGAGATGACGGCTGAAAAAGAAAACATCTCTCGAGTTTCAGCCCGTCGCCTCGCTGCTGTTTGAGACCGACACCGTTGACCTGGTATTTTGCATTGTCCTCTGAGCTCCTCGCGCTGAAGACAAAAAGGGAGATCATGTGAACAGCGCACCGACACTCTATCCCTCCTGTGGGGATGAAATATTTAGCAGCGCTCGGTGGGGGAACGAGTCTGGAAAAGCGTAGCAAAAGGAGGGTCCTCCTGTTGCTACAGATGTTGAGGTTCGATAAGGGGAGCAGGGCTAATCGGGGGAGCCATCAGGGCCCAGGGCCTTCCATCCCCTGAGGAGAGGCTGCATGAGGCTGAGGATGGGTAGGGTTATGTGTTATTCATAGGATAGGAGTCACTCTGCCTCTCTCACTCTGTCTCTTTGTTCTTCTCTCTCACCCGCATCACTCGAGCAAACATGAATAACTCAGAGAAGTGCACGCTCTGCACTCTGTAATCCAGTACAGTACCGTCTCGTGCAGCGGCGTTATCACACACAACTAGTCCTCGGGTCTCATGCTCTCTATTACAAGCACAAGAAAGAGTGCCAATGAGTCTGTGTGTGTGCGCGCGCACACTTGTGTACATGCAAGCGCACACACACACACACATACACACAGGCATGCGAGTGAGCTATCACAACCCTGGACAACCCTGGATCTAATTAAAGTTCCCATTGTTCCTCTCTGGCAGCATCCACGTTCTGTCCGGGAAATGTTGATTTACTCAAGCAGGTAATCACAACAAACACTGAGACACAGTTCCACCGGTCCAAGTTTCCCAATTCTTGTGCTTCTGTCTACAAGATCATTGACAGACATATCTCAGTGCGCCCTGGGTTGACCTCCATATCAGACCACCGTGGCCAGGACTGATATGGTTAGCTGTGACATGCAGAACACGACACGTGACACGGTAGTTTGGGTGTGAACAGCCCAGCATTTCTCTGTGGAGGATAATGACTGTTTTGGGTGAGGCCTTTGTCAACACTGGGCTGTGGTGGGATCCTCAGGAAGAGGAAATTGTCCACTTTTGTTCTTGAGGTGATCATTTCCCTTTTATGTTTGTGTAAATGTTTACACTGATTATGTTCAAGGCATTTAGCTCATGCTTTTATCCAGTGCAGCTTACAGTGTGTGAGCGGGTAGGGGTTTCAGTGCCTGGTTGAAGGGCCCTTTGACAGGACAGAAGGCTACTGGCGGACACATCAGCTGCTTCTGGGAACAAAGCTTTTTTTTGTTTATTTCGGTTATGGGATGGACTGTCTAGCCACCTTACCCCCCTTACACAAAACTTTTATCAAAGTTAGTTTAGCCCAGTATCAGACTGTACACTGGGTTTGAATCTGTGTGAGGAAATCCCACAGGATTTCGAGTCCAACGGCAGCTTATCCACCCGGCCACTGCAGCTCCCGTAATGTGAGAGGTGAGATGGGAAGGAGGTTTGATCGTGGCCGAATCGGATCCATCTCCAAATGCAAACCTGACGATGCTTCAGGATTCCCTCACATATACCTATACATTCACTGCAACAGCATCATTAAAAATGCCATAGACCTACACGGCAACAGGACACTAACACCTTAAACATTCACTATTTCTCCTCTGGTGCCACAAGGTCTGGGGTTTTCCACCCTCAGATATCACCCATTATATCATCAATCTGTGATGTTCAATGGAGGAGGAGCAATTCACTGTAACCTGCCTCATCCACTTCTACTTCTACGTTAGTGATTTCCCAGAATGCCGTTTGACAGCCCCCGGAGAATGTGCCTGGATTTGTCGTATTCAGCTGGGTATTACGCGTAGGTGGAGAGAGCAACAACTATAGCGAGAGAGAGAACAGAAAGAGTGAGAATTTTGGAGAAAAAGCAAGAGCCGCTCCCCTCGAGCAAAACACGTCTTGTTGCTGCATCGCATTCTGGTCTATTCTGGAGTTCAAGTGCTTTAGGGTGGATTTTTCACATGCTTAGGGGGCACCAGGTTATACAACAGGTTAACACCTGGTTAAGCAACAGGTATGTGATGGTATGTGTGATGTTTTCCAGCCACACATGTATCGTCACATCCTTTACATCCACGCACACTTTCATTCCACTCACATCAGGATTTTCTTTAAAATTGGTAATCAAAATTGATCATCAGAAACTGGTGATCTGCAGTGTGTTGAGTGTACAGGGACAGAGGGAACGCAGGTCCAGTCCTATCGCCTTTGCTGAGACACCGCTCACCCTCACAGCCATAGGCGCCGATTTATGTTTTTGCCAGTGGGTGCTCAAATTAAGTTTAAATTAATTACCACCAAGGTGAATATTGTCACAAAATCACTTTTATTGCGCTTGTTTTAGTAATTACCGTGGTGCAAGGCTACTGTCATCTGTCAACGTAGACACACACCGAAACAAAATGCAACACTGCTCTGCTACAAATTCATCACTGGTGGTGGATCCTCACTTTGACTGTCTTTACACTCGGTATCTCTCTCGGTTTTTGAATTACAAATTTGTACGTTTTTACCCGATCATCACCCGTGTTTCACACTTGCTGTGTCGCTAGCTAGCAGCTACGTGATGGAACAACGTTGGTTTAGCCGACTCTAACGTTACATTGGCAGTTGGCTACGTGACCACGCCCCTTAACGTAGCCTACACACGCACAGAGCTGTAACAAGTTTAATTGGATAATGCGATTTGTAGTTAAAACGTTCACCAATAATAATAAGTAATAATAGAATAAATAGATGCGATTTTTTTTTTTTTTTTAAAGATGCAGTTTTTTAAATATATTTATTTATTAATTTATTTTTTAAACGGCCTTCCCCGTGGGTGCTCAACCTTTTTGGTGGCGTGATTGGCGTGTATGAATATGGGTATGATAAAGTGTTCAAAAGTGTTAATACAAAGCAGGCTTGGTCTACGTGTGATGTAACGAGGACCAGCGCCAGCATATCGAATCTCACTGTGCTACCTAACGTGCCAGTGCGAGTTAATATCATTGATATTTGAATCCGTATTCCACAAGAGTGATCAATTGTTTTCATCCTTCAGCTGATGCAAAAGATGCAGTTTTTTAAAATACATTTATTTATTAATTTATTTTTTCATCGGCCTTCCCCGTGGGTGCTCAAGCACCGGAGCACCCACGTGATTGGTGCGTAGGCTCACAGCTTGCTGTGTCACGTCTGAGCACCCGAGGGCCACGCTGTTCCTCTCTGGATTGATACTCATTAATACGCATTTTTTAAGCTGATTGTCTCGCTGTAATTCAGTCCCTGCAGGCCGCAGCTCCCCGGCACGCCCTCGCAGCTTATTTGATTGTCGTGCACACGTGTTATTTGCGTCACCACTTTTGGTTAATACAGAATAGAATTGTTTATACCCTAAACTGGGCAGGAGGTGCAGGTTGGGGAGGCTTGTGTGTTACCGCTGTTTTCCAAAGACTTACCTACTTAATCTTCTCATCCTTTATCCCACCCCACCCCCACGTGGGAAACTTGGAGGGATAATGCATCTTATTACTGATTGGTCCAAAGGGTGCCTGCATGTTTCACTTGTATACGGCTGTGTGTATTTGCCTGTTTATGTCTGTATGCAGTATGTTTGCGTGTCTATGTAAGAATGCATGTATGCATCTATTGCGGCACCCTCGGGGGGGGGGGGGGGGGGGGGGGGGGGAAGCCAAGGGGTCACAATCTCTGAGGGCAAATGCATGGAACAGATCACACAGGAGGCAGGATTGTGAAGACAAAACAATGCTTTTACTTACTGAACTTAAAATCACACTTCAACTTATCGTCAGACGGAGAACTGAGTTGAAAGGTCCTTCAGCAGCCTCTCCGGCTGGACTGCAGACTCCACTCTTTAAGTCTTTTCCTCTCAGTCAGCTCCCACCTAGCTGATTGTAATGGTGCATTCGATTGTACTCAGAAGTCGATATTTCCGACTCTGTATTCCCGACTTCCGATCTAAATCTGCTCGGGAAAACACGAGCAGCAAACTCATGTCTCAGAATTTTACAAGCATCTAATGAGGACCTACATCAACTACTACTACAGCGCCATTAGTGAAGAGAAGCGGCACATGTCAGTGAACTAGTAACATTAACGTTAACCCACGCGCTAGTAAAGACTTCTATCTCGTAAGGTTGAGCACAAATCAACCGAGTTACGTTACAAATGTAAACTACAAAGTTGTTTCAACATGTCTTCATAACAAAAATGACATCTGAAGTAAAAACTGATGCAAAGGGAATTGTGTTTACTGTTCTCGGTGTGCGCCGCTATATTGCTGTGACGTCACGTGTGAACTCAGTTGGATCAGTTTATTGCACTTTTCCGTGTCGGAGGTCATTTTTTTCCGAGTTCCGAGAACAATGGAATGCACCACAACACCCTTCAGCCGGGGCAAGATGGCCGACCGGCTGTTATCTGCTGGGGAATGTAGTCCATCCCCGCAGTTTCTCATGTATCGAGCTGTCCACCTACCTATCTATCTGCTTGCTGTTTTGAAAGAATCAATTCCTTGTCATTTCACAAAGCAACAGCAGTAGTGGGACTAAGGCATCATGGTCCCGGGGCAGGTGAGGCCGTCTACAGCAGCTGTGTAAGTGGGTAATCTCTCACTGGGTTACGTATCCGACTGGGTATGCCAGCGCCTGCAGTACCAACAGTGCTGCTCTTTCTAAAAGGAGCTCATCTTGCCCCCTAGCTCTGTGCTTCATTACATAACTCTATCTAACTCTTGCCCACCATCCATGTGGAGCCACACTGAATGTTCTGGAAACCCAAGAGGGCAGATGGGGAAGGAAGTAGAGGACTTTTCATCTTTCGCATGTTATAGTTCCTCATACATGTAGTCTTATAAATATTGGACTAAAATGCAGTTACATTATTGTTCTCTGTCTCAGTCTGTCATGCATTCATAGACCTCTCTCACTCACACACACACACACACACACACACACACACACACACACACACTGAGGGATTAAAAATAACTGGTACCAGATCCATAGCCCGAGGCATTACTGTAAGATAAATATTTCATACTGTTACACAACCGCCATAGAGAGCTTCTAGGCTAGCAGACCACAGGGCAACGGCTTGTGTTGGGCCGTTCATGACTGGTGGGGGTGTACAGCCTTTATAGCAGCGCTGTTGTTGTTCCCATCCCTCAACATGCACCAAAATGATGCAAGGGCTTTCAGGCTGTGGGGAAATCCATTACACCCAGTGTGTAAAACCTTAGGACCACCACAGTCTGACCAGGTCTGACCAGGCGGACCCAGGTGAAAGCTGTGATTCCTGATGATTTCACTTTGTTCATGAAGCTGAGATGAAGGAGAGAAGACGAGATAAATAAGGATTTTAAAGCCTTAAAACAATTATAACATGGAGACATCGAGGAACAAAGGAAGTGGAACTCAATATTGGCAAGGTGATGGTACTATTTTGTACACTCTGCATTAGTTGCACAAGAACTTTTGTGAGTGTAGTTTTGTTGTCTAGGTACAGTTACTTGTACACCAGTGACATAAATATGGTACAATGAGAGTCATCCTAGTGTACAGAGGTACGCACACACACGTGTTTATATAACTTGTACTTGTGAAGACTACATTCATACCCAAACTCCTCACCCTGAACTAACCCCTTGTAAGTGAGGATTAGAAAAATGTCCTCACTTTCGACGTTTTCCTCATCTTTCCAAACTTGTGAGGAGATTTGGTCCCCATAAGCACAAGAAACACGAACACACATCTCAAATTTACTGATGACGAATTTCAGAGAAGGCACAGTCATATGTGGCCCTTCATGTAATTCCCACGTAAGACAATGGGTACCCGGCAGAGCCTGCCTAAATTAGCCCGCACTCTCGGTGGCCTTGCGCCGTCTTCCTGTCCAGAGCTGTGAGCAAGCGGCAACCCTGGAGGAAGGGCAAGAGATCGTGGGAACTGGCGTGTCACCGCGGCTTTGGTCACGTCCCGGTGAAAGCTCCTTCCAGAGAACAACACGACAAAACTCTGAAAGCACCGAAGGGGAAGAAGAAGAAACCCAAGAGGAAACTGGAGAACAATGAAGACATGGATGTTACACTGCTGTTCGGCCAGCTCGGGCTAGGTTTGGGTGGGAACCCAAAGGCCGGTTCTACTGTAGTCGCAGCCCGGTTATCCAAACCCATTGACAAAAACAAGCCCCAGTTCCCACGTTGACCTTTCCCACGCCGCCGCGCGTATTGTATTAATACTACTCGGAGCATTTCCCTTCTGATTTGGATAAAGAAAGAAAAATACACTTTCCTTATCTCGACGAACGTGTTTTGGTTGTTGTTATTTTGAACTGGGTCCTTTCTTTATTCATGCCTTTCATTCGGAGATTTCAATGAGTGTGCTGGTACCTGAGGTGGTGACCTCAGTTTCCCCAAAAAGAATCAAAGGTTCTTTTTGGGAAACTGAGAAGGGAAAGTTCTGGATTTTTTCAGAAGCCTCTCCTCCCAAGCCAAGCCCTCTCTTAGGCCAGACAAAAAAAAAAAAAAATCACCATTGTGATTCTGTTTTTGAGAAACTTCCAGCAGCCTCCAGGTAACATTTCTCTCTCAAAATCACATTCAAGTCCTTCCAGACGGTTGTGTTACCTGTTAGTATTACTTTTGGAAGTAAAGGGAATAGGTTACAGTTTCATAAATGCCAACAGGCGTATTGCCAGTTTCTCCAAAACAAACGTGACAGCCGTTACAATTATTTAGGGACGTGTTAGTAACTGAATCCTATTCCAGGGGCCTTCCACGCAAAACAGATAAACAACCTGTCCTGCATCACCTGCACTGAACAAGTTGACAATGCAATGACAAAACATAAAAACCAGCTTCCGTGAAACCATGAAAGGAGGAGAGGATACGGACGTACGGCCCCTCCAGCGTGACCGAACGCTTCCGAGCTCCGCGTTGTGATTCTCCCCAGTGTTCTTTTAATCTCGCTGACAAAGCCACTTGCAGGAAGCTATGCCAGATATGTCCGGCCCGTCACGGCCTTCCCAGCAAAGGCAGTAAGTGAAGAATAACACTGTTTCACCAGACAATCGCCAATCGCCACAAACAATGCCAAACCGAACAACAGAGGGTTTAACCAAGACCACGGTTGTGCCGACTCCAGGGAATTCTTTCCATACTTCCCTTATGGTGAGTCACCCTATGCCTGACTGAGCTTGGGCAAAACAAGGACCAGACCCGGGGCATACTCTTTCCCCCGGCACACGCAAAAATACATTTCTTGGTTGGACTATTGTTTAACAGTCCAGGGGCATATTTCAGCTCAATTAAATTGCTAAATGTAATAAAAGTTCTATTATAATAATCATTTTCACGTGTTAGGAGAACAGTAGGCCCACGCCTGAGGACCCATGAGGCATAGTATCCACCGTCACTAGTTTCAGTTCCTGGTGGTTTCTATCGTTTCATCTTCTAGTATGGGAAAATTTCAAAACGGCTACTTTGATCCCAGCTTTCATTCCCTCCTCATGCAACTTCATCTGAACCATGTTTGGAAATGTGGGGGGTCCCTGGGGGGGGGATCTTTTTCCGACAGGGTCCCCGGCCTACTGCGTAGCTATTTAGGCCCCTTGGCATGGAAACATTTGAGAGCCTGTCTCAAGTCATTGATGACCTATTTATCTATTTTCTGCCTGTTTCAGAGGGTTGTGTACATTTTGAGAACTTCATCCCTGTTCACTAAGGATCTGTCCTAAAACTCACTGGTCATGTCTGACCTCTGCAACAGCCATTGCATCCTGCCTAAGTGTCTTTGAGCTGAACCTCTGACTGCTCACTAACCCTGACCTTGTAGATCTCTTTGGATAAGGGCATTAGCTGAATGTCCTGAGAGCAGCTGGACCAGTGGTAAAAGACCCTGCAGTAACGGTTGAACCCGTTTCAATGGAAAGAAACAAAAAGGTCCTCCAAGGAACAGATGAGCTGGGAGCACAACACAAGTGAGTCTTGGGCACAATGAGCTTCAGACTTCCTTGTGTCTGCAGATGAGGTCAGCTTTGTTTAGGAATACCATTCCCTCATCCAGCACCCTTCCCATGGCCTCTACATATTTCCAAGCATTACTCCTAAATATGGCAACAATACTCTGGCAACGTCTTCGGAGGCATATTTAAGCAGTGCAGATGCACAACAATGCACTGTATTTATCACTTAACCCCTGTAGCTGTTGGGAACACATTGTCATGGCGTGTCAAGGTAAAAACCTGGCAAATAATTATTGGTTTGTTTCAACGTGCCTGGAGTACCGGCTGGGTGTGGTTTGCCACTTGATGAATGCCAGGAAGATCAGACAATCACAGGAAAGTTTCTCAAAGTAATTTTCTGTGATTGACAATTTACCTGACACCACCTGCGCTGTCCCACCCGTCGAATACTAGGAGCAGGTGAAAACGTAAAGAATTCGTCCATATGCTCAGATCATTTTTCACCAGCTCCAGTTATACAAAGGGAATCTGTGTTGCAGATGGAACCAGCAACTGGTGGACAGGAGGAGAGAATTTGTTTTCCACGTCATGAAGCTGCCCAGAAATGCATCGTTCCTCATTTTATTGCACTGATATCAAATAAGCTAAAATGTAAAAAAAAAAAAAAAAAAAAAAAAGGGACTGCCTCTGTTCTGCTGTGGTGCCAACATCTCTGGTGTGAGGGAGACCCCTAGAGTCCTGTCTAGGGTACTGTCAGTTGCTGTATTGCCGTGGTTGAGTCCTCAGCGAAATAAGAGACAAAATTATTTCTTTCATTAGAGAGAAAGTCCAGTGAGAAGACATTTAAGGATGATTGTTTTCACCATCCTGACCTCATACACAGGGGCAGTTGAGTTGGATGAATGTCTACCTATAGTGTTTAATAGAAATAAATACTGTTCAGTAGTTTTAAACATTCACCCAATAATTTGCCAGTGCTGCTGCAGTCACATCTAGTGTATTGTTATATACTTAATGTTCTAATTAATAAATGTTTGTTGCTAGCAGCAAAACTCCATTAGATTTAATTCTGTTGAGATGTAGTTAGAGAATATCACTCCAATGGTAGAGAGTACTGTAGGTTGTTTTGAATTGATTGGTCAGGTTTTTACCTTGACAAGGCATGAGAATATGTTCCCAAGAGCTCCAGTGGCTGAAAATACAAATCAAATTAAAGCTGACAGAAACCATTATGAAACCTCATAATCAGTTACATTTCATATCCACAGTAATAAGCCAAAAACAAACAATACATCAATGTCCAAAACCTTTGAAGCGCAGTCTAGTATCCACACCACCATAAATCAGATGGAATAAATGACACTCTCACCATGTTAACAAAACGTGAAACCTTTATTTAAGATTTCTTCTTCTTTTTTTTTTTACAAAATACGCAAAGTTGGAACAGTTGGAATGCTCGTTGGTAAATGGACCCAAAGTGCGTCGTCATGATTGGTTGATGTGATGCTGTTCTGGCGCTTTAAGAGGTCAGCCGCTGCCATTGGATAGCCCAAAGCCCCTTCTCCAGGACCACAGGGCTGGCAGTGATGACATGGTGGCCTGCACAATTTCCCAACCCCACCCCCCCTCCAGTCCTGTTTCCCTGTCCCCTCCAGCTCTACTCCTTGGCAATGGCAAATGGCTTCTCTACCTCAATTGTGCCGCTGTCATGGATGGTGACATCTTTAAGAGGCTTATCCCGACCGTCCGTCTTTGTAGCCTCGATCTTCTTCACCACATCCTGCAGGAGCAAAGGGGTGTTAATCCAACTGTTCGGTAACGTCAAAATGTCAATCATAAAATAGAGGTTAAACGTAACGGATCAAGTTTATACCAAACGACAGAGTCAACGCAGGATCAATGCTACAGAAATGTGCCTGTCAGGTAACTATAATGTAAACATCAAATGAGTTATGCAACCTGTAAGTTGGTGTCGAAGCTTGTGTATTATGGCAGATGGTATGGGTTTGCACTTTGTTAAAAAGACCCAAGATGCTCATTTGTTACAGTCTCTGCAAAATTCATAGACATCAAATATGAAGTTGAGAATGAAGAGAACCTCCTGGCTGGTGACAAACTTACTAGCCACAGTTAAAACTGATCAGCATTTAGATGGCAGCCAAGTTCACAGTTTGGATGTAATTGTTGGATTAACACCCACTTGTGACTGTTTTCACGTCCCCAGATGAACTAAAGTGGGTAGCGCCTAAATGTCTCAGTGCAACTGTGAAAGTGACCTGAGTATATGATCATCATCATCATCATCATCATCATCAGGCTTGAGACTCACCATGCCCTCCAGAATCTTTCCAAAGACAACATGTTTGCCGTCCAGCCATGGAGTCTGAACAGTGGTGATGAAGAACTGAGACCCGTTGGTGTCTTTGCCAGCATTAGCCATGCTCAGCCAGCCGGCGCCGTAGTGCTTCAGCTTGAAGTTCTCATCAGGAAAACGGTCTCCATAGATGCTCTTGCCTGGGGGGTGAAATAATCAGCTCATCAGTACATGAGTATTGTATTGACACATCCACCATTGTAAGTAGGTAATGCCTACTCTGACAAAGTGGCTGATCACACTCACACACTCACACACACACACACACACACACACACACACACACACACACACACACACCCACCCACCCACCCCCACACCAAAGTGTTATACCACCATAAGGACCGACAGCATCCGGCCCTGTGTGCTTGCAAAGAGTTGCCAACCAGTCAGGCCCGCTTAATGTTTGAGCAAGGAGGATGAATGAAGGGACATACATGCAAGTCGCTATCTAAACATAAATCCGTAGGTGTCAATGATCAGCTTACCACCAGTGCCGTCTCCTCTGGTGAAGTCTCCACCCTGGATCATGAAGTCCTTGATGACTCTGTGGAATTTGCTGCTCTTGTAGCCAAATCCTTTCTGTTCAAGTAGAACAAATAAAAACATACATAAACTACATCCATTACCAGTGATTGATATTTTAGACTATCTGCATTCAAGTCAAATGACTAAAAGGACCCTTTTCAAGTCATGTCTCCAATGGACAAGAGACTACTTCAAAAGTGTGTTTTGTGATTTTAAACATGATTAAGTGATATCATGAATCAAGAAGCAACAAATTAAGCTCCTCTGACACAAAAAGCAGCTTCATTTTGACAAATTCCTCTTCTGTAAGTGCATTGCTGATTGACAACATAACTACATTTGCCAATGATCCAAACAAGATCTTTCAAACAGATAATGTTTGAGGACGAAAACAAACCTGTAGCCTACGTGACAATAATAATAATAATAATAATAATAATAATAATAATAATAAGTTCTCCTAGAGATGTTTGACTGCTGTCCTTAGTTCATTCATTTTTGTCAGTTATGCTTTCTTTTGAAAACAAACTTTACTGAGTAGTTTAGGAGATTTGATTAAAAAAAAAGGGGGGCATTAAATAAACTACGACTTTTATTGACCACTGGCAGTGAACGAGGGATTGCAACAACACTGATGACTTTATGGCACAGCTTATGGGGGCCTGTGATAAATACTCAAAAAAGTAAACTCAAGCTTCACTATCAAATACTCATCTAGTGTTAAATGACTTCCTTTTACTGTTACGGAAGCAAACCTTTAAACCTTGTGCAAAAGTTGGCTCTTGTGTCGCGGGCGCTGAACACCACAGATATGAGGTAAACCAGCGGATAGCTCAGTGCTACCATTTTATTGTGAGAAAATGACTTGATACGTTGTTGAATAAGGACTGGTTTTCCCTGATTAATTTCTGTTTCACCCAAGGCATTTTCATCAGACCTCAAACACAATCAAGGTAGGGTGGTGGCAGTGGTGTAAGAATGCAGCACTGCCACACATTATGCCAAGACACAAATAGTCAAAAGTCAAACTCACCTCGCCAGTTGCCAGTGTGACGAAGTTCTCAACTGTTTTGGGAACAGTTTTCCCGAACAATCCAATGACAATTCTTCCAACATCGTCATCTCCGATTCTCATGTCAAAATACACCTATAAAGCCAAGTTACAGCGTCATTTCATGCTCAAAAGAAATGTCTCGGATGAGCAGCTCTCACAAAAATACAATACAAATGACATTTCGGCAAATTCATTGCTGTGTTCAACCTACTGACTGGCCACAAGCCTTATACCAGTGCAATAAACTGAATCACGGTTCAGGCTTGAAAATTTAGATTGAAATATATCCAACTCTTTAGATTAGATGGCTCTTTATTGTCCCCGAGGGGAAATTGCAGTTATGCAGCAGTACAGTAGTAGTAGTGCAAGGAATAATAACTTGCAATGTGCAATTTACAGTTACAGGTCAACACACGGTGCGTGTGTGTGCGGTAGTAAGTGAAGTGCAAGTGAAGTGCTTATAGCACACTTATATGCACATAGCTTATAGCTTGTGAAGAACTGCTCGCTTGCTGGGCCAATAGGCTGCGTGCACGATGCTAATACAGTTAGCATCACAGATCCCATTGGTCCAGAAAGTGACCAGTTCTTACATCTTAACGGTAGACGTGCTTTGTAGACGTGGCCAACACAGCAGCTCCCAGACTGAACATTGAAATAGAACATTTCCTGGAATCTATGCAAGTGGGCTAGCCATCCCATGATTTGCTATATCGCCTTGGGCTGCATTTGGCGATAAAGCGAACTAAGTAAATGGATAACGTTACGTTTGGAAATACCCAGATTCAAGGCCGAGCACCAGCTACACTATCAAAGATTAGCTTCCCCGCTAGACAACGCAAGCTTATGTCATTCAGTTTTGTGTCTCGGCCTGGCAGCACAGTTTAGTATAACGTTACACGAATGGATACGTTTGGAAATACTGCTTATTATTGTACCAACATCGGCTACAGTGTACCTAACGTTAGCTTTCTTACAAGCTAGCTAGCTAACGTAACAAGCCTAGCAGTGGATGCACCGCGCGAGGCCAACTGGCGTCTGACGTGGCTTTTGAAGCGCTCAAGCTAGCGGCTAGCATTAGCGGGATAGGGCTAGCTAGCTGTGATTTGTTTGCGTTATCAAGTGACTAGCTAGCGAGCTACACCTACCTTCGCCGTTACTTTAGGGCCTTTCTTCTTTTCATCGGCATCTGAACCGTTTGGGAAGAGAAGGAAAATCACTGATCCCACAATGACTGTAACAGCTACTAGGAACTTCATCCTTCTCTCGCAGATCCGAACCATGAACAAGAAAAAGGAGCAGTCGAAAGACGGCCTATTTATCTTGCTACCTTTATACGTGCCGGGAAGGGGTCGGGTGTCCGGGGTGGAGACTGCAGCGACGGCCGGTCTGGGCTGCAGTCTGCTGTGGCAACACGAAGCACCAAGGCGTGGTTTTCATGGAGCTAACAGACGCATATTACTAGGATTGGTTCATACGTGGGAGCGTATAGCCCAATCAAATGTATACGCGTAATGCAGTTTTGATGAACTCGAGACCCCGTGAAGAAGAGCTTCTATAAAACCTCCTCGATAAAGACCCCGAACTGACACCCCAGCCCTCAACACAATCTAAATGATATACCACGGGTCTCAAACCTTTTGATAAAGACTGTCTGAACATCTAATTTTATGGTGTCTTTGACGTGCTGCTTTACTTCATTTGTCTTTTATTTATCTTTATCTCCATTTTTGTTTCTCTGCTGTGTATTTCATGCTGTTTTTAATCTTAATGTAAAAAAAACACGATACCTTGTATCAAATGTGCTATTGAAATAAAGTTTGATTAATTGATTGACTGACTGACGGACCCCCATCTTAAATTTTTGTCACCAGGTAAAATTTGGTACAGAACTGAACAACTGTTCATACTGTAGGTGGGGTGACAATAGAGGAGAGAGTTACATATATTTCTATAACTCTCTCACTGTCCCAACTTCAAATGAATCAAATAATGAAATGAAATTGCCACTCATTTAGCTGGAAACCGACTCTAGGACCACAGATCCCATTTTGGCAACCACAGTTCGGCTTTATGGGTTTGTACTCTCAATACCTACAAGCGAGAAAACAGAACTTGCCAACCATCTGTTCCTGCACAAACATTAGCCAACATCCTCTGAACTTGTTTTTACTTCATCTTTCAAGTAGGTGGAATAAACTCCAATCAACACATACTTAATTTGATTGCTCAGAATAGTTACTAGTAAGTACCAGTGCTTATTTTAACTTGAATGTTAAAGCTGTTTGCCATAGTACTTTCAACCTCCCCAACATCAACAAAGATGTACACCAGTCCACACCACCACAACAGAGCCAAATGGTGCTCGTCATATACATTTTAATGACAAACTACAAGGAAATGAAACTTGTTGACAGTTACAACTGTTAAAAACACAAAATAAAAATAAGTAAACTTGAAATAGATTGTACTTGCTAATAAAAAAAATCGAATGGGAATTCAGACATAAGGCTACATTCACCTTTGCAGATGCCTCTTCTAGGACACCTGCCACTTCCTAGTGCAAATAATCCATTCTGCTAATGCTATACGTTTGTATTTTTGCATTAAGACTCCATTATTGCATGCCTTCAGTGGCCATTTGAGGTATACAAACACAGTTCCAACAGAAACAAACATCTAACTTGATGTGGTCATTTGCAAGTAAGTTCACTTTTCCTTTGCCAGAAAAAAAGCAACCTGGGAGAAAAGCTTAATTTATCTATATGCTAGTACAACAATACCACGTGAGTCAGGAAGCTTGCATCATTTCCCAATAGAATAGTTACATAATTTAATGGATTTCCCAGCCAATTGTGTGTTATATAATCACATTTTAGAAGTAAGGGTAAAGCAATGATTGAAACCAAATGTGGAACAAGAATAGTACAAACCAACAAACAGAGGGCAGTAGCCCTGCTAGGGTATGATCTACCCCTCACTGATAACAGGTGAATGAGCTGGCAACAGACTGTTAACTAAGCTTTACTGCATAACGCGTCTGTCTGATCTCCTCCAAAACGTTAATCTTAGACTTTAAAGTTCCTAAATTAACCAGAAAATTGTATTTTATTTTTTGTATTTTTATTTTCTTTTATTTCATTATCCAAAAAAAAAGAAGAAGCTTTGAATAACTGGGCAAGGAATCCACAATGTAGAGCAACAGTGATTATAAAGACACTCGGCTGTTTGTGCTGTGAAGACCTCTCAAACTAAAAAGTGTTTAGGAAAACACAGTCTTCATTAGTAGTTTTCTTACTCACTAGTATTCTTATGCTCCCAAGATAGATTAAAAGAAAAAAAAACAAAAAACATGAAAAGTACATTTAGATAAGAGTTATTCTGTTGAAATATGTCTGAAAATCTGAGAAAAGTCTGATACCCGTGTGTGAATTGTTCAATGTCTTCCTAGTTCTTCTGACCTTTCTACTGACTATTTCATGTTAATGCACCAAAAGATGTAGACGGTAACAGATCCACCCCCCCCCCCCCCCTCCCAAAACCAATTGCATTATTATTATAGATTAACATCAATAATACCACTTAGATTCTACATCAGTTAAGATTTAGAGGGGTAATATGTTCAACGTTCATCAGTTTCCAATTAAACTGAATTGTTTCATGAGATATATTTTCCATTTCAGAAGCATTATTGATTAAATATTTTATTTTAATTTTGGCTTCAAAATATTAATAGAACATTTAACTTTTTTTTATTTTTTAATTTAATTTAATTTTTTCAAGGCACTGCATATTAAAGATATGCAAGTCATAGTGAATCAGGTGAGCCAACAAAACTCTGGAGTTTGTGAAGATCTGAACTGGGTCCACTGCATAGCTTCTGGCCGTCATACAGCCCAGTCAGACCCAGACAGGAAGGGGTCAAAGCAGGCTGGAAGTGTCATGAGGCAGGACTTAAAACTGTAGCAGCCAATCACATTCTTAAACTCACTGGAACAAGCTTTGGGAAGGAAGACACAGAACCTGGACTGGACGGGTCCAGAACCCATGACTCCACCCCAAGGACCAAAGCTACAGTACAAACCTTACTGGGGGGGGGGGAGGAGTGTATTTTCAGCACACCCCATCCACTCTGTTCTGAGTATGGGATTTAACCAAACCTCAAAACGGCTGCGGGGGTTTTAACTCGGAGTACACTAGTCCCTCTGCTGAGATGGCGTCCCCAAGCCCTACTGTCCGAAGTGGCTGCTTGCAGACCAGCACCGGCGTGAGGTGGAAGGTGACGTTGCCATGGCGCCACATGGTAACAGGGTCTGCTGGGTTTAGGGACAACTTCACTTTGGGCTCAATGTGTGAACTGTGAAACTCTATGGGGAGTTTGAGCTCCACCTTACTAACGTCAATGGTTTGGAGGCCACAGGCCTGGGTGCTGGCCACACGGGCTCCAGCCATCACCGCCGCCACCTGGTTCCCCCAGTATCCATCTACCGTAGCCAGGATGTGGTAGGCCAGGGTGTGGAAGTGAATCCGAGTAAGGTCCGCCTCCGACGAGGGATCGCTGCGGCCGTGCTCCTCCAGGATCCAGAGGAGTATGTCGCTGACGCGGCCCACGTCTGGCACGCCCGTCCAGGACGCCAAGTCCGCATGAGGCCCCTCACCGGCCTGGGCAAGGAACAACAGCTCCTGCTCATTCAGACCAATGGAACTGACAATGGGTATGACCTGCTAACAGAAAACAGGAAAAAAAAAAACCTTCAATTAAATCGCAGCACCCATTACGCTTCTTAACAGAATTTCATCACGCTCATCTATCGCCCGTCAGGTGCGTTATGAAGTTCACTGCATCAGAGATCGTCTTGTTTTCTTTCAATTTTGTGAAGACCAGCGGGGGAAATGGATCCTCATTCGCTGCCTTGAGATCTGACACTGACAATTGCTTTTCAACCTCGACATGTACCTCCTGCATGATGCTGTTCATGTAGTCTTTGTCGGTCATGCTTGCCAGCTCCAGGTGGATGGGAACCTCTGCACGAATGTCGGATATGACCGCCACAGCCTACAAACAGGATGCAAGCACGAGGTGTTAGACAGGCTGCCAGATATAAAGAGCATACCATTTGAAGCGTAGCCATGTGATAGTTCAAGTGTATTCCTTCCTCAACATTTTGTGAATAATACAACAAGGTTTTTCAGCTGAGTGTCAGCAGTGTCAGCTAAATTCCTACAATGTAATACAGGCTGGATCAAGAAAGAAGCGGCAAAGCCTTGATCACGGACCTCTTTCAGCCTCTCCTCCCAGAGCTGTTTCCCTTGGCCCTCCATCATGTGGAGCCCGGACAGGACCACCAGGTCCGGCTGGAACTCATCCAGGCTGGCCACGAACGTCTCCAGGGAGCTCATCTCCCCGTTGGACACATCGTGAGAGAAGATAAAGCGGTTGGCTTGAGCCGCCTGAGTTGAACCCCACTGTTCACCTACAAGCAGAGGCGAAAAAGGGAGAGACTGAAGAGACGGGGCACCACACAGGATACAGTTGTTACATCACACATACGGTTTACCGGTCCTTGGCAGGTGAGCCCACAGCCATAAAGACCTAGTGGGGGGGTACAGGCTGCTCTTGCTGCCTACCTGCTTTGTACTCCAGGATGAGGTGATATTCATCTGTTTCCTGGAGGGAGTCTGGGGGGACAACGATCTGCTCATCCAGCATTTCATGAAGTTTAGGACCAACTGGCCCACACAGCAAAACCTGAGGAAGAAAACAAAACACTCCGCCGTAAGTACTTTCACTTTTTCATCCTGTACCTTTTTAGTAAATATTTGAATTGCAATGTTGTTTTGCAGTGGGGTTCTGTGGTATTTACTGCTGAATACTGGGATTGTGACAGGAAATGCACGTCGCTAAATAATGTATAAAAATGTAGGATTTTCTCATATACGCAATTACATTTGTAGGCCAAAACACCTGTTCTCCTTTTAAAATGACAACCTCTTGTAAAGAGAATAGAATAGAATAGAATAGAACAGAGAATAGTAGTAGTACATTTCATTATTTCTCTCCTGGATTACTGCAAAGTGAAGCATTGCAAATTCAACATTACTTAATGGCCCCAAACTAATGAAACTGACTAACTTGTAGAGGAAAATCAATGTGAGTGAAGAGCCATCAGACAGCTGATGCTGGTGAATAGGTGTGTGTCGAATAGCTCACTGGTTTATAAGTGATGTATAGATCCTACTTTACCATTAGATCAGGGTAGGTGGCGAGCTTCTGACCAATGAGGGCAGCGTTCCCTCCAACATACAGCTGAGAAGACAAGTTAAATCAGGAAGATCATCAGCCAAAAGACATAAAACCCACTTGAAGGAGGCCTCTGTACTAGTGTGGTGAGGTAGGTAGCCTTACCTTCGCACCGGGGTACTCTGCTGCTGCACGCGCAATCCTCTGAAAGGCCTCCTTGTCACTGAAGAAACGCTCAGCAGCTGCTCCCCGCCCCATGTAATGGATGAAGGCTTCCTTCAAGTCCTCTTTGGAGTGCAACACTTCATGATCTAGGCCTGTGCCAGGATCCACAGCCAAAGCCTGCAGTAGTCCTACTCCCGAGACAACCACATCGACACAGGCATTCACCCTTGGAAAGGGAAAACACAATGACAATGGGAAAAATATGATGCAGGATATTTGATAGTTACTTAGCAGAAATTAGTATCATTCCTGTTTTAAAAAAAAAAACAGTTTAAGTAAATGTGGCAATGTTTTGTTCAGATGCCGATATGTCTGTGAAAGGTCAATATCAACTTGATTTTGAAGCTTAACATAGTAGAAAAGAGAAACATACATCTATCATGTTTTTCAAGCATTTCATTCTCTTCTCATCTTGTGAGAAACAGTCCATCCATCCCTCTAGTGGGCGGTCCTTGAGGTCCAACCAATCAACAGCTGCCATCTTTTTCAAAAACCAGTTTGAGAGCCATGACCCAGTTTGTTGGCTGTATAATTCACTGGTGTGCTGCCATCTTGCACCAAGCCATCTGAGCTGGGACTGACTCACGATAGCACATTACTTCTGACTGGCGGAGCGGACTACAGGCTTAACGCCACGATTACATAACTTCAGATTGGTGGAACAGACTGCAGGCTTTTTGCATCTCACTCGCATACCCCAAAATGCCACCATCTACAGCAGAATGGCTGAGAGAGCACAGAAATTGGCTTCGGGCTTCACTTTCGGAACAAACAACAGAGACTGCCTCTATTTCTTAGGTACATCACTGGCCAGCTCTGCACCTTCCATAGAGAAAACACGAAAAGATTCCCACACACACAGAATCACCTCTGCACTGGTTTTACTGTCGACAAGACTGATAGAGGTCGGAATACAGAAACGTAAAAGGTGATTCTGTGTGTGTAGGAATCTTTGCATTTTCTCTCTATGGACTTGAATTTGGGGTGTATATGATTCCCAGCACCACAAAAAGGAAGGGGGGGGGGGAAAAAACAGTGATGTGTGTGTGTGTTATACAGCTTACTTCAACTGTGCAACTTACCCTACTGCCACTTTGCTCCACTGCTGGGTTGGCATAGTTATCAGGGTCTCCCAGGCAGCAGAGATAACCTGCTCAAAGCTGGGGTGGTTGTTCTGGGCGGGAGGCGCTGACTGAAAGGTTGGCAGGGTTATGTACTGTAGAATCTGCTCTGGTAGGTCAGGGCCGGCATGGTAGAAGTAGCCAACAGCTAAAGCCAGCAGGGCCGCTGCCGTAGCCTTCCACCACATGATGCTCCCACACACTCCTGCAAGACCTTCGAAAGATCAGTGTTGATCAGTATTTGTGTACATAGACGACTCTCTACCACAGAATGCAGACAACAGACTCACACCTCAACAACCTCACTTGCATCATACTGGCCTACCAGCTACACAGCTGTCCTAAGGTATACACACACACACACACACACACACACACACATACATAAAATGTCCAATCTGGAGCTACTGCACAGAAAATGACTTGGTTAACATTGTGAAGTAGACTGTGAGGGCACCCAGGAATAGTTTCTGTTATATATGGATATATTTTCTAGTTCAAACAAACAAAACGCACGCATGAGTGGTACCCAGAATGTTTCAAGTTTTATATCCAAGAGAGCTTTATTCTGTAATAGTATTATAGAAGGTGTAGACCACAACACGTACACTTTTCTGCAGAAAATCCCCATGAGTGATAGTCCCCTTTAAATCGCCCTCATGCTGTTCCCTTCCATTGCCACTACTCACGTACATTGGAGTACTTCATGTACAGTATATAGTGTAATGTTACAGCTAACGTGGAAGCCCAGGACTGGCTAGCTAGTCAATGAAGCAGTTCACGAAAGGTAATCTGCCTGTAGTAGCATTAGCCAGCTCGGTTTAGCGAGTAATCTAATTTAGAGTCAATCACTGCAAGCGAAGACTTGATCTGACGTTACCTAAGCTAGTTTATGTTAAAAGCTAGCCAGTATTAAAGTAACCAGGTAACTAAGCTAGTCAGCAGCACGTACCGGGCTGTAGGCTCCAAGCTCGGCAGTCAAGAAGGCGAGTCTTTCCTGGTATTTTGCAGCACCAGCCTTTAGATAACTGAGAACTGCTGGTGATAAAAAAATCGATGTCGAATTCAAGCCATTGAAGGAACAATGATTGGAAATACAGCCAGTCGGAATCAGCCGAAAGGAGTACCGACTTCCGCCTGCTGCTTCGCGCATGCGCGAACGAAACTGCTAGCTTAAGCTGCTGTTAGCCCTGCAAGACCGGTCCTAGCGGGCTAGTATGTTTCCTCCACCACTCATTCATTCATTTATTTTCTCTTCTGCTTTTCTTTTATGATTTCCCGCTGTGAAGCAAAGTTGATAAGGATGGTTCAGTTCACACAAGATGACTCCTTCCTCTTTATTATAATTCCATTACAACAAAACCATCAAAAGGAAAGCTGCAAGTATCTACAGGATATGCCAATGAGAAATACATCACCTTTAATCGCCTCCTGATCACCTTTCGTGAAACAGTCCGAGAAAGTTTTGTCCCACTAACCCACTGTCTCTGGAGTTTATATATAAAATGTAAACCTCTCTTATACAAGTAGTAAGTTATCAATAAAATATAAGGAAATTATGTTCTTAAAAGTTTGAAGCAGCACCCATAGATTCGCTATACTTACGGTATTTTACTTTTATTCTTGAGGTTTTCTCCATATGACTGAGTCAATAGTTATGTCTGGTGGCCAAATTGCTGTAAAAAGTTTAACTCTTTGTATTAAATTCAACTTCTTAACCTTTCAATCTGAAACAAACACACTTCTAGCTGTTTTCAGCTTCCTGAACACATTTTGCCCAGGAAATGTACTTTTTCTAGCTTTAATTTCCTTTACTTGCTCAAAGTGAACAGAACAGCCCTGGTCTGGTAATAAACCAAAAAGCCCAGGGCCTTAAAAAACAAGTGAACAAACCAGTTCACTTAAGAGACATAATTCAAGATGTTTTCTCCTGCAGGCAAAGGTGTCTGAAATTTTCAGCTTGAACTGCTTGTCAGTACTTGTGAAGTATTTTGCCCCAGGCTGCTGTGAGGTGTGGTGGCTACGGAGAAAGGATGCCCTATTTGTATGCCCAAATATGGAGGCATTCATTCCAAAACAATATAAATCCATTTTAGGAAACACGTTACTTGAAATTCATCACTTAACCTTTCAAATTCAGATGGTTCCACCCTTTATTTTCTGTATTTTGTAGATAAGGATATGAGCAAATGTAGGACTTGAGAGTTATGCTTTCATGTTAGAACTCCTTTTATGATAGAGGATGTTACTTTTTTCAAATAGTGGAAATCTCATCACTTCTGACCTGAAATATTATAATTTCTTAGCAATCTTAAGACTTCCACTTGAAACGGTTCTAGGGGATTTCATGAACTGGTAATTCCTGTATGGACAAGACCTTGAATCTCTCCTGCTGCTTGTAGATTTAGACAGAGTGAGGCTGTTCAGTTAACACATATCACTCATTCTCTATAGACTTTTCAATTCATGACTATCATATTATTAGGTTATTTGTCAATATAAAAACTTAATTTGATGTTTTTTTTCCTGCTAACGCTCTGTGAGAAATGTTTTCAAAAAGTTGCTCAGTTGCTAAATGATCCTTTAAATCCTTTTTGGGCTCATTGCAAACAACACATGCTGTAGGGATCATTTCTCTGCACAGAACAAATATGTGAAATGTCTATAGCCTCTGTACATAAAGCTTATGTCATACCTCATGCCATTACCTGCTTGGGAACTCATGAACTAAAGAATGAATGAACGCATGATGTATTTTGGCATTTGGATTTCCTGATCCTAATGCTCTCAAAGAACCTTTGGTTTTGTAGTGTGGCGTTCCTCCTAGACAACCTTGTGATTTGCCTGGAGAAGTGACTCTTGTACGCCACCGTCTCCCAAAGATTTCACCCAATTTTCATCATTCTCAAATCTATTAACGTTGATTTGAAAGGGATGGGTTTAAAAGGGACGCTTCACACAAGATGAGTCAAGTTCTCTTATTTATTATAACTTCAAACAAACCTATCAAAAGGAAAGAACATCTATTTGCCATGGCCAAATACTTTTAATTACACAGGAAAATTGCTTCAACGTTGGCCTCCACACCCGTGTTTGGCATGTGAGGTTTAAGGCTGGCTGTAAGGGACATAATAGTGAGGGTGTGAGAAACTGCATGCACTTGCTCAGTGCAAACACTTCATGACCTCCTTTTGTGAAACATTCCTGTAAAGTATGGTCCCGCTTCTCTGGAGTTCATATCATACTGCTCATACTGTGACAAACTCAACATGTAAACATCATCTTTAAAAGTAACCGCTGTCTGTCCCTTGGCTAAACTCCCATATTGCCCCTCTATTTTAAAATGAAATCCAAAACTATTAAGTTCTCACTAAAAATGAATAAAAGATATCAGTATCTTACTCATATCTGACACGTCTTTTCACAGTGTTGCCGTTTTCAAGCTTTCACTAAAGCTCCAAAGCTGATGGACATCTTCGCTTTTTCGTCTCCAACAATGTCGCTATAAAGTTACTGTAGCAAACTATCAAAACAACATTGCTATAAGCTAGACGAGCGACTATGACTAGCTCTGCAAAAAAAGATGTACGACTTTCAAGCGACACTTTGGTATTTGGCCTCAACATCAGATTTTCAAAGTGCTGTAATATGGCAGAACGGCATTCCTGTAACAATGCCTTGATTATGGGTTTGATTCCCACTGGAACCACCCAAACAAAAACATCTAGGCTAACATTCATGGTTCTGTAAGACATTTTGGATAAAAGCATCCACCAAACGTCATATTGTAGGTTCATCTGTTATATTATTGTATGACGGTGCCTTTTCCATTCAGTCAGTCCCTCCAGATTTGAATATTTCTAATGCACGTTCCATATTTGGATGCAGAAAATCCTTTACTTTAAGCCCTACGAGGAGGTGCCGGGGCCAGGCTCAGTCAGATGCGGTGGGCTGGATTTGGTGGAAGCATTAAAGCTAACCCGGATGTCCCTCGGGGTAGAAGCCCTGGAGGACCCCGTCCACGACGACATCTGGGAGGCCTGGTGGGGGTGGGGGGGACAGCTCAAGTCATCCAGAACATTGTATACAGAGTACACATTAATACTGCGTTAGTAGTTCATGAAAACCCCTCTCCCATTATTTACCTTTCCATAGGAGTTACCATAAGTTAGTACCAGGATAGTTTCCAGAATTTCCCCCCAGGGCATCAATAAAGTATCTATCTATCTATCTATCTATCTATCTATCTATCTATCTATCTATCTATCTATCTATCTATCTATCTATCTATCTATCTATCTATCTATCTATCTATCTATCTATCTATCTATCTATCTATCCATCCATCCATCCATCCATCCATCCATCCATCCATCTAGCCATCTATCTATCTATCTAGTTAAAATACACCACCAAACGAAGGACATGGGCCCAGAAATGCAGGGTACATCCCCCAATAGCCGTTTTCAACTCTAAAGTGTTTCACAGATCTTTCCTTTAACACCACAGCAGTCCGTCTGTTCCTACCTGATGCGCGGTCCGAGACGTAGGGGTCCTGGAAAAACCCCAACACGCGCTGATGCGGTAGCTGATAGCTGACGGAACAAAGAGACAGGCGTTATTCTATGAAGCCGAAGGATGAAAACAATTGATCGCTCTTGTGGAATACGGATTCAAATATCAATGATATTAACTCGCACTGGCACGTTAGGTAGCACAGTGAGGTTCGATATGCTGGCGCTGGTCCTCGTTACATCACACGTAAACCAAGCCTGCTTTGTATTAACACTTTTGGACACTTTATCATACCCATATTAGCCCTTTGTATACAGGTGAAATGAAAAAACCTGACAAAGATCTCACCTGTAACTCTGAGACTCCAAGTCATCCAGTGATCTGGAATAAGAACACAAGTAGAGTTTCACACTTTCTGTCCGAATAAGGATTAACATTTACACTGTGGCTGACATAATTAAAGCAACTCGACTGTAATCGCTGTGGGATCAGGAACACATCTGTAATTCAGACTGATAAAGCTGAACCAGTTTTAATATCTAAAAGGTCTCACCCACATAACATGCTTTAAGATGATATTTGATGGTATTTCTGATGTATTAGACGACGTACAGCGGAGAGAGAGAAATAGAGAATGACACGTAACAAACATCCAGATTCGAACCCACAGCACCGAAGGAACTTGGTAGGTGCTTCAGCCCCCTGAAACCAACAGATGTTGCTGATATATTTGGACATTTCTCCCTCCTTGATCATCGTGATGTGGGTTATCCCCACCACCGTGGGGGAGCGAGCCTTGCAGCCTTGCTCCCGATCCCAAAAATAGAGGACCTAAATATAGTGGAGAGATGCATCATGAACCCGGCTGGGTGAGGCCAGAGGACGGGAGGACTTACTCCAGGCTGCTGATCTTGTTCCCTGTGTGGAAGTGCTTAACGTGGAGGAAGTCCAACAGCACCTGCGGCACGTCGTCGTCTTGATAGATGATGTCCTGGTCAGCAAAGAATAAACCAACTTGTGAAATGGCATTCTGGTTGGGTGGATTGAATACTGTCTCATAGCTTGTCAGCAAGAATGTCGAAGCTTATATTTTCAAGTTTTGTGAATCAGTTTGGCAGTTTTACACACATAAAGTGACAAAATGTGCTTGAATACTAAAGGCATCCTTCGTAAATTTAGTTTAAGTCTAATACTATATTTCACACAAAAAAAAAATCGTATTCAGCTAACTGAAAAATACTTTAAATTCATGCTCATGGAAACCAATAGAAACAAATAACCAATATAGAAATCAGTAGCTGCTTTTCAGTCAGGTCATCGTGCCCTTTTAGTCACTTTCTTCCACTTTGTGACATGCATGTATTGTGGTTAAGAAAAGATCATTGATTTAAATCAATATACTCAATTTATCGGGCACATTTCTTTCTCCAATACCTCCAATATACAGCCATAAAAATGATGTTGTACTGGTTAGGATTTGATTGAGTAGAAAAAAAAAAGTAAAAACATTCAAGGGAAAAGAGAGGAATAAAACTACCCATAATGCTGTTCAACGTGAATGGTGGTAAAATAAGTTTTCTTCCTTTTCTTTGAACAGATCTTCTGCATAAGGATAACACTCCTCACCTGGATGTAGTCTTCCAGCTCCTGCCTCCTCTGCTCCAGAGGCTTGGTCCTCAGATGGGGGTTTCTTTTGCTGGGGAAGTCAGGAGTCTGGACAATCTTTCTGAGCTGTAGGCAACAGTAGAAACCACATTAACATTAACATTAACCGTCAGAGACCAGTCAATGTTGCATCCGGCACATAAACAGGATGGAAACTGAATTCATTAGTTAGTGAAGTCAGTGCTGTCCTTTACAGGGCAAATAATCAGTTCATTCAACAACATACAAGTCCACTTTTGTGATCCGTTCCATTTACATCATGTCAACAGGAAAAACAACAAGCTGTACTATCTGTCATTAAATAGAGTGTGGTGAATAGTGGTGGTGGTTTCCATGTACATACTGTTCTGTGGAGACTTTGGAATTCACTGTGTCTTCTGAGCACATAATGTTTCCTCCCATTGAACAAGATCTCAACTCTATAGAGCTAGAAGAGAGAAGAGAGAGTGGTCAGGACACACACACACACACTTTTTAAATAAAATAAAATAAAATAATTTTATTTAAAAACATTTGCAAGTTTTTTGCGGTCTGTACATTTAAAATGTATTAATGTCAAAGAAACAGTTTGAGGGTTTGAACAATGAGCAGCTTTTCTACCATGGCGATGAAAATAAACACAGAAATAGAATTTCCTTTCTTCTGAATAGAAAATAGAATTCAACCCATCATCTCTCTGCAGTGGTTAGCATCATGATGCAGTAACAACATCCCCCACCAGGAGGAGGTAGAGAGCTTCAGAGAACCATTTTCATCTTAAGGAAATCAATGAAAATTGCTCTGCACGGTCTGCTTACCACAATTGTTCACATAAATGACATTACTGTGTTGCAGAATCTCTTCTCTATTGCACCATGTTGGTTCATACCACTGAGCTGCAACATTCTCTCAGACTGAGCGACAGGCCTAGGAACATTACTTCAGTGATGGAGCATCCCATAGGCACATTATCACCATGAGGCCTGATGCATCCGTACACAGAGAGGTACTGTGTTCGTCAGGTCTGTTTGTGTGTGTTTATTTCTCATGTGGTTGTCCGGCAAGATCTCTTCACAAAATGTCTTTGTTTAGGTGCCATGTGGCATTTTAAACATTAATATATCATTGCCAAATTAATTGTGATACCTTGGTATAATTACTGCTATTCAAATGCTTTTAAACTCAGCTGCTCTGAAATCTTGACGTGATGGCACGTTATCCACATTTGAGCAGTTACCCGCAAGAATAAGAAAAATATACCACCAAACAAAAAAACTAGCCAATAGATGATGAACACTGAACACTAGGCCACACTCTCACTGGATCCGAACATCTTGTTTTGCTTTTTTATTGTTTAAATTTTTGCAGGAGAACATTTCCATCAGGGTGTAATCTAATGTGTGCAATCAGAAATAAACAAAATTTCAGCTTGAAGCTGAAATCCAGCTTGGGATGGACAGAACAGCTTTGTTGCAAGCATGGGAGGAATGTTTGATTACAATCAATTCTGTAAGTTGCTGCATGTTGGTCCCTTATTGTTACAGCCTGAAGGATGGTTGCAAGTATGTGACAGTCACACTTATAGTGATAGTAGGTAGGGTGATAGTACTAGGGGTACTAGAACAATCACCACTTGGCTTGTTGGTTACATGCCATACACACACACACACACACAGGATGTCCAATGTAGCACATAGAATTGGCTCTATATGGGTGTATATTTATGTATGAACATGCTCTTCAGCTAAAACCTCAGCAATAGGTCTATAAAAGTAAGAGTTTGCGTGTCTACGTGTACAAAACATGCATGCAAACCAAAGAAGTTTATTACAACGTGTCTCTGAGGCCCCGTTCCAGGGTGTGGCCCTACGCCCCTTGAGGCTGTCTCCAGCTAAAAGCTCTTTGTTGCCGGTCACTGAACTGCACTTGGTCTTCTCCAGTCACCACAATTTGTTGTTTGCCCTTTAGGCAACCGCACCCACTGATGCCTGATCCTCTCTTGTTGACCAATCACCACCTGGGACCGCTCAGGACGGTCCCGTTTATATCAAAGGATTATATCATAGGATGGACCTCCTGTCTGTGAATTTCATACTTAATACTGACCAAGAACATTATTTCACACTAAAACTAAGTCTGGCCATTTACATTTTTGTTTTCACTTCCTGTATGTTTAATGATGCCATCTGACTGGTCGCTCCCTCTGCTCGCTAGAAGAGATCAAAACTCTAGACCACCTCATAGGACCGGAATAAAACATAATGCACATGAGAAGTTTAAAAGAAGAGTATTATGTTGCTTGGGGAAAACTTTATGTAGAGGGTTGGCTCAGGACAAGCTTATCAATTTCCTACTGATACCGTTATAGCTTACAACAGTAATCTACCGTCTTGTGGCTTCGCTGCCCTGCAGGCCAACACCAGGAGGCTGCAGCTTACCCCAGTGCCATCGGGTGCAACACAGTATGTCCTCTGTGCTGAGGGTCAGCTGGAGCAAATTCCCCAGACTTGTGTAAATTCTTGCCATTTTCAAATCTAGGTGTAGACGTGGTTTGTTAGAATGTCATAAATAGGTGCTTGTTCTGTTAAGAGTCTGCGTCCAAATAGATCTAGTCAGCAGCCAGTTTGCCTTTGGGCCCATGCAAGTCACTCTACTAGACCAGACCGGCAGGAGGCTTTAGTAACAGGGATAAGAGAGCAAACAGGTTTACTACACTGATAATACTATTTACCTGTTTTCCCTTTATTAATGGTTGTACAGGTAGATTACACCTGAGGTGACGTCCAGAGTGACGTCATTGACGAGATTGTAGGGGTAACATGAGAAACTGTTTTATTTATCTAACCGTAAACAAAGAAAAAAAATAATCTCAGACGTAGGTCGCTGGGACAAAATCCTATGAAACGGTTTGTATGGGGGTTACTGGTGTGAAAACCTGACCTGAGATCAGCTGCAGTCTTCCTGCAGGTCTGAGCGGCTGACGCAGCGCCTACCTGGCTCACCTGGCGTCTCATTTACAGACTACTGGCTGGAAGTTGCGGCATGTTGACACCGCGAATAGACGTTCAGCTTGGAGGTATTTAGTACGGAGCCCCTGAGTGGTCACATATTGTTTTTTTTCTAGTTCGTGCGCACATTTTACAAAGACGAGCGCACGAACTAGAAACAAAATATGACGTGACCACTCAGGGGCTCCGTGATTTAGAAACAACTAAGCACATTTGTACACAGCCGGTAAGAAGAAAAAAAAAAAAAGAGAAAAGATTGACTAGACAGCGTCCTCACCTTTTTTGACTTTCCCGACTCATCCACTTCCTTCTCCATCGACGGAATCGACACTTGAATCATAGGGAGGCTTTCTTGTACCAGCATCGGACGGTGTTATCTCGTCACCCAACCTGGCCGCATGTGGTCAGAAACCGAAAACGTTACCGGGAATAGTTAGCTCCGCGTCCAGGAACTGAAATGTGTTCGCTGCTGCTCTCCCGTTCCCCTGCGCTCCACCTACTAACTAATTGGCCACACCAAAGTGTCTCGGCGCATCCAGGGCCATTAAAGGTGCAGTCCACGATTTGGGAGTAAAGGCTCCGCTGCACATCTGCACGCGGCCAGGACTTCCGTTCACACTTAACGACTACCTGGACAAGTGCGCGCGAGTGGGTTTGCGGGATATAAAAGCACAAATGACCAGTCCACGTGACACGCACTTCAGATGTCACTCCTCTTCCAACATGTACAGTACCAGTCAAAAGTTTGGACACACCTGTTTTTGTTTCTCATGATCTTAAAGACATTTTGATATAAAGGCTTGATGCTTAAATGCTTGAAATTGTCTTAGACAAATAGAGAAGTTGATGCCTGTGTATGAATTTATTTTCAAAACTTACATTTTAATTAAATTGAAATGCACCCCCAACAAGTAGTTTTCATTTAGACTTTAGAGGTGGAGAATGTTGAACCACAATGATTAAATCATCATTTTAAAGACTCACATAGTGATTGTGGCCTTTAAAAGTTCATTTGTGGAATTTCTTTGCTTGTTAATGCCAAAGGGTTTCTACTTTGAAGAATTTTTTTTTTTTTTTTTTGGTCACTGCATAATTCCTTTTGTGTTATTTCACAGTTTTGATGACTTTACTATTATTCTAAAATAGTGGAAAATTGTAAAAATAAAGAAAAACCCTTTCTATGAGTAAGTGTGTCCAAACTTTTGACTGGTACTGTAGGTGATGTAGTGGTAAATATAAAGGTGGGTGGACTGTGACCCGTGAATCAGTCCAATATTATATTTCACAAAAAACATTAATTTATGTTTTTCTACCAAAAAAGACCATATCTTCATGTAACTTGCATCCATTTGATAACAGTTACTTTTATTTATACTCAGAATTTGTCTTAAAGGTTTATGTCAGAGGTGGGTAGGAGTAGGTCTTCTTGTCAAGGGACAACTCATCACTTTCAAATCCAGGTTCACTTCCCAATAGACTAGAAACACAAAGTAAAACACTAACTTCACGTGGGTAAAAAAGGATGTAAACCCTAACCATACAACTCAAAACTGTTAGCACATCCTCTCAAGCCCACTGGCCAGACGGCTTCAACCCCCTCAGTCGGGAATAACTCTGAGTTGTGGTTGTTACGTGGTTATTCAGTTCACTTGCGTAGGTATCGAGGTGTGCTCTTGACATTCCTTGAAAAGGAAGTTATACCTGTGTCTTGTTATGAAAAGTAAATATCCCAATATCAAATTAAAGTTTATTCCTGCAGAGGTTGTTTGTTTCCTGGCTGACCAACACAGTTCAGCCAGTTCTCCTTCAGCAGAGCCTTTAAACCCATTTGAACATCATTTTCCATGTTGAACCAGGATCACATGCTCTGCCTGTGACCTGTGACCATGTGATTTATATCTTCCCATCTCTGCGCTGTTTTAATTTAAACAGGCAGGAAAGCTTACTAAAGCGACTCTGTGCAAGGATGTGTGACCTTTACAGAGTCATCACAAGGTAAAAATATAATGGTCTAGTCAGTCTGTCTGTGTGTGTGTGTGTGTGTGTGTGTGTGTGTGTGTGTGTGTGCGTGTGTTGCGTCATCATGTTTTACTACTAAGTGAATCCTTGCCCTGCTCGTGTACTCTTTGTTTGAGAACTCACACTGTCAGCAAATCCAGACCATACACATTAACAACAAGGAAGTTAGTCTTGGCTTTGTAGCTGCCGGAATCACAAGAGATGTTACTAGACACTTTACTGGACACACACACACACACACACACACACACACACAAGAAACTCATTTTAGGGATTCAGTGAAATTGACCACGCTCTTTTTGTGCCTGTTGGATTGGATTAAAAAACATCGGACTCTTGCCGAAAAATATTTTGTGTCACTGTGAAAACCTCATATCTCCAAAGTGTCTTTTCTCCTTAGCAAACCTTTCAGGAGTTAAGAAAAGCAGCAGCTTTGTTTTGAGCTTGACCTCCATGCATTGTTTTGAGTTTATCCAATGGGGTTTGAAAGGATTTTATAAACCCAAGGATGGTAGAATGTTCTCGACCCATAGGAGAACATGTAATACTGAAACTGAAGTGACAACAGTGGTTTGCAACACCAGAGACAACAGACCGGGCAGGGGAACTCCTCTCAGTACAAATTAGCACAAGTATTTTAGAGCAAGGTGTTACTAGTGTGTTAAGACTCAAAACATTTGAAGCTGTTTCTAGATTCATTGATCAGTTGGTTTCATTCACATAAAAACACTGCATGTTAGTTGTCTAACACTTTATAGCTTACATACATGTTTACATACGTATCATTGCAAACCTGAAGGGAAGTGGGTTTGGGTTTGAATTCTCACAAAGTCTATTTTGTATTGTCTTCCAGTAAATGATCCCCCAGGAACTAATCTGACATGCTAGTTAGGAAAACAACCAAAAGTGAAAATTGAGATGAGCTTGAGATGTCAGCATTTGTACTCCATCTGCCCAAGTTCATAACAACAGAAGAAGAATGAAAACCTCCTCCACTGATAGGATCTTGTCATGTATAGATGTACAGACTGGTCTGGGGGAGTGTAATGCAATTTGTCAGAGCCAGTGTGTGCATGAAAGAAACCACTGTCATCCAGAGTAACTGCGTTCATGAGCGCTCATCCCAGTGACTGAGTTATTTACTGTCACCAAAACCTCAACTCGGACACACACACACACCACACACACACACACGCACATGTTTGTCCAGATGGGTGCTGGACTCAGATTCAAGTTTTAATCAAACAAAACTCTGTATTCAGACTTTAAAATGCCAAGGCCTCCTTTTCAACAGCACCACCACAGAGAACTGAGCAGACCAGAATCAAATCTGACTTTCTACCTAGTTAGTTCCTAGTTAAGGAAGTATTTGTGATATTATATATAACTGCTGGATCTATGGGCTCCATAGATCCATTTTGTTTCCGTATATCAGAGCTCATAGTTGAAGGGCTTGCTTGCTGCCACATGTTGTGTCTGGATGATGGAGGATCTGCATGGAAGGGAAGTGTTGTATTTTCTCCACTAGGTGGCAGAAATGATCATCTCAATCCTTGGTGAGATGGACTACTCACTACTCACATACTACTACAACTATAACAACTACTACTACGGCGACTACTACTACTATTACTGCTACTACTACTGCTTCTATTACTACTAGTAGGGTGGACTCAGCTAATCTGGCCCATTTTACATGATGATGTAAAATGGGCCAGATAAGGTTGGAGCTTCATAGCCTTTTAAAAGTTTACAGCCAATCACAATAAGTGATGTTGCTGCAACACTAGTTGACATGTAACAATAGTTTTGATTAGTCTGAGGTTGTTAAGGTGGACGGGGCAGAGTGTTACATTAAGTACATCAGAGAAAAGCATGACATAGCAAATTTCTAATAGCATTTATAAGTAAGCTTACCAACAAAGCAAAATGTTTATGAACAATATTTTGACAGGCTCTTTCAAATAAAAAAGTTGAAATTTAAAAAGAAACTTTGATTTTTGTGAAAAAGGTAATTTTAGGTATTGGCCCATTTAGCTTAACCAGCTAGCTAAAATGGGCCATGATTTTCAGCTAAAATGGGCCACATACACACACACACTCTTACACAGAAGTTACACAGAAATTGAGGGCGCAAAACAGGTTCATTGGTCTAGATGTATCCAAGAGAAATCTTAACAATCTTAACAAAACAAAAAGAAATAGCACAAGCAAGAGTGGCAAACCCCCCTGCATAGGCCTGCCAGAGAGTGTATGGTGACGTGAATGACCCAAAGGCCACGGAGGACTGGGTGTGCTCTTGTCAGTGCAACTCATGGTACCACGAGAGCTGTGGAGAGGATAATGGCATCTAAGATGATGATGGATTACATCTGCAAAGATGTTCTACTTTTTAACATGTTTGACAAATGTTGACACAAGCATGCACCACACACACACACACACAGCTACACACAGTCCCAGAAAGACGCACACACGCACACAAAACAGACACAAAGACACTAATGTGCAGAAACATACACCCATACAACATGATCAGTACATTTTTTAAATCCATTTTTCAATTAAATATTTGTTCAACTTTTTATTGCATGAAATGTATTTACGGTGTTGTTACTATATGGTACACCAAAGACAATAGTTAGTGTCAATTAACTGTTAAAATTAAAATGATTTCAGCTGAAATTACTGTGTTGTTCTCTCTTTATATTGGCCCATTCTAACTGAACAGCTGGCCCATTTTACCTGAACATTGTGTTGTAGCTCAAGAGGGAACCTGCTGATACTCTAACTCTCATAAATCCAAAACAAATATACTTTTCCACATTTTTTTAACAAATACATATTTTAGAGACCCATGCCAATTTATAAAAATAGCATTAGATCTCCTGCATTGCTTATTTGATGGTCTTATAAATCATTTACCAAAAAGTGGCCCATTTTAGCTGACTCCACCCTATTACTACTGCTACTACTACCGCCTATTACTACTACTACTTCTACAACGACTACTACTACTACTATTACTACCACTATTACTACGACTACTACTATTACCACTACTGCTACTGCTTCTTCTTCTACTACTACTACTACTGCAAATAATAATGCTGCTAATAGTAATAATACTGCTGACTTATACTCATACACATACTTATACTCATATCACTCATAATGTAGACCAAGACAATTTTCTCTTATCTCAAACTTGCAATGGCTCAAATGTTTTCTGCATCAGAATTCAAAAACAAACGTGTTCTCAATGCACTTAAATTATGTGAACCTGAACGGAACTATCCTTTCACTGCAGTCAGATTTCTTGGTATTAATAGTATTAGTATTAGTTAGTATCTGACTCCTCGTGCCACAGACTGTTTACCCACCTCCCCTCTGGGAGGCGCTACAGGTCCCTCCGTTCCAGGACCAGCAGGCTCAGGAACAGCTTCTTCCCAGTGGCGGCTGGTGCATTTTTCTCCAGGGGGGGCTATACCAAAAATCAAACAAACATGTACTAAGGTATCATCAGTGTATTTAAATAAATGAAAAGGCCTTTATTTGTATTTGCTGAGCTGAATGAACATTTGTTGTAATGAAACGTGCTTAAGGTAAGTTAAGGTACTTCAATTAGTGCAAATTCTTTATAATAATGATCTTTTATACTACAATATGTAATGGTGAAAGACTAAAGTAAGCGAAAAGTGCCTCGATAAGTGCAACAGAAATCTGACAACACACAAATGAGACAATGGCAGAAAATTATGAACACAGTAAAACCTAATAGAAAATAACATTTAAGAAAAAAAAAAATTAATATGGTATTACATTTGAAATACCCAGTGCCATCAAAACGCTGAGTGAACTGGCTCAAAGCCATATGACTTTGCCACCTTGTGGCTTAAACGTTTTGTACATAAATGTTGCCCTTCTCTCCTTGAGAGATGCAGATTTCTCAATGACTCTATGGCGCCACAGAACTTGACACAGTTTATTATTTTAGACAGGATGTGCCTGTTTTTGTCAACCTCTTCATTATGCTTACAGATCCCTATCCTGTAGCCTTCATCAAGGTAAGCAGCTATGTTTACTTTCCCAAACATTTGATTTTGTTTTTTCTGATATGTGGTTTAAATCATTCAAACCTGTCTGAATCCATGCTGGGTCTGAGACCTGTCGTTTGAAAAGGGGTGCAGGGAAAGCAAAATAAAGCATTGGTGTCACTACATACAGTTAGCCAAGCCTTCCTACTAAACCAGCTCCTTGAAAACGACCGAATATATTGTCTCATTCTGGCGCATTTTATGTCAGATGTACCACGAGCCACTCGCTCTCTGCTGCCAACCAGTGGTTGGTGGTGTGTAAATCAGCAGCATTCAGATAAATGCTGTTTGTACATGCGCAGTTCGTTGGTGGGGCGCAGGAAAACTGCTACCAAGCTCCTATCTCTTGTATTGAGAGGAGCGAACCAATCCCAGGCCCAATCCCAATGTCCCCCCTAAAGCCTAAACCCTGAACCCTCACAGACTTAAAGGGTAATTCTGGGATTTTTCAACCTGGCCTCTATATCCACAAAATCGCCTATCATACTGCTAAGTAGATCCCAAAAGTTTCGGAGTTGCTCCGGTAGATCGGCTCAGCCGGCAGTCGCGAAACGGGGGCTCAATGGCTGCAATGTAATCCAGGGCATATCAATACGGTCAAAGTACGTCCACTAAAAGTGCTTGACTTTTGCCACTGACAGGCTCAGATTGTTATTTGTGTGTCTGACAAGTGTCTGACAACATTACTGAAAGGATCACTACAGAAATAGACCTTTTTAAACCAGAAATAGACCTTTTTTTAACAACAACTCTGAACTCTCAACTCTGACAAAGGTGATCTATGAAAGCAAGAGGATTCACTTGTTGCAGGAGGAAAAACATGTTTTATTCGTGATGTCATGGAGAAGTACTACACTACCCACAATCCTAAAGTGTAACAGCGATGTCTCTGATTGGTGGAGCTCACTGTTACCATGGAAATGTTTACCGCACCCACGAACGTCTTGTCAGCTAACGTTAATCTTAGCTACTAACGTAACCTAGCTAGCTGGAACGAATCACTGTACCATGTCGATGACAACACTTTACACTATACACGCACACAAAACAACAACAATGTCAACACTATACTATTGACAAATGTTAAATTCAAGAAGAAGCGCACTAAACTACTGTTAGTTTGGAAGTTTTTGGAAAAGTATCATTTGCAATAGTTTATGGGATGAGTAGTTCCTTCACTTCATAAAATAATGATGTACACAGTCTTGTACCTTTGCCTTTTCTTTCGTTTTCCTATCTTTTTTTCCAGCCTTAAAACTCTTTATAGAAGGATTTTCTGAAATGTTTATGGAGTAAATGAATGGGAAATTTACTTCCGGAACCAGAGCCGTAAAAAAAGTGGGCGGTCACTGTTGCGCTCTATATGCATACTCTCCCTGGTACTTTTGTGCGATGGGAAAGCAACCTCAAACTTTTTTGTGGGGAACTAAAAAGGTTCCTGCTGAGAAGGTTCCTGCTCAAAAAAGTACCCCTAAAAGTTCAGGTTCCTGCGGTGGAAAAACGAGATATCAGCACCCTCAAAAAAAAACAATCCTCACTTTCTTGTAATGACCACTAGGAGGCTGACGTGAACGGCTTTTCCCGCAATCGGCAGTTTTATTTACGGCAAATCCGGCATGATATGAACGCGGCATACACCCACCAAACGGCTAACGACTATTAAAAATCACATGACCAGAGCATCATCGTCGCCCCCCCCCCCTTCTCCCGCCCGCACAGAGCATCCCAGTAGCGGATGTAGCGCTGTCTATGCGCCTTTAAGAGCAATCCTGGTCACAGCACTAAATCTCCATCGAGGGAGAGGAAAGCCACGGCAATGTCCGCCAGTTCTGCTTTCAACGATGAGAAAGGGGGATCGTCCAGCGTCGGGGAGCCGGAATATGGCCACGACCCCGCGAGCGGAGGGATTTTCTCCTCCGACTACAAGAGGTACCGCCGGACGCCGTTGTTATTTGTCATATTGGGGTATTATGTGGCGGTGTATGTGAGGAGGGTGCTGGGGGGTGGGGGGGATGGAGGAGGTGCAATGTGGATGTAATTTCCTGCCTGGTGAGATGCATAGGAAGTGCATCGGGGTTTATTGTATTGTTGTGAATTTGCTTTGAATATCGACAGGCGAGGTGTAATCGTAACAACTGAACTTTGTTGCGCCCCGTGATTGAAAACGGTTCTACTTTGAAGACCCGGTGTCTTTTCTACCGCGAATCTCACCGTGATTTCGCTGCCCGGGGACGTGAAATCTCCCGTATCGATAGCAGTGTTGTTGTTTGCTATAGGTCTGTCCGGTCGTCTCTGGGGAGACTAGTGAGGCTGGATGTTGCTTGTTTTTTTTTTTATTGTGTTTGATTTGATTGGTTTGTTGTTGGTTTGTTGATTGAAACGTGCAGGCCCGGGAACGAGGCCTGAGCTGCGGCTTAGTGCCGTTTTCAGCACCACCCCTGTTGGACAGCGGCAAAGCAGCAGCATCCCGACTGCAAGAGTTCATTTCAAAACCCGTTTTAAAAAAACACTTGAAATCCATGAGTCACTAAAAATACAGCTGACCCCATTCTCAACAATGTTTATTTCAACTTTTTTTAATACCCATTTTGAGACAAAAAATCACCTGAAATCCATGACTCAATAAAAATACTGGTGACCTCATCCCCAATAATGTTACTATTTCAGAAACATGTCTCAGGATAGCCAACAATTTAATACCAATTTTGAGAATAACAAACCACCTGAAATCCATGACTCAATAGAAATACCGGTGACCCCGTCCTCAATGTTTATTTCAAAACACCTGAAATCCATGACTCAACAACAATACAGGTGACCCGATTCTCAACAATGTTACTCTTAAAAAAAATCTTAGGATAGCTAACAATTTAATATGGAATCATTTGAGTTTCGATATTATAATCAGTAATAATTTTTGTAAAAGCACACATTTTGCCACATTTTTCAAAATGTGGATGTCTGGTTTTGGAATGAAACTCTTCGTTTGGTCACCACAGTGAAGTTGTGTTTCCAGGAATCTAATACAGCAAGGCCAATGTCTGTTGTATTTGTAGGACTTTGTAAGGAGGTAATAGATTTGACATTACATTTAGATTCAGCTGTTACTCTTACAGTGAATGAGCAGGGCTCAGTGTTCTGGGGGGCTGAACCTGTGGCATTTTGGATACAGCACTGTCTGTCTAACCACTGGATCTGTGAGTAAACGTCTCACAAAACAAGAACAACGTCAACAGGTGTAAACGGGGCCACGATGAGGCGGTAGAGTAGCGGACGACAGTGCTGGGGGTAACACTTTTGGTTTGACTATAACAGGTAGCAGATACCGGCCTGGAGGCCAGGGATGTTGTGGAGGGTAAAGCTCTCTTTAACTACCTTGTAAGGCTGACATAAACCTTGAGGACGTAAATTCATACTACATGTCATGAGTAATATCAAGCTGATGTAACGTATATGAGGACAGGGTCTTAAGGGATTAAAGGATCAATCAAATCATCAGTCTGACTTTTGTTTATATGGGTGGTTGTTTGCTTTATGATGATCACCAGTTGGACCCCCTATTGTTGGGGGCCCCAGGGGTCCTTGAGGGGATTGCAGGGGGTCCCCAGCAAACTGAGGAATCATTTTTATTTCACTATCATTTATTAGAAGTTACCCCAATTATAGAATATATAACAATGACAATCACAGGTTTCACTCTCACCACGATTATCTACCCACAATGCAGTGCAGACTCATTACTAAATCAGCAAGACTCTCCTCCTGGGACAAAATCATACGAAATGGGGGTCCATGGCCTAATGGGGGTTTATTTGGGTCCTGCTTTAAAACAGCTAATCACTTAAATATTTTCCAAAGCAAGTTTTCATCCTGTTGTTTTTTGTCAAATGCGGGATATCTCTTTTCTGGAACTAAATTCCTTTGGGGTTATGGGAATCTACTTTGCTGAATTTATTGTTTAACCTACTGGAGGTGTCGTAGGTTTAAGTCACCCACTGACATTAACGCCGGGGCTTACCCTTCTCTATTAGCACAGGGTATGGTTACGTCAGATACTAGACTTTGGCAAATAACAAAGTTCATCTCAATTTCATTAACGTTGAAATCATACTGACAGTGCATTATGCTGATTGCTCTCACTGTTGCTGCAAATGCATCGAAAATCATTGAAAATCTGTAAGAAAAGAAACCTTGTTTACCAGTTAAAAACATTGAATTCACAGAAGGTAGTCTTTAATTTAATCTGAGGGGGAGCCTACCTTCAATTCACCTTCTGGAGCTCACCAGTCAAAACACAACCAACCTAACCCACACACACACACACACACCTCTGATACGTGCTTTATGTGAACTGAAGTTTCTTCACCAGCAGATGGCGCTCTATCACTGTGCATGGTGGAATTACAGTCTGGGAACTGTCACCCTTGGGAGTTTGCCTAAAGGCTATTTGCAGAATATCAACCATGAGCTGCAGGCCTGTTGGAGCCGACGTGTGTGTTCATGACTTGATTCAAGTGCAGCCTTTGTAGTGCAGATCTGTGTTTGCACTAGCGGGTGTTTCCACAGTGCACGGGAAAGCAGCAATGGTAGATGAACCGGTTTCCCTGTAAACATGACAGTGATAGCGCTGATTGACTCGACCTTCACTCGCTGTCTCCTTGGAAACGCCGCTGATGTGCAGTATTTCTTCACTCCTCAAACCATGTCAGATATGCAGGGTACGGGTTGCTAGTACTGAGAGCTAAATGTAGCTCTGTTAAAGCTGCATTAAGTACGACTTTCACTGCTCCATAGCACAAACGGACCATAAACTATCTGCGGGGTTGATCAGGTTGATCAATACCAATGAATCAACGATGAATTCAGAGGGGCTGAGATTTCTGGCTTTCAAAAAACTCTCTTTCACAACTCGTACGTACTCCCTTGCGTTCTCAGCTGCTCAACAAAGGAGGCCGGTGGTACAGGGCGAAAGCCAAAATGACGTAAAATGAAAGAAATGAAAGCCTTGTGACGTTTCACCTCTTCACTACGTGTTGCTGTTGGATCTGCTCTAATTGCCTAACTGAATCGCTCAAATGTGACTTTTATGTTTCTGTCAATTACAGGCTACTAAGCTGAGCCAGAGATCCATCGATGGTGTTCCCCCGTCGGTCAATAAAATGACTTGATGGCCCTTTAGTAACAAGGTGTTAATAATGCCTAGACAGAAAGACATGAATTGATCTTCTAAGATCTCTACCACCATGTATGCAATTTGGTGGATGCATACATTCATGTGTGTTAGTGGCCCCAGCGGGATTCGAACCCCAAACCCCAGCAGTGTTAGCGCCTTGCTCTGACCGTAGCACCACCGCATTGTTCGTTGATTTGAGGAATATCGAGCTTTAGGACATAATGGTGTTTATGGATATATGAAACTCTCTGTGTGTTCCTTCTGAAATGCCCTGTTGAGCCTCGTTCATGTGGAAGATGCAGCTCCGCTGCACTGGAGCTGCTGGGGGAAGGAAAATGCACCGAAAAAACTAAATTAATACATAGTATTAGTATTTCCATCCAGAATCAGAAAGCCATTTGAAACAAGTGACACTTAAAAAAACAAAATATTTAATAGAACAAAATGAAAACAAATGATGATACTTTTAAAATGATAGTAGATAATAATAGTTGATTTTGGTAGATTTACATTCTTGGATATATTGAGTGATAAACTTTAGGGAACGTTTTTATTTTTGTTCAAAATGGATATATAGCATCTTGATATGATGTGAAGTTTATTCAGACTAGATTTTTGAAGAGAAACATGTTTGATGCCATCAAACAAGATGCTGCTTTTGGAGTAGAAGTGAAGTGAAGTTTTTTCTTTTAACAGCTTTATGAAATCCCAGAAAACGTACCCCCTATCCCCTGAAAGATACCTCGAGTGTTGTCACAGCGTCCTCAGATTCGGCCTTTCATTCACTGTAAATGTCGCAGCTCCGGGCTGTATCTCGTCGTGATGATGTAACAGGTCAAAGTATTTACTCTGTAGCTCATCTCAAATCTAGACTGAGCTGTCAAAGATTACAGGAAAAGCATATGTGTCTTTGCTTCAAGGCGTAGAAGAAACGAGAGGGAGAGAAAGAGAGAGAGAGAGAGAGAGAGAGAGAGAAAGAGAGAGAGAGAGAGAGAGAAGAGAGAGAGAGAGAGAGAGAAGAGAGAGAGAGAAAGAGAGAGAGAGAGAGAGAAATGTCCTCATCACGACAGCGGCAAGAAAGCTGAGTCATGTAAGAAGAGAGGAAGGAGCAGAAAATATTGGAACATGAATAAAATGGGGGCAATCTAGAAACATCATGACCGGAGAGGAGCAGGAAATAAAGATATCTATTGAATATCACAAAAGGTTGGTGATGCTATCAAGCTGATGGATAAAGAAGGCTGTCAGAGAGGGAGAGACTCAAGGGGACGAGAGAGAGAGAGAGAGAGAGAGAGAGAGAGAGAGAGAGAGAGAGAGAGAGAGAGAGAGAGAGAGAGAGAGAGAGAGAGAGAGAGAGAGAGAGAGAGAGAGGAGGGACGAAGTGAACGGGGGAATGAAATGAACTGGAGAATTTCCACGTGAATGTGACGGGGGCGGAGCGAGACGCCGACTGAAGGACGGTGGTGGGATGGGGGTATGGCGGGGGGGGGGGGGGGGGGGTCTGATGAGAGGCTGTGTGTCATCGTTACAACAGAGCACGGTGCAAAACCTTGTTATTAAAGGGAGAGAGAGAGAGAGAGAGAGAGTGGTGCAGGAACAGGAACCACAGGAGGAGGAGGAGGAGGAGGAGCGAGAGAGAGAGAGAGAGAGGAGAGGAGAGAGGTTCATGGCAAATAAAAGTCCACGCCCCTCTCTCTCCCTCCCGAAGCATCCATTTACCGAGCGGCTGAGCGCCTCGCTGGATGCGTACGGGGAGAAAAAAAAACAAAAAAACCCCTAGCCCCCGGAGCTCCCGTGGATCCGGATTACTCTGGGAGGAAGGATATCGCCGCCTGGCGCTATGGAAACGGCTTCCGACAGGCACTGAAAGCGTTTCGTGGCTAAAGGGGCTCGCAGCGTCGTTCCGAGGCAACGCTGGATATATTTAACCTCGGGAAAGGGGGAAAGGAGTATTTACAACGCGAGCACTTAGTTGTGCGATAAACTGTGTGAGCAGGATCTCGAGAAATCTCACATCCCCGTACCGGTGATCGACCAGCCACGGCGTCGAGGAGTGGCCTAAATAAACTGCAGACGTGTCGCTCTCTCTCTCTCTCTCTCTCTCTCCACTCTTGGTGCCTTAGTGATTCTACAGGTTGTTGCCTTTCCGGTTTTGGCAGTTTGAGCTTTTTCTGGTTTTTGGGGATCATCTTTTCTTCGAAGATGACCACCATGCAAAAGCTGCTGCAGCAGTTGCCGGTGAACGCGGTGAACATGGTGAAGACGGTTCAGAGCCAGGTCCAGGGTCAGGAGGAGGACAAGAGCCCGGTGCTGACCCCCGACGGCGTGCAGCAGACGTGGTACAGCGCCCTGCAACCCGACGAGCTGCGCTACCTCCGGTCTGGAGGCACGGGAGGAGGAGGTGGAGGAGGAGGTGGAGGAGGAGGAGGAGGAGACCATGAGGAACGAGCACCGCTGGAGGAAGGTGGTGGTACCCAAACCCAACCTTTGCGGTAGGACAGCGGAGGACCCTGTGTAACCCGTACTTGTCACATTTTAATTTGAAGGCATTTAGCGGATGGTCTTTTCCAAGGTGGCTGCAGTGCAATACGTAAAATGTATAGATCACCAGGGTCAAAAACAACTAAGAGTCATGGAGGTAGATAGAGAAGTAAAGAAATAAGAGCCCTTATTGTTTCATACACATCCATAGTTTTTCTGTATCTTTGGTTTTATATTGAATCAGAGGCTGAAGGATCAAACTGCTATAACTGCAAATTGTTAAAATGTAGGCTCAAATCAAATCACATTTTATTTGTACAGCCCTTCATCACTGTTACAGTCTCTAGGGGCTTCAACATGTGAAACAGTAAACGGTTAGTACACGACATCCCCCAGCCTTGGACCCTCACAGAGGACAAGGAAAAACTCACAAAACCTTTTAGGAAGAAATGGAAGAAACCTCAGGAGGGGCTACTACTCAGAGAGGGATCCCCCTACCAGGACGGATGGGCGTGCAATAGATGCCGAGTTTGGGCAAGCAGAGTATACACAATATATAAGAGTTTATTATGGTGGGACGTCCAGATCTGATGTGGGGCATCACAGCAAACAGCAGCTCAGTCAGTGTCATTATAGGACTAGGGGACCACGCAGGCGCCAACACTGCCAAATGAGTCAGCTTATGTAAGACAGCCTTGACAGCTGCATGAAGCCAGCTCGCTCCAACTCCTCACTCATCTGATTTACGGGAAATACATCTTCTTACCGGCTCTTTTTCATGTTGTTGCAATCATACGGTGTCGTGTCTCTGAAAGTCACAATGCACCTGGAGTTGCAGCATCAAACGCTGACCTATCCACGGAGGCTTTTCCAACAGGGGAGTCTAGCCGATCTCTTGGTTTGGGTGCCAGGTAACCCGATCGGCGGCGTGTTCTGTTGTACCACAGCGGGTTAAATAATTCAGAGCTGTTTGTAAATTCAGCTGTTGTTCGGCAGGACGAGAGGAACGGGACACCCGGCGCTGGTGTCGAGTTACAGTGAACCTATGTATGTAGGGAACTGTAAACCCTGCCGGACGGCCATTTTTCCTACTGGAGATGGGTCATTCACAGGATAGTTGAATGAAATGACATCCCCAGTTTGTGACAGTGCAGCACAGTACCAGGAACACTGGGAGTAAGAACAAAACAAAATGGGAGTAAGAACAAAACAAAATGGGAGTAAGAACAAAACAAACCGGGAGTAAGAACAAAACAAATTGGGAGTAAGAACAAAACAAATTGGGAGTAAGAACAAAACAAACTGGGAGTAAGAACAAAACAAAATGGGAGTAAGAACAAAACAAACTGGGAGTAAGAACAAAACAAAATGGGAGTAAGAACAAAACAAATTGGGAGTAAGAACAAAACAAATTGGGAGTAAGAACAAAACAAACTGGGAGTAAGAACAAAACAAATTGGGAGTAAGAACAAAACAAACTGGGAGTAAGAACAAAACAAATTGGGAGTAAGAACAAAACAAACTGGGAGTAAGAACAAAACAAACCGGGAGTAAGAACAAATAAACTGGGAGTAACAGAGTTACTCTACTATACCAGAGTTACACCCCGTACCCACCGGACGCGTAACTGCTTTTTCAGAGCGCATTATGAAAACAGAAGTAAGCATAGTCTTAATTAATTGAACAAATATGTATATACAGTGGTGGCCAAAATTATTAGAACACTTGGCATACATTTAAGAGGTTTCAGTTGTTTTTGTTCAATTGGCCATTAAAATACCCATAAAACGAATGAAATATATACAAAGTCATCATTATGCTCTATAAACCATAGAATAGAGCCATCATAAGGAGATTTACCTCATTTTCCTTACAAAAAACAAGCTAGGCCCATTTCACTGTCAATGTCACACAATCATGTTCCATTCAAAGGAAAGCCTTTGGCTTGAGTTGCAGAAGGCGGGATAACATTAGTGTTCAAGTTCTCGGGAAATATATTGACACTATGCCAGAGATGTGCTGCTGTAATTGCTGCAAAAGGTGACATACCATATATTAAAGTTAAAAGTGGATAAAAACAGTAGGACTCACTTCATCTGATATTTGTTGTGCTCAGAGCAACCATCTGCATGTTTCATGAACATTATGAAATGGAATCATGTTTTGGAGGCAAGAAAAGGTCAATATTTTCAGATCTGTCAGGTGCTCTAATAATTATGTCCACCACTGTATATTTGTATAGGCTACTATAGTAAAGAAAAGCATTATAAAAACGGGAATAACTGGTTATATGCAAAAAGTATGACTTGATTTAACTTTCATCCCATAATGATGATTGTCTCTGTTCCCTTTTTCATTATGGCCTATACTAAAATAAATTATGTATTAACATAATTAATAACACTAGTAAAACTATTAGTAGGTTGAAAAACATTCATATGTGGTGATATAATGCAGATATTGGGCAAAGACGATGTATTTCTATGAGGTGCGCGCGCGGACACACGCGGGCGGGCAGTTCAGCTCCACGTCCGCGAGCCGTCCGCCCGCCTGCCGTGCTCCCGCCGCCGGTGGGATCCGCGGCATTCGTTAACATGGGAGCGGAGGTGAAGCGCAGCAGCGCGCGTGTAATACATATGTTATTTTAATATAGGCCATAATGAAAAAGGGAACAGAGACAATCACCATTATGGGATGAATTAAGTTAAATCAAGTCATACTTTTTGCATATAACCAGTTATTCCCGTTTTTATAATGCTTTTCTTTATTATAGTATACAAATATATATATATTTGTTCAATTAATTAAGACTATGCTTACTTCTGTTTTCATAATGTGCTCTGAAAAAGCAGTTACGCGTCTGTGTTCTTGCGCGTCTGGTAGGTTCAGTTCCGCGCAAAATATGCGCGCGTAATTACGCGTCTGTTCGCGTGCGCGTCCGGTGGGTACGGGGCGTCACTCTTCTATACCAGAGTTACTCTACTATACCATAGTTACTCTACTATACCATAGCTACTGTACTATACCAGAGTTACTCTTCTATACCAGAGTTACTCTACTATACCATAGTTACTCTACTATACCATAGTTACTCTACTATACCATAGCTACTGTACTATACCGGAGTTACTCTTCTATACCAGAGTTACTCTACTATACCATAGTTACTCTACTATACCATAGTTACTCTACTATACCATAGCTACTGTACTATACCGGAGTTCCTTTACTATACCAGAGTTACTCTACTATATGAGACCCATCTATTGTTCTGAGGGCCTTAACTTTCATACTATTTAAGTAAGTTAATTCAGGGGTTCTCAAACATTGTCATGCCATGGACCCCCAAATAGACCCCCCATTAGGCCACAGACCCCCAAGATTTTGTCCCAGAGCCCCCCAGAGAGTCTTTGCTATTCATTTAGTACTGAAGTGTGGAGCTTTCTGCACTGTTTTTGGGGCAGATAATAGTGGTGAGAGTGAAACCTACGATTGTAAAAGTCATTATTGTACATTCTCCAATTGGGGTGACTGCTAATAAATGAAATAATTGTGAAATTAAATTATTCCTCATTCTGCTGGGGACCCAAAACTCAGAAACACAGAAAATACTTTTCTCAAATACTTCACACTTTATCTTTATCTACGCAGGTGGAGAAACATGCATTAGAGACAGGAGAGGTATGGGGGTGTTGTAATCGGAGACTCATGATTTCAAATGGAGAAATGAAACACTGGCACATTCATTTTCAGCTGAAAATCAGTTTTAGGCGCCCTAGGCGAGTTAGCGCTGCCTTTTTATGGACTTTATTACAACCACATATTTGTTACTGGGATGCAGCTTCAGCTTGATTCACTGCTTGAATCCCAAAATAATCCTTCACAGATATTCTTTTATAGATCCTGTCAGGTGTGACTTTGATTGTCTTTGGTGAATTGATGCTTTGAAGTGTGTGATAAAACCAGTAATTCACGCAATACAATTATTAACACGCCTTTCAACACACAACACGCACAGAAACACATGCACGCACGCACACACGCGCGCACACACACACACACACACACCCAGAGTCAGAGTCATGATAAATCAACTTCGTGCTCTGCAGTGGCCACCTCCTCCCAGACGGCGAGCCCCTCCATTCACTGCCGTCGTGTGATCAATATAAATGAAATATACATTCTGCCACAGCACAGTGGGATGATGTATAACTTCTGATAACACTCGGATCAAATAGTATTTGCAGATAATTTGTAGTGTTGGTTTTAACCTTGCGTGGGGGTTTACTGCGTCAGGAGGCGAGCTGTAAATCACAGGAACGTTTTTTTTAAATTGGCTTTCAAATACTTTGCTGTGGTTGTCGAAGCTGTCTGGCACTCGTATTGTTCTATATGGTAACAGCACTTTGAAGAGATGTAACTGGAATGGGTAGGTTAGAGTATTTAAAGTACCGTTAGTGTATTAACTGCATCGTGTGCACCATGTTACACCTGTGATGTAGCGATGTGTGCCTTGTGAGCCACTGGAATAAGATCCACAGGTCTGCTGTGCCCGGGAGATTCATCCCAAGTGTGTATTCAGTGCACGGCGTCACAGACGTGCCATCCCCTATGGAAACACTATCAGCTGCAACAAAGGCACTGCAGGAAGGCAGGAAATCGCTTAACTTCATTTTATTGCATTCTTTGTTGCCTTGGAAACTAGTTGAGGTAAACGTGCAGCTCTGCGGCTATTTAATCAACCCCACCGCCCCCCCCCCCCAATGACAAAGAGCTCTGTCTGCGAGGGAATCATTTCATTAGTGCAGTCGTCCTATACGTCCCTTTAGCAATAGTTGAGCTTATTACTGTAGGCTGGCCAACCGACGCCAACACAATAAAAATGCACATAACTGTTGTGTGAAGCGGTAGGGTGCAGTGGTGCAGTGGGTGTTATTGGACCGTACCACATAAAAAACCATCTGACATAAACACAAGGAAACATATTGCATCGGTCCAACAGCTCTAATCTGTTTTTGCAATATGGTACCCACTGTTAAAACACCGTTGCATACAGATGGTATGTTTGCAGCAGCCCAGTACACAGCCTGACTGCAGCCAATAAGAAGTGATTGATTGTTGATCAAACCTGTGTGGTCATATGTGAACCAAAACGTTAATATACTGCTCAAGAACACCATTTATCATTTACAGTGGTAATCCTCCAGTTCCTGGTTGATGTCTTTCTCCTTGGATTTTCTGTTGATGGAGTTTGGGTTTCTGTAGGTGGCGCTCTTTTCTTTGTCTGTTCAGCCACGGTAGCTATCGCTGCTCATGCTAACCACCCAGTTCTGCTTCTGTTTATTCTGAACAAACTGCTGGTGCTGATGCTGGAAAACCTAAAATGCATCACTTCCTGTTCGCCGGACCTGAGAAAGACTTACTTGACACCAGATGTAAAAGCTTTCATGAACTGGCTGGAGGTTGAATCACCACTGTGTTCTATCAATTAACGATAGAAAGTAGCAGAAAGAACATTTATTTCTATCAAAATGTCGTAGATTGTTACTTTAACATTCAACTGGGCCGGTGTCTTTATCTCGGGGTGTAGCAGCGATCTTGTCTACACTGATCTCTTGCTTGTTTTCTGAGCGTTGTTATTCTCAGGTTCTTGGCAGGTTTAGTAGAAACTGTCAGTACTGTTTAGTTGTATAGATAGCGGACGGGGGCGTGGTGGGGTGGGGTGGGGGGGTGGGATGTCAGTTCAGATCTACTCAGATGGGGATCCTGCTTCCCACGTGTGAGCCGGCCAGTCTGGTCTCATTCCCGTTCACAGGGATGATGGATGAGCGCTGCAGGCCGCAGAATAGCTGGTTACTGGATCACAGTCGTCTGAGTGCAACAACAGGTGATCTAGGTCATTTCAGGTTAGATGATGTAGAAAGAGATAAAGGCTTTTGGACACAAATAGCATACATACCTTTTACATACCTGCTCTCATCCTTAGCGCTAACACAACAGCACAACAGCTAGTTACATCAGATTCTGTGTATCGGTGAATGAAACAATGGCTGATGGGTAATGTGTGATTATAATAGTTAAGTTGGAATAAGTCAGAATACATTGCCTGTCTTTTTAACACTGTATGATATGGACCTTGGAGAGTAACCCAAAAAGTAAACGGGCAGAAAGAAAATAGAAAAATAGAAAATCCACCACCAAACAACAAAATGGGCCCAGAAATCAAAACTATCACCGACAGTCAGAGAGAGAAAATCAGTCTCCCTCCCCCATTTCTCGTATTATCAATAATATCTGTAGAAGAAGTCACATTTCTAATGTATTATGCCATTTTCCAATTATACCGCTTTTAGATAAATGAGCTGCAGTGTAATGGCTGGCCACATTTTGCAGCTTGGGACAAGTTGCTTTTCCTGCTACAGAAAGAACAATTCCTGCCTCAGACTTTCATAATTCTATGAAATTGTAAATATAATGAAAGATGTATTTCTGGTTTGAAGCAAAGGTAATCAGTGTGGACCTTCAATCATGTTCACAATTGCTTGTGCTGCTCCACGCTCCCTTTCCTGCAATAAATCAAGAAGCTGTGAGTTCACGTCACTGTTTTTTTCCCCCCCCTCCTCCCAGACACGATGACTTGAAGGAGATGCTGGACAGCAACAAAGACTCCCTGAAACTAGAGGCGATGAAGCGCATTGTGGCCGTGAGTATGAATGACGTTTACACTGGACGGGTCAGAGCTTAGGATTCAGACACAGCCAAGGAAAACCCACAAGTAAACAATACAGCATGTATGACAACAGGGAGGACCTGATGCATGAACGACTTCCTGGTTCTAACTGCTGGAGATGTAGACCCCGGTATAACACAGCTGCAATAAGACACACAGACACTAATATAACTAATACTCTTAATATTAATGTAACTCCTGCTGCAAGCCGTATAATATTCTGACAGAACTCTTATATAAGATTCAGAGTTTCTTCTATGTAGGACACTTAATACCCTGACACAACTACAGTAGAGCTAATATCCTGCTACAGCCCAACCACAGCTGGAAGAGACTTCATATTGTGCTCTAACTGGCAGAGACAGAGATCCTGATGTAACTAAGCTGTAGTTTAATATCTCAGTAGCCTGATATAACTACGGCGGTAAGAGATGGGAAGTGCACAGTCAGCTGTTAAATATTTATACTCTTGTCAGTTTCCTACTTTTGCAGCTCGGCAGCCATCCCTTCAATATAGCTGTAGGCGAGAAGGAAGAGAGCGGGAGGATAAAACGGGAGCGTGACTGAAATGAAGAGCTTCACTCCAAAATGGGATTTCTACCGTTTGAAGAAGAAAAAAGTGACACCTACTCTTACAAAGTGTTTTCATGGCACAAAAGTAAACAGATTCTGGTACTTTTTAAAGGATAGGATAGAAGTCAAGGTGTCGGCTGGCAAAATGGTCACACTTTTACAAACGGATTCTGTTTATCTTAGTCGTATTGAATGATGGACTTTGGGTTTATTTCCACCTAAAATATTGAAAACATTTTGAAACAAACTCTTCATCACTGTTGTTTTGACTCCGCCATATTGACTCCCAGATTGACAAGTTTTGAAGTTCCTATTTAATGAAATAACACACTCTACTTACCGAGCCCCAATTTAAATGCCTGTCTTACTTATCAGTCATATTAATCGTATTGGGGGTGAAATTTCGCCATTTGCCCCGCTGATAAAGAGAGACGTGGCTATTTAGAAATGCATTGTTATCTTAACTCTTGAAGATGAAGTAGTTTTGCATACGTCACCCTGAAGTGAAACACCGAAACGCATCAGTACCGTTTAACACCTTAAGGACTTCATCATCAGCGTATGGAGTCGTGTTGGAGTTCATCCGCAGACTAGTGTCAGAGAGGAAGGCTCACATCCTCCTTTTGAAAATATCTCTCCTTTTCATCTGAAGTGAGGAGAGATGTTTGCTCGTTCAAGGTCGCTCGTTGTACAGTCTGTGGTTATAATGGATCGCTTTTCTGGGAGTCAATATTACAGGAAGGAGAAAATCCAGGATAGAAACAAAGATCCTGAATGTGTGAGGTTGTAAAATCAGACGCCTTCTGGCTGGTTGCTGAGGGCAGGCAGTCTTGCTTCGAAATAGAGCGACTGACCTTTAACTGAGAGGCTATTGGTCTGTGTAGGGGGCTGTATGTGTAATATAATGTGTAATAAATGTAATATAAATATTATGTCGGGAATAGAACCTGGCGGGAAACACATCGAAACTTAAGGGCAAAACGGTCTGCGAGCGAGCACCAGAGGAAGCTGGACTCACCAACAGCAGATCTTTTTGCCGCTTTTGCCGTTTCGTTGGTTTCCTTTGGTGTAAAAGCGTCACAGACCGGCCGGGTCGGTAAACATTTCAGGGTATTTAAGTCCTCAAAATTGTTGCTGCCGTGATGCGAAAAATGACACTTCCATCCTGCAGTACCAACAAGAGATGGGTCTGACAACAGGGGGGGGGCGTACTGAACGTGCTGCGTTGATGTTCATAGTCCTGACAACAGATGAGTATTTTAGTAACGATGATGTGTTTTCTCCACAGATGATAGCCCGAGGTAAGAACGCGTCAGACCTCTTCCCGGCTGTGGTGAAGAATGTGGCCTGCAAGAACATCGAGGTTTGTAAAGGACTCTGGCTCGGTTTTGATTCATGTATCATGGGTGCTTGTTCTTGTGCCTGTGAAGTTTCAGGGCATGAGGGCTATTTTAGATTCTAGATTTAGATTTCCCTTTCTTATTCATGTTGTTGTTGTTGTGTTTGTCAAGCCCCCTGGGTTTGCTTTTATCTCACCTGCACAAAATTGTGTTTTTCTTCTCGGCTTTTTGTGTTTCATCATTGAGCTTTATCTCTTTACTGCTGTGTCTTATCACTGTGAAAATAAATTCACTAATCTGTCCATCTCTTCCTCCTCGTCTCTCCGTTCCAGGTGAAGAAGCTGGTGTATGTTTACTTGGTGCGTTACGCCGAGGAGCAGCAGGATCTCGCTCTGCTCTCCATTTCCACATTTCAGCGAGGCTTGAAGGTAGAGCGGACACAGATAGTTTCATCTCGTTTTCTATAGAGACCGTTAAAGGAAATCCTTCACATTTCACAATTGTCCTTGACTTTCCTTAATAATGATTTAGCTAGCTTGGTGCTAGACAGTGCTGCTGCAATGCTTTCAATGCTATCCAGCTATTTAAGAGATGAAGGGGTTCATCTCAAAACACTAACGTTATGAATACATTGAGGATGAAAATGTTATCTGATGTTCTTTGCTCAGTATTTCAAAATGACATTGTCAAATACATTATGCTGTCTAAAAATACTGAAAAAGTGTCCAAAATGTCAAATAATGAAACTCTTGAAATGAAGATTTTGTGCTTTTCCCTCTGCATAATACACACGTGTCTTTACAAAAAAAAAGCAAAATGAAAATTGTCAAGCCATCATTTTGGAATATTGCCCCATGGCTTGAATTGTTCCTCTGTGCTTGTGCAGGATCCCAACCAGCTGATCAGAGCCAGCGCTCTGCGGGTTCTCTCCAGCATCCGAGTCACTATCATCGTTCCCATAATGATGCTGGCCATCAAGGAAGCTGCTTCAGATATGTCTCCATACGTCAGGAAGACAGCCGCTCACGCTATCCCTAAACTCTACAGGTAACCTGCTAAGACAGGAGGTCTGAACCTGAACCTACTCATCACTCCCTGGGTGGAAAGACACAAAGTGCTCATTTTTATTTTCCCCTTTCAGGATATTTCACTTGATTCATTATTGGAAGAAGCCTAGAGGCAGCGATTATTTACTGTTTCTCTAGAAAAAAAGGTCTTCACAACACGAAGACTAAAAGCATGATGATAGATGTGTGTGAGCTATAGTTTTCAGAGTCCGTAAATTGTTTCTCACCCTCCTGGGGGTCCCTGATCCCAAGGTTGAGATGAAATGGTGATGTGACTTAGTGCTAATGTGTCTACCAGTAAAAGCCCTCTGCAGCAGTAAAAGGGACATCACAGACACCAATCGCTATTTTATGGCAAACTTCACCGGGGCCACCGTCGCAGTAAAATCCATCTGTTTCATGTCTTGAATACAAAGTGCGTGTTCATTTACTCTTTCTCCATCTTTTGCTGGTAATGTCAGAAGTGTGAGAATTCGTGCATCATGTGTGTGTGTTTTCCTTGTCTGCCCTCAGTTTGGATCCTGAGCAAAAGGACCAGCTGATTGAAGTGATAGAGAAACTCCTCGCTGACAAAACCACGGTGGGTTTTTAACGCTGTTTTTACAGTGTTATCGTTGAGCCAGTAACCTTGGCAACATTCTCTCCTCCTCAGGTGAAATCAATCACCTGCATCATCCTGGTCAGTCTGTGGTTCTGGTATTTTGTAGTTATTGCACATATATGCTGAAACTAATGTTGAAATGTTATTTTTAACAGTTTATCAACAGGGATATTCCAGCAACTGCACACAATAATACTTTTATGTTGTGGCATATTTAGCTTGTAGGTCTTGCCTGGCAGGTCAGGTTTAACTGGCAAGCTAAATGTGGCATCAATAAAAGCCACTTTGGGATTGAGCCTCACTCTGAAATGAAAAGTCCCAGAAGCAGATCAGGTTGTGCTAGAATCACCCCCTACAGGTTGAAGTCTATATATGGTACACACATAGTATTTTGCGTATCCACTGATTGCGTTGAGTTCTGTTTACCTCAGTAGAAAAGGTTTGCCAAGCATCGCCGCGGTACGTGGGACTAGAAAAGAGCCTCATCTGTTTTTGTGTGTTTGTGCGTGTGTGTGCGTGTGACTGAACGTGGAACGCAGCTGGTGGCCGGAAGCGTCGTCATGGCTTTTGAGGAGGTGTGCCCCGAGCGGATCGACCTGATCCACAAGAACTACCGCAAGCTGTGTAACCTCCTGATCGACGTGGAGGAGTGGGGGCAGGTGGTCATCATCAACATGCTCACTCGCTACGCCAGGACCCAGTTCCTCAACCCCAACATCAACGTGAGTATCGTACATTTGCGTATATACTCGCCCCGCCTGTCGATGATCAGTTGTTCGATATCCACCCCCCTCTTCGCTCCCCGTCGAACCCCCTGCAGGAGTCGCTGCTAGAGGAGGGAGCGGAGAAGACCTTCTACGGCTCCGACGACGACGACGACGACGACGAGGACGACGAGGACGAGGAGAAGGAGAAGAAAGCGGAGGCTGCCGTCATGGTCAAGAGGAAGCCGTATGTGATGGACCCGGACCACCGCCTGTTGCTGAGGAACACCAAGCCGCTGCTGCAGAGCCGCAACGCAGCTGTGAGCACACACACACACCTATAACAACCTGTATATGTAGTATAACACGTCGCTACGCGTTAGCCCTCCGTTTTTGATTGGGTTACTGTATTGATTACTCTATTGAAACTGTCATGTAAACACCTTTGTCTGATTATTTTAAGGTCATAATCGCAGTGAACACACACAGATTTCTATCTATTAGGACATGTAAACCGTAGTCAGATTTCTTTCGGCTTTTTTCAAACAGCGCACGTCACCAGGCGCTGTAACCTGTTGTATTTATAAAGCTAACAAACATGACGCAGTGTGGTGGAGCGGCAAAGCGCGTGCCCTGTCAACGTGTCCTTGAGCAAGACGCTGAACCCCCATGCTGTTGCTGCTGCAGAAGCCTCTGGTCACATGTACTGTACGTGTGTCTCAGAGGGACTTCAGGCAGCAACTGGAGTGCTTTACAATCCTCACAAAAACACACACACACAGGGTTATTATAACACTTATCTCCAACGTGACTCACTGTCAGATCATTTCTTGCACCGTTTTCCGAAGGCTGAGCGGGGAACGGCTTTGAATCTGATCAGAGACCTCGTGAAAACAGGGCAAAACAACATTTGTTTTAGTTCACACGCGCATCATCGACACGCAAGAGGTGAAAATCTAACACGTGCAACACCTTAATTGCAACTCAATGACGCATCGCGAACAGACTGTTGCTTTTGAAATGAATGAATTTCCATTGGGCCACACCGCTTTTAACACATTACAAGACCTGCTCACCATTTACCCCTCCCTCTCCTTGTCTCCTCGTCCCCCCCCCACACACCACCCACACATACATACATACACACTCCAGGTGGTGATGGCGGTGGCCCAGCTGTACTTCCATCTTGCCCCTAAAGTGGAGATCGGGGTGATAGCCAAGGCTCTGGTGCGCCTCCTGAGGAGCCACAGGTGAGCTGCACTGAATCATCCATTTCAATTCATATTCTATAGATTTGGCAGCAGTGTAATCCGATGTATTCAGGCCAGAAGAGTCAGATGCCCCTCTTGGTTGTTGTTGAGAATCCAAGTGAGGTTGGAAATGAGTGAGTTGGGTTTATAAACCTCCAAAACACATCTCAATTCAAAAGCATACCAAACAACTCAAGGTGAAAAGCAAAGGCACCACTGGATGTAGTAACAGGAAGTAAATGACCATGAAACTCAGCAAAATGCAGAAATGACAAGGAGAGGGAAGTAAAATGAATTGCAACACCCCTGAAGCAGAAAGTGAAATAAATAGCGTGCAGTGAGAGTGTGATAAAAAAGCATAAACCAAAAGGACTGATGACTGCACAGCGCTGGCTTATTGGCTGTAAGTCCTGCAGACGTTCAGCTCCTTATTGAGTAGGTGTTGTTGTGGCTCTGGGTGTGCTGTAATGAGATCATCAGTCAGCGCCAGAGACACGGCAGCATCCCTCTGAAGCACAATATAGTATAGTCACTGCCGGGTGAAAACCTCATGACTTCAATTTTGGTGATTTTCATGTTTTAACTTAAATTGAAGGATTACATCCTTCCTCTACAGGAGGAGAACTTTCCCTTTGGCGTATGAAAACCTTTCAAAACCCATTGGCTTATTTTTCTTAGTTCCTGAAAAGTTCATTTTTGCCCTGGTCAGTTGACGAAGGTGAATACCATGTAGCTGCAACATCCTGGGTTTGAATCCAGCCTGGGACCCTTGTTGCATGTCATCCCTCTCTCTCTATACTATCAACTGACATTTTGGAGATACAGCAGCAGTCATATGTTTCACTGTAGTGCTCATTATTCCTAAAGAGGCTTTGCAGTTGCGTCACAAATCTCCCAGCAACGACGTCTGGCGTCATCATGGACGTCTACTGGAGAACTGGCTGTGCACAAATAAAGTCTAAATATAACATATAACAACCAGGCTGGAAAAAGAGAGACACCTGGAAAAGTGGCTGTAGAGCAATTCAGTAATGTTCTCAGTAAAAGTGAACTGGCTGATAAGTAATTTGTTTCCTAAGTTAGGTTACTGTGACTCAGTAAACTGTCTTGTCTTTAGCCATAGTCTCTGCTCCAAAACACTCAAACTGACAAACTGTTAGCTAGCTACCTAGCCAGCAGGCTAGTTTAGCAAAGCAACAGATGTTCATGTTAACATGCGACTACTGGCCACTGCTAACGCTAGCTCCTACTAGATACTAGATGTGACAGTGATGGTTAGCTAGCTAACAAGCTGCCATTATCGAAACACAAAATCATTCAGCTGTTCACAGCCATTGTTGCTGTGGACCTCCAATATGGCCGCCGACTGAAAGCCCTTTATTATTAGACAGAGAAGCTACGTGTTTGGTGAAAACCCCCGTCTCTCTATTTCTACCGCTCCTTCTCTGTCATTCACCATCCATCCCTCCTCCTGTCTCTCCTTCCAGTGAAGTCCAGTACGTTGTTCTTCAGAACGTGGCGACGATGACCATCAAGAGAAGGGTGAGCTGCTGTTGCCATGACGATGTGCTGTAAAATGGTTCCTTGTGTGTCTGAAACGCTGAGCAGGGTCACCGAGGTTTTCTTTGTCCCTGTCTGTGTGTTTACAGGGGATGTTTGAACCCTACCTGAAGAGCTTCTACATCCGCTCCACCGACCCCACCCAGATCAAAGTCCTTAAGGTTCTATTCTATTCTATTCTATTCTATTCTATTCTACACCTTTATGACTAACCCAGTTCATCTCTTCCATCAGCTAACCACTGTGTATAGATGATGATTCCTGAAAATACTTTCCTCTCCCATTTTAACGTTGAATCTCAGGAGTGATATTAATTCCCTAAACCCCAAGGCATGGCAATGTTCCGGTATAGAGTATCTGTTGCCATTAAAGTTTTTAAACCCACTTAAAGTGACTAGATTTCTTGGGATAATTGGAGCAAAGACTGATAACAAGATATCACTGGGCAAATGTGGTACATTAGATGTAGGTCACCACCAACACACAGCTTAGAGGGCTCATTGGTCCTAAATGCCAATGAGATTTCTTTAAATAGCTTTAAAATACATTTCTACTCCATTTACATTTACAATACATTTCTCTTCTAAAATTGCGTTGTACTTCTTCGGTTTGCAGCATTCAAAAAAAGTGATGTTTTTTCTCTTGACAGCTGGAGGTCTGACCAATCTGGCCAACGAGACAAACATTTCCACCATTCTAAGAGAGTTTCAGGTACAGTAAAACAGACTGGAATGGGCTTTGCGTTGAGAAGCGAGTCGAGGAGTCGATTGTTTTGGGGTCTGCTCGCCCCCAGTTGATAACAGGTGTGATAGTAATAACATAATAATAGTTATTGTGTCGTAGTAATAGCAAGAAATGACGTTCCTGGTCGTGGTCATTCTCATTCTCATTCTCTATTGTACTGAGTGAATCTTCTCTCTGGCAGACGTACATTAAAAGCATGGATAAAGACTTTGTGGCCGCCACGATCCAAGCCATCGGCCGCTGCGCTACCAACATCGGAGAGGTGAGGGACACGTGTCTGAACGGCCTGGTCCAGCTGCTGTCCAACCGAGACGGTGAGTCCCGTGGGCCCGTGGGAGTATACGCCAGGGATGCACTGACGCTGATATCGACATCCGCTATCAGGCCGAGAGTTTGGTTGACTTCAGTTTATTCATCTGCACGTATAAATGATGAAACAGTTCAGTTCAGTTCATCAAAACACAGAAGCGAAGTGATCAAAACAAGCTGATAAAAGACAGAAAGAGGAATAAAAGATAACGAATGTGAGCAGAGATAATAACCGCCAAGGGGATTATACACATTTCACCTTAAAACAAGCAGGGAAAAAAAACGCAAACCAAAACAAATTAAAAGATAAAATAGGATACATCAGAGAATTTCTCCAGTGTTATAATGCAAGACTGGATTTCTCTCTTTTTATTCAGATTATATCACAATCATTTGTAACCACTGACCCTGAATAAATGGTCCAAGTCTATATATCAATCAGTGAAAGTAATGGATTGAATTTCTACTTGGTATGGGCCAACGATTACAGTTTAGTACTCAGAATCAGAATTGGCAGTGAAAAAGTGGTTTCAGTGTCTTAAGTTAAAGAAGTAGGATGAATAAAAAACGATGAAAAAGTCATTCACCATTCATTCATTCATTCATTCATTCATTCATTCATTCATTCATTCATTCATTCATTCATTCATACATTCCAATGAGTGACTGTCTGACCTGTTTTGCAGAGCTGGTGGTGGCGGAGTCGGTGGTGGTTATTAAGAAGCTGCTGCAGATGCAGCCGGAGAAGCACAGCGACATCATCAAGCACATGGCGAAACTCACCGACAACATCCAGGTGAGACTCAGTTTTTAGACCAGTTTTTAATGTCTTGTTGCAACAAAGGAAGCATTGATGAAAAAAAAAAACAAGCTCCCTGGACCCAAATGAACCCCTGCTGGCTATGAGCCCATCAGAGCATTTTCCCCTGTTTCTCCTTTCCTTTGTCTCAGCTGTCTCGATAAAGAAGAAATATTATGGGGAATAAACTGCCTCTCTTGTAACAAAATAAATGAAGCAGTCAGTGAGATCCTGGTGTGAAGCGGTTTGAAACACGGCTCTGAAAAGTGCCTTCATGAATTATGATTCTTACAATTCTTCTGATTGTTAATGTCAAGTGGTATAACATATTGTGTGATATACTATTATCATCATAACAACAGTTCAATCACGAGAGGCTAGGTTTACAATAATAAACATTGATTAACTGAATTAACTGAATTAATTGAAATGAGAATGAGCATAAGGTTTGGCGTAGACTCCAAGAGGTATCCAGCGATAGGGTGAAGCTCCCTGGGGGCAGGAAGGAGACAGGAGGACCCTCCGGGGCTGAAGATCTGACCCTTCTGGATGTCTGATGGAGCCGTGATGCTGGTGGTGGTGGTGGGGGAAGGAGGTGGTGCGTCAGTCCGGTGCGGTTTAGACAGCTGAAATGACAGAAACACGGAAGCAGCTGAGGGGATCCAAATAGAAGGAAATGGTGATTGGTTTCTGGAGTGGGAGGAAGGGGAGGAAGGGGAGGAGAAAGGAGCGTGGGCTACGGTGATTGGACGATGCAGAGCTGGGGGCGTGCTTGTACCTGCTGACAAAATATGAATGAGGGAGGTATAGCCTTCCTGATTGAACTGACGCTGAGCTTCATTGGTGTTAATGTTAGTATGTTCATTGATATTATTTCAGCCTTTTATGAGCGTGTGTCCTTTATTCCCAGGTGAAAATCAAACTCGGTAAACGACATTTGGACTGAGTTGGTCTGACGAAGACCAACCTGGTCCAAATAAAAATTGGTTGAGAAACAAGTGAAATCCTCGTCCAGCACCAGATGTGCCTGTCGTCTGATTTGTCCAGGTGCTCAGGTGCAGGTGCTCATCCAGGCTCTTGTTATCTCCCGCCTGGACTACTGCAACTCCCTCCTTGCTGGTGCCCCGGCGTCGGCCATCAGACCTCTGGAGCTTGTCCAGAAAGCTGCGGCTCGACTTGTGTTCAACCGCCCCAAGTTCTCCCATACAACAACCCTTCTCCGTTCTCTACACTGGCTCCCTGTAGCAGCTCGCATCCAGTTCAAGACCCTGGTGCTAGCCTACAGGGCAGTGAAAGGAACTGCTCCGTCTTACCTCCAGGCTATGGTCAAGCCCTACACCCCTGCCCGACCACTTCGTTCTGCTGCCTCGAGGCGACTGGTTGCCCCGTCGCTCAGAGGGCCCTGCGGCCGATCTACACGGTCACGGCTTTTCTCTGTCCTGGCCCCGCAGTGGTGGAATGAACTCCCCACTGATGTCAGGACAGCAGAGTCGCTGCCCATCTTTCGCCGCAGGCTGAAAACCCACCTCTTCAGGAGACACTACCCTGACCCTTCCTCCTAGCCTTGACTACTTGACGTCACTTATGTGCCTGAGCTCTCGTTTACTGGCTCTTGGATACACTTGGATACACTTATTTGTCTTAGCTCTTGTTTACTGGCTCTTGGATACACTTATTTGTCTTAGCTCTTGTTTTATTCGATTCTCTATTTGTCTCTTTTGTTAAGATAAGTAGGTTGCTAACTTATTGCACTCTTACATTAACACTAGTTATGCTCCTAGTTGCTTGTTTAGGAAGGAAATGCACTTATGATTTCTGGTGACTAGTAGTTTCCTTACCTACCTTTGTTGAATGCACTTATTGTAAGTCGCTTTGGATAAAAGCGTCTGCTAAATAACTGTAATGTAATGTAATGTAATGTCCTGTATTCCCAGGTGCCCATGGCGCGGGCCAGTATCCTCTGGCTGATAGGGGAGTATTGTGAGCACGTACCCAAGATCGCCCCGGACGTCCTCAGGAAGATGGCCAAGTCGTTCACCAACGAAGAAGACATCGTCAAGCTCCAGATCATCAATTTGGCCGCCAAGCTCTATCTCACCAACTCCAAACAGGTCTGAACCTTCGTGTGTCTGTCTATCGTCTTTAAAACGAAGTACCACACACACACTCACACACAAAACACTACATGGCAACTCTACCCTGATTCTCCTCATCTCGTCTTCCACATTCCCTCTCCTTGGCAGACCAAACTGCTGACTCAGTATGTTCTCAACCTGGCCAAGTACGACCAGAACTACGACATCCGCGACCGGGCACGCTTCATCCGCCAGCTCATCGTGCCCACTGACAAGAGCGGAGCCCTCAGCAAGTACGCCAAGAAACTGTTCCTCGCCCTCAAGCCTGCGCCTGTCCTCGAGTCTCCGTTCAAAGGTACGGGAGTCAAAAGCTTCACGTTGGTCTTTAAACGTGCTTTGGATCGGTCTCATAATCCTAAGATAATAATACAGATCGATCAGTGTTATCTACTTCCTTACCTCTTAGTCTCGTGTGCTTGTTTGCAGATCGAGACCACTTCCAGTTGGGTTCGTTGTCCCATCTGCTGAATGCCAAGGCCGGGGGCTACCAGGAGCTGCCCGACTGGCCTGAAGCCGCCCCAGACCCCTCCGTGCGCAACGTGGAGGTGAAGGAGTCTGTGCGTGCAGTGGGAACAGTAACATTCAGAGACACGGGGGGGCCCCCCGGGCTCTCCGGGGGGCCCCTAAAGGTGGAGGGGAGTGAGGGTAGCTTCTGCCCCAGGGCGGTGCCTCAGAGGGGGTGTGCAAAGTCACCAGGGCATCACATCCAATATAACATTGACTCCAATATAACACTGACCCAGCCATCTTTCATTCACTTACAACTCATCAGCTTCCTGCTCATCAGCGCATCCCTTTGGCCTCCATCTTTAATCCGAAGGGATGCTGCTTGACACCTCCTCCCTCCATGGAGGAGAATGGAGTCACAAAGGAGAAAAGGGGTTTATTGCCTTACCGGTGACAGCGAAGGATAGGCATCACCACGGAGACAGACGGCCTCTATCTGGACGCTCCTTGTTCACCAGACACTAGTCAGTCATATCTGCCTCTTCGCCCCCTCTGCCGCACTTGCGTCTGTTTGGCAGCAACTCCCCCGCCCCACCCAGATGACTTGAAACTGTTGTTTGAGCCAATAGCACATGAGAATAGAAAGGGGAGCAACGGGCTAACTCCCCTATTAACACCGATATACTCTCAGCAAGCCACACACCCCCTGTAGTCTCTGCTAGGTTTTGACCAATATGTTTTTGTGAAGCGTGATACCAAGCAGCCAATGTTCAATACCTTTAAATTTGATCATTTTTATGCCCCAAAATTTCAAAGTATTCAGTGTTTCCCCCAGAATTTTATTCTTGGCAGGGCGGGAAAGTATCAGAAACAGCATTTAGACCATCGTGGGACACTAAAACTCTTCATTGAAACCCAGACTAACGATAGATCAGGCTTTTAAATGAAGGATCAATTTGCAAAACCTCTTATTGGAGAATTAAATGAGTGAATAAAAATGTGCAAAGAAAAGACAATTTCTGTTTTTATGTAGTTGTGGACCGGAAGGAACCGGCGTCATATCGGAGGTGGATGATATTTTAACTGGCCAATAGCCGATATTTAATGAAAGCCAACATATTGGTCTCACCCTAGTCTCTGTACCCCCCCAGTGATAACACGTTACAATCTATTCAATCTACAGATGAGCAAGCATACTTCCTCTGCTGTTTGTATATCGTATATATATACTCCTGTAGTGCATCCCAAAACACCAACTCACCAAATCCCCTCCTCTTCTCCACCTCCATCATTCCATGTGCCATCGGTTCATAATCAATAATATGTTCTAAACCAAAGACATCAAATCAAAGCTTGAGTATCTCACCTCTCTCATCCAAATCAAGAGGAGCGACAAAAAAAAAGAGCGCTTGATTTGCAGGAGCGACTTGACTCGGGGCTTGATTTCGCTGTCACGTTTGTGTTTGTTGTTTTCTCACTCACTGAACTTGTCGTGTATTTGTGCTGCAGATCTCCAGACGAGGCCACATGCGCATTGTCATACACCTTGATTTAACGCTAACGTAACGAAATCCTCATTTAACACTGGTGCAGCAGCAGGAGGCCAGGTCTTGTTCAGTAGTGGTGCGTTTGGTCATTACACCCGCCCGCTCGCGGTGAATCCCCGGAGTGTTGCGGCTGGAAGCTGCGAGGGTTAGTGGGTATTCTGAAGCCTTGACCTCACTGACAGCCTCTCTCTCTGCACGGCATGCGTCTCCGCAGCAAGAGGAGGTCATAACCACGGGCGAGGGGCGGATCGGCTTGCTAGGAGACTGGCGAGAGGTGCCCCACCCCCGACCCTCGCATGAGAGTGTGGTGGTTGTTTTGATGAGTGCTCTCTCTCTCTCTCTCTCTCTCTCTCTCTCTCTCTCTCTCTCTCTGGTTGTCATGATATGTTTATTGATTTTGGTGAAGTTGACAAGAAAAGACTTGCTTGTACTGTGAGATCAATGAGCTAGATGAACCAGTAGGGACCTGAATCTCCATTGAGTTCAATTTCCTTAACCGAGCTATTCTCGTTCATCAATTGAAACCCGGGGATTGCAGCTCTAGAACTGATCTGATCCCGAATCTAAAAAGGTGCTAGGTTCACATCAAGTGAAACTCCAAATCGGTCCAACGGGATCAGAAAGCTGCTTAGTCAGCGGGCCAACGACGGGTAACGGCTTCCTCGCCCGCCACCTCATTGGTCTCGCGTGGAATTTGTGATGCTGTTTTTTTTCCCCCGAGCGCATCGCAAACGTTGGCGTGCGATGGGCGAGTGACATGCATGGTGTTGTGATGGGACGGCGCTCCTCCTCTCCTCCTCCGCCCGTTTCTCTCTCCGTTTTCTGCTCATTCTGTTCATTTGAATTCATTTCACGATACCGTTTTTACCAGCATGACATCCCCGCTCTGTTATTGGTGACGACATTCACACTCAATGTGTTTTATTGTATCGGATCGACAATTTAGTAAATACTAAATGGTAATCCTCACTTTTATTCCCGCAGTATTCAAGTAGTTATATTGGAGTATGTATTGATTTCACTTACAAAGACGTGACATTTCATTCCATTTGTTAACTTTAGTGAGTTAAGTGCCAGGTTATTGTGTTCGGCTGAATGCGGTTTCAAGTATTTTGTGTCTGTGATGTTGAAAACTGTTGCTCACACGTCTGCCCAAGTCCACCGTAGAAACCTTCCTGTGCTTTTATCTCTTTGCTTTCCTGACGTCTTCTGAAACTTTCCTCCCTTTTTTCCTCATCTCACCTCCATCCCAATCTTTTTCTTTCTACGTCTGCCAGGTTATTACGCTGCTCGAAAGAGTCACAACGTTAACGAGTGTGAGTCAGTTAGTGGCAAAGAGCCCGCCTCCTTGAGCCTCAACCCCATGTAGTGCCAAAAACCCAAGTGCTTTTTGACTCCCCCCCCCCCTCCCCCGCCTAACGTAGTTTGCTGTTCTGTGCTTAGCTCAGCCAAAGCTACCCGAAAACACAGCACCCTCTTCCTCGGTCTCTACCATTAAAGAAGTGGGTCTTTTTGACAAGGATGGTTGGTCCTCCCACACGTCCAGATGCATTAGGAACCTAGGAACCTGGTTGACGAGTAAGGTCTCAGAAACAGAGAGGCGGGTGGCTTCCTGTGTGGGAGGAGAGCCGCCACTCCTGAAAGACATCATTTCTCTTAATGGAACTGCTCCCTGTATTTAAAAAAGAGAACCATTTCTGCAACTGGTCATGAAGGCATCACCTGGTGCTGACATCTAGTTGTGGCACAACAACAACAACAACAACAACAAAAAACACCATCCAAGCATTAGCGCCTGTCGTACAGAGATGAACCGAATTCTTTCTCTGACTATAAGATCTCAGCACAGATCTACGGGCTTCATTTGGCTGCTTCACGCCCAGGCAGAGGCATTCATGGCCACGCTACCGTAATCTGCCCACGTCTCTGCTTCTGTCTGAAGGGGGGTTGTTTTTTTTTTTCTCGTCGAGGCAACGGCGACGGCTGACCGCTTGAACTCTGCTTCCTCCGCCAGGTGCCCGAATGGACCAAGTGCAGCAGCCGCGAGAAGAGGAAGGAGAAGAAGGTGGAGAAGCCGTTCTACTCGGACTCGGAGGGCGAGTCCGGGCCGACGGAGTCAGCCGACAGTGGTAACTCCAGGGGGCTGCTGGTTCTGTTGCCACGACGATTGGCACCACCAGAAACACTGTTTTATAAAATGAATTGTGTGTGTGTGTGTGTGTGTGTGTGTGTGTTAGAGAGAGGGAGATGGGGATAAAATAGGCACTCTACTGATTTGAAACTTGCTTGACACATCAAGAAATGACTTTAGACTTGAGCTTGAGTGAATGTGTGCGGCCGGCTTGTACCTTCCTGTTTCCCAGTATAAACTGGTTGACCTCTCACCCCCCCCCCCCAACCCTTTCCCTCCCCAACTCCAGAGTCGGACTCTGCCAGCGGCTTGGAGAGCGGCCACGGCAGCGGCAGCGGCAGCGAGGAGAGCCGGTCGGGATCGGAGAGCGAAGAGAGCGAGGAGGCCTCCGAGTCCGAGGAAGAGGAGGAAGACGAGGAGGAGAAGGAGAAGAAGAAGAAGAAAAAGATAGAATTGAAGAAGCCACCTCAGGAAAGTGAAAGGTAGCACATCTTGTCTGTCATGGTCTTGGTCTTGCTCTTTATATGAAATGCACCTTACATGACCACATTGTTAGCACCAGTTCCCCCCAATGGGAAACAAACCCTGAATCCCTGAGCGCCACACGACCCCCATTGACATCTTCATCTTTGATTCGAATTCAACAAAATGTCTTGAACTTTGCGCACTGCTTGCTCGTCATCTCGAAAGCGCCCCCCCCCCCCCCCCCCCCCCCCCCCCCCCCCCCCCCATGCAGGTCCGCTGTGGTTCGATGGACGCCGTCGTTTTCAGTAGAATCCGTACAATCCGTCCTACAATTCATGCCGGGATCTCGGGATCACCTGTGCTTTTCCTTCCCAGCGAGCAGAGCAGCGAAGAGGAGGAGAGGAAGAGCATCAGGAAGAGCAAACCGCAGAAGATCGACTCCGTGTCCGAATCTGACGAGGAGGAGGAGAGCGAGTCTGAGAGCAGCCAATCAGAGGGAGAGTCTGAGGACTCGGAGTCTGAGGCAGAGGTCAAAAAGAAGAAAAAGGTACCGATGTTGTGTTTTTCTCTTACTGATTGTGAGTTGTAATTGAAAATCTGCTAAAGGTGTGGATGTCTGAGACAGAGACCACCCCACGACCTGACATCTACATCTATTAACATCAGTTTTCTATTATTACTTCCCAGACAACCGTCTCGAAACCTCCCTCCAAGCCTGCCAAAAAAGAGAACAAGAAAGAGAAGGAAGGAAGGAAGGAAATGTCTCTACTTGACCTTGATGATTGTAAGTCATTTCCCCCCTGTATTATGTTACTGGACGAGAAAGCTTGTATAATGACTCTCACCTAACCGGTACTTTTCACCAAGCGAGCTGATTGGTCAACGACCTGTTCCGACCGTGTGATTATCCTCATGAAGCATGCTTGATTGGTTACCATGCCAACTCCTGTGGTGGCCAGGGAGCCAGTTGGATATGTTTCTTTTGAATGAAGCATTTTCAATCAGTGCACATGCATTGTTGTTTACTGTGATCGTGGCTACTTCAGTGACCCGTCTAAAACACAGTGATGCCCGTAATCACGGTAAAGAGCCCCCGCTCGGGTATTGTCGCTATAATAATGTCGCAGTAGTTCGTGAGGTTTAGTGAGGTTGTCCCCCAACTGGATTCGATCCCCAGTTGAAGTTGATCTTTGAGCAAGGTACTTATACCTGATACCTACCTGGTCCTGGGACGCTGCTACCTGGCTGACCCGTCCTCAGTCCAGAGGCAGAAAAGAGAGTTGACATAGAGAGTCGACATAGCAAATAAATTCCATTTTTGATAAGCACAATTAAGCGGGATTTACGGGGGTTGTTGGAGGTTGAAATGCATCTTCGCTGAAACTCTCTGACGCGTCAAGACTCACACTCCCCTCTCCCCTCCTAGTTGAACCTACCCCGTCTCCTCAAGTCACGCCCGTCAACGCCTTCCTGTCCAACAGCCTTGTGACCGACCTGGAGGGCTTGTCTTTGACGGACACCGTCCTCTCCCCAGCAGTAAGTACCGCTCACATCTCTTGTCCTGCTCATCTTGACTCTCTTGGACAAATCGTTGGAATTGATTCTAAAGGGGATGATACTTTGAGGCAAGGGATATGGGCATTATTCCCTTTAGCAGGATGCTGATTGGTAACATGGAAAATGTTAATGGGGCTAACATCGTAGGATCGTGTGACATATTCGCACATTGTTTCCCAGCATTTGACACTCCAGGAAACTACCTTTTCATCCATAGGCCACAGCGGTTGATGGAATCCAATTCATCAGCCACATTCACTATTTTACCAGTCAAACAAGATGATGGTGGCTAGTGTTAGCTTCACACCCTGTGCAGCATATGCAACAAAATGGCAGTAAAATTGCACATCTACATTTTCACAGATTGTCTGTGGCCGTGACATCGATGCATTGATACTGACAGAATCCCGTTCCTCCTTTCTGTTCTGTTCTTCCTCCATCCCTGTTCTCATTAACAGCAAAATCAAGTAAAAATAATGAACTCACTCCATCTGTGGATGGCCTAGCAGACACCTTTAGCTCGGTTTGCTTTCCGTTGCCATTGCTTTACTTACTTATCTGAACAGGTAGTTGACCTTCACCCTTCTTTGGAGATCCAATACAGTGTTACGATTGTTTTTAGGGTAGGCTAGAACTAGAACTACACCTGCTGGTGGGATTTAGTGGGATGATGGCTTCCTCCCGTCCTCTCCCCCCAGACCATCGCTCCATCCGGTGCACTGAAGAACTATGAGCTGCTGCACCGCATCACAGGGGAGGGTCTGTCAGTGGAGTACTGCTTCAGCCGACAGCCGTTCACCCCCGACCCTCACATGGTGGCGGTGCAGATCCAGTTCACCAACAGCGCCGCCGCCGAGGCCAAGAACCTGCACACGGAGGACGCCAAGCTCCAGTCGGGGATGAGGGTCAAAGAGTTCCCGGAGATTGGTGAGCGAAGGGCTGGCAAAACAGTAGTTTATCGATTTTTCAGTGTTTTGCAGAACCAATAATACGCCTCATAGCCTGCAGTGGAAGCTCCCATAGATCAAGGGGCTGCGTTACGACCCGGGGATCAGGCCGTTTTTATTGGTACATGTTTCAAACCGAGGAGGTTTTTATAGAAGATCAACACTTTTGTCTCATTTATCTTGTGTGCTGACAGAGGTGCTGCCGGCAGGTGAGACGGCTACAGTCGTGATGGGCATCGATTTCTGTGATTCAACACAGGCGGCGAACTTCCAGCTGTGGTGAGACCGAGCTTTGTTCTTTGTTCTTGTGCGGAGACTGTGTTTTTATCACCGACGCTCCTATGAGTTTGGAAGTCATAACTGTGTTGATGATTCCAGTCTGGGTTGGAAATAACAGAGTTGATGCTGTAACAAAACGACTTTTTCATGAGTCTGTTGATTTTTTTTTTTAATTAGATGTACTTTGTTAGGTAGGCTTGTTGGCATAGTGTGTGTCTGTAGGCTGACTATCATTTACTCAACTCATAGTTTCAATATTTGAAGATATCGTTCCCTCCCGTCTCTCATCCTCCCAGGCTGTATGCGATGTGTACAGCTCAGAGGAAACACTGTGACACTGTTCTATCTAAATGCATCTAAATGCATTGAAATATATTGGTTACATAAGTAATGATGTAATGATTGAAATGAGTAAGTACCAAAAGAGAAAGCTCCTCCAGACATATAGACAGCAAATAAAGCACTAAAACTGGTATTTCATGCTCTTTTCCAGCACTCACACCAGGAAATTCTTTGTGTCGATCCAACCACCGGTTGGAGAGTTGATGACGCCTATCTTCCTGACGGAGAACGAGTTTAAAAAGGAGCAAGGTGAGTAACAGTAGGCAATAAACTATCTGGGATGCATTCGTAGCATTAACCATGAGCCAGAACCTAGAAAGACTCAACACCAGGCAATAGAAAACAGAACATAAAGAATCAACAGGAAACATAACTGTACAACCCATTAGTCTATAAAAGGGTGAAGTCTGGCAGCACATAATAAAAAAGGTAATGAAGGTCTGTGAATGTCCTGGTAGGTTTCAGTTAGACTTATGTCACAACCCAAGTAAACATTTACAGGAGGTAAATATTTGAGCTTGTTGAGTTATTCTACAGAGAGGACCATTACCTACAGCAAAAGGTCAGGAGGGAAGCATCAGCAGTCAGCTGTGATGAATGCAACACAGTATGAAGAGCTGAAATCTATTACAATACATTACATTACAGTCATTTAGCAGACGCTTTTATCCACAGTGACTTTAAGTGCATTCAACATAGGTAGAGAACTACTAGTCACCAGAAATCATAAGTGCATTTCCTTGCTAAACATCATCTAACAGCAGAACCAGTGCTGAGGTAGAAGAGCAATAAGTTAGCTACCTACTTTTATTAAACAACTGAGCTAGATAAGTGAAGCAAATAGATGTGGTACACCCCAAAAACTGCAGTGGCACCAATTCTGGGACCTGTAACATAGACAAGCCTGTTTTCCTTCGTTTCTTGCCTGCTGTGATACAATTATCTAAAGGAACAAATCGGTATTCCTTGATAGGAGCTGCTGTGTTTGTTTGTTTCTGTCAGTTGCAAAACAAAACTCATCGTGAAATAAACGCTGCTCCTGCTATTAGACGTCATATGGTTTATTCATAGAAATACTAAATGTTTGATTTAGAGTATTGTGTTATTGTTACTCAGTGACACACGCAACAGCTATGAGTCATAGTCACATAACTAATAAACACAGCAACTGCATGATGTTTCTGCTTTTTCACTTCCAATCCACTTGGGAAACTGTAATTCCCTTTGGAAGCAGAACTAACACCAGGGTTTTTGTCTTCTGGCCACTTTGACTCGTTTACCAACAGAACAAAGCCTCTGGCTAAACCGGCCAAAGTGGCCCGTAGAGCAAACTGACCTACCAGCCGCAGACGGCCACCCTGACTAACACTGAGCCAGGTTTTCAGCTCTTGTCAACCCATAGTGTGTCTTTAAACATGTGTCATACCCACGGTTCTTCCCTCTTGGTACTGTTCCCAATAGAGACGCTATTAAAGAATCTAGGTAAGTTGGCTTTGATAGATTTGTTGTTATCCGCTGTCTGTGTGCCACCTGCCTTCTAGCCGACCTCACACAAACCCCAGTACCCTCCTCCCCTCCTCTAATGCTTCAAGCTGACGCCCCTCCCCCTTCCCCCGCTGTCCCCCTACTGCCTTGGTAATAACGACTGCATCTCCAGGTCTGTAGTTGGCAGACAGATTCACCTGAGCTAACCTGCATCTTAGAAGCCTTCTCACACACTGCTCCACCAGGAATGACTGGCAATGCTCATCCACTGAGTCCACTAATCCCCGATTCACTCTTCTGCGAGCACCTTGGAGTTGATAGCGATGGCAAGCTCAGAGCAGCGCTACTTGAGATGATCATGTGCATCGTCATTCATATCATCATCCTCCTGCTAACTGGGCTTTCAAACCACACTGATAACCACTGACCATGTTGGTAGTGTCTGCGATGCCAAATGCATCCGTTTGTCTGAATGGGTTGTTTTAGGTTTTTAACGGTGTTAGCTGCTGCAACATGTTTTCAGAGTTCAAACTCACGAGGCATGAAGCTAGACTGGTAGTGCACAAACTCGCCTTTCGTGTGCTGTGTACTCACTGTATGAGGGAATTGAGTCAATCCTCCGCTACGTTCAGTGGGAAGTACCAGCACATTCCAGTTTCATTTTCTTTAGCATTTTGTTTTGTAATAATTGATGTATTTGAGTATTACATCAAATATTTCCCCTAGAGGACCGTAGGAGATGCTTTTGGTGAAGTAGAAATCAATCACGCTGTTGTTAGAGCATATATACACTATCTGTATATACCTGCACATGTCTGTAGCTTGTAGATTTACTGAAGAATGGAACGGTAAATATTATATTATACATCATGTACAGAAACAGCATTGTATTAAGTACTGCCGGTCCTCACGCCGAGCCGATACAAGCAACACCCCGCTGTCGATTAATAACTCCTACTGGGAGTTGAGCGGCGGAGCAGCAGCCGACCTGTGGGACATTCCAGTTTGACCAGTGTCGTGCTGAAAACCCCTCCAGGTCAGCTGATGGGTATGAATGAGATCACGGAGAAGCTGACTCTGGGCGGCAAGTGCCAGAACGAACACACCATCGTCCAGAGGGTGACCGCTGCCGCCAACCTCAGCAGGGTGCCCTGCGGCTCGGATAAGGAATGCAGGTGAGAAGACTGGAGGAAAAACCAGGGAGAAATCCCCTTTGTCGGATCAACATAAAGATCTGTAGAGTGGCGCTTCATCTCGCCCCAAAACATCCTGGTAATAAGAAAACAAGTAAACATTTTGTTTGTGCAGGAAGTTGCTTGTCAATTGGATTTAGGGCCTGTCAAAGTTTGAAATTTTGACCTTTTAAGTATAGCGCCCCCGTCGGGCCAATGAGTGTAAGTTTTGAAACACCAAAACACAGTGCCAAAATGTGTCATCCCTCCAAATTTTGTCAACATCGACCAGCGGTGTAGCAGTTACGGCCTTTCAAAGTTTGAAATGATGACCTTTAATTATAGCGCCCCCCCCCTTTTTAAACAGCAGAATACAGTGCCTAAATGCCTCCATGGTTCGTCAAAATTGGACGAGTTAAAAAAATTATAAAAATGTAAATTAATGATAGCACCCCCATCAGGCCAATCAGTGTATTTTTTAAAAAGCTGGAAGATGCTTCATCCCTGGAAGATGCTTCATCCCTCCAAGTTTGTCAAAATCAGACCAGTGTTGTCTGACGTATCACTTAAAGTCGCCGAATGCTGATAAAGTTAATTGTACCTAAACTTGAAAAAGATCTCAATCTAAAACCCGCTGACTGACATCCTGTCCAATTCTTTGTTCTCTGACTTCATCTTTACTTCCTCTTCACCTTTGCTGCTTTGATCTCTGCCCTTTGACCTCAGTCCTCCTGTCCCTCCTCCTGATCTTCCTGTTCACAGGTTTGCCGGCAGGACGGTGACCAGCGGCAGCCTGGTGTTGGTCACCGTGGCGACCAAAGCGGAAGGGGCCGCCCAGCTGACGGTCAACTGTGAGAAAATGGTGATCGGCACGATGCTGGTGAAAGACATCCTCCAGGCGCTGACGCAGTGATGCGTCACCGCTTGACCTTTGACCCTCTGCCCCCCCCCCCACGCCCACCACTCCCACAAACCTACGCGCATCGCACCTGTAGCATTTCCTTCCTTCCTTCCTGTTGTGTGAGCGGTGTCAGTGTGAGGAAATTTCCAGAATGTTTTATTCCAGTTCATTTTCTCTGTTGAAGCCCCACTTTTAGAAACGACTAGAGACAAACTGCTGAATGCCGTAGCTGTACATGACTTTTATGACAATCAGCAACAAGACTTATGTTGGACTCGTAATAGTTTAGAGGATAATTCTGCCCATTTTCCAGCGGGATTTTTATTAGAGGAATTTATTTCCCTTCTTCTAGATGCCATTCACTTTCATTCAACTCCAAACTTTATCAAAACCACATTTCTGAAGTGACATATGAAATGCTTCCTTTACAAACTCATCTCACTGGCTTTGAATAAAGGTAGAGGAAGGAAGAGGTTTTCTATGGTTACATCCCACCGCATTTCAAGCCTCAGCCAATGAAATTCCCGTCAACACGTCGATGCGCAAATAAGTTGCAGGTAATGAGAATGAAAAGCTTTTGTATCCACTTCAACGGTTCCACAGTTTAGGAAATATAGGTAAAATGTAGGACATCCCAAAAAAGGAAAACAGTGAGTGAGGGCGCTCTGGAAAATGGCTGCAATTATCCTTTAAGCGAAGTCTCTTAATGTGAGTTCCTCTGCATCTCGGTGGAGGAGACGACAGGAGCAGCGTAAGCACTGGCCATCGAGTTATTTCAGTTAAACATGAATGTAGCATGAGGAGAAAACAAACGTGTGGCTTGATTGAGACAACTGCAATGGCTGAATGAACCCATCATTCTCTCTGCTCAGTCTGTAACCCACTACTACAGGGAGCAGGGTAGGATCTTCATTTCAACTGCTGCAACTCTGATTTTCCAACTGTAGTATTTCTTGCATCTCTTGTCTAGCTGTCATAGTTTATAGGTTTCACTGAGTGGGGCATTTCTAAAAAAGTGAAAGATGTATAAATGTTATTGTATGTATTGCAACAGGTAATACAGTAATACTATAAGGCGTGGAGTGTGTGTGCGTGTGTGTGCGTGTGTGTGTGTTATGTGTGTGCGTGGGCGCAAACGCATGTGCATAGGTGACATTAAATATTGGCCATTTTCAAAAATGTGTTTGGGTAACACCTGAAATGCATTATAATCATATCCACAAATGACGTCACACATGACAATACTTGCTACGAGACGCAGCCACATCAGAAAACATTCATCCACACATATTTACCATTTTATATGACAAAATGATTTAAAAATGCATTCTTTTGGCCAGAAACATGCAGAAAGTATCCAAAACTATAAAACATATTTGTGAAAAGTCCCACTCAAAATGTTCAGTTTGCAGGTGTTTGATTATTTCATATTTTACCCTTAAAATTGTAACATTTGCCTTTCCTGCTAAAAAGCGTCTCCCATTCTCCACACACGTCGGTGGGACATCAGCGGTGTGGCAGCTTTGCGTCTGACTGCTCCATCACTGTGTTTACTGGTTTCATTATTGGGTCAGTCTGCATTGGAATCCACTTCCTGAACTCCCACTGAACAAATCTCCCTTTTACTACGCAATGCATTAGATTATATTTGAACACATTTATGGGCCGATAGTGTTTCTATGATGCTTAGGAGGAGTGTTACCGAGGTCTCAGTCGACATTGTCTTCATGCCTTTCATTACATTTTGATTTCAGGTCAAAGGTCACGCTTTATAAGAAGCGACCTTCCTCGACAACAAAGTGGCTTCTATTTTGTTATGGACCCTTAACGTGCCCACAGTCCGAGCTGCACACGTCTTATCTATAACTCCTTATTTATGTATTTATTTATTGTTTCTTTACTGTTGGAAAGTGTAACGGATATCTGTTTTACCAAAGGAGTACATTCAAGTTTCAACCCCCATCATAGACAGCTGAGTGGAGTGAAAGCCACGCTTCGATTTGGCCTTTTTTTGTTTTGTACTTTGTTTTTTGTTTACCATTTAATGTCACAATCACACCTATAATTTCCAGCCACAGAGTCATAGTAAAGAATGTAAAGAAATGTTAGTTTCAACGTAAACATCCAGAAAGAGGGAATACAACTTTTCTCCAAGTCAAAATTCATGCAATGAGCGTTGATCAAACTGGCTTTCATTTTATCCACACTGGCTTTCTCTTTCAAATATCCAAAATGCGGTTCATCATATCCTTTGTGTGGTTGTGAAATGTGGTCCTGAAGTATTACAACTTTATTTATTATACAAATAAAAATATGAATAAGATGGGAAGTCTACATCGGGGTTGTGTCTTTTGTCCCAGGCCTCTCAAAACATGTTGAATCATGGGATTGGAGTTTCTTTCAATTCACAGTTGAAGATTTTAGTGAATTATGAAGCTGTGACATGTTTAGGTGTGCATGGTTTAGTTATGATGGGATGAACTTGCATAGAGCCTATTTCCCCAGTAAATATAACACTAATCATTTGAACTGTAAAGACAACAAAGAGAACATTTCCATTATTGCATTTGTAGCTGTAAAAAGAAGAACATCTGAACAGTTACTAAAATATTTGATTCTCTATTTTGTCTGTAGGATTTATTGAGTGACTCTGAATGATTCATGATTTAGGTACGTAAATGTTGGTCACAATTAAAGGATGAAGTGTGTCTCAAGTACGCTCAATGTACACCCAAGTAAATGTGATGAAAAACATGAGAGAGAAAAACAGGCGTTGTTTCCTCCCTGTGCTTTGACAGTCTAGAACAGGACTGCCCGACGTTTCTCATATCAACTTTTTAGGGATTAAACAAGAAGACATTAGCAGAAACACCAGACACCCTAAAAACAAGCTCATGTGCAACGCTGTCAGTCTTGCAAAGGTGCAGAGTTTCATCGTTCACATTTGTGTTATGTTCGGCCTCTTGCATGAGTGTGGTCTTCTTTCTGACGGAGTGTATGGAGTTCTTGTAAGGCAAGGAAGTTTTATTTATATATTAGATTTTATATTACATTTTTACATTTACGTGTCATACACAAGGAAGATTCAAGAGACAAAGTCACAAAGAACCGGAGTTTTCGCTATTTTACCTGCTTGATTAATGATCGCTGAAAGTACAGGTGACATGAAACAGACCAAGTGACCGACACGGCTGACAAACTAGTGTTTATTTGAACCTGCTTCAGCAGTCACAAAGAGAAGACGTCTGAATACACAGAGCATCAGCCCAGGGCTAACAGGGGTTTCCCACTGCACCAGTAGTGTTTTGTACCTGTACTGGCCCTACAGTGTTTGGAATGAGGTCTATTGTGTAGAAAAGCAGCAGAATGGATACAGCAACAAGAAAACTAAAAAATAAACATCTCAGACTAAATTCATATTACATTCAGTCTTTTGCACAGTACTGTATAGACAAGTTAGATAGTTCAGATTTGAAAGAAGCCAGCCTCATCATAAAGTGGGAGTCCAGTCTGTTCATTGACTTGCACCAGCCTTTTGGTAATGGAGATATTAGAAAACTAAGTTACGGGTATTCTTTAACAATCATGTAATTCAGTGAGTCAGAAAAACATCAAATCATAAAAAAAAAACCATTATATAGTAAACTACATGTGAAACAGATGCTGTAAGAAACATTTTTTGGAATGAGTTTGTAAATCTTCTGGAAAATGCTTTACAGCCTCATGGGCTTGCACCGTTTGTCCTGCCTCTAAGTTTTTCCTCAGTCGCTTTGGTACATTTCTCAGATCAGAATTGAAATTCTCAAAACTAACTTGTTTAACCTCCACATCATCTAATCACTTGTGTACATCATTTTTGGATTAATTAATCAATTAACTGAATTAATAGTAACAATAGCCTGGAATTTTTTGCTTATCTTGACACAAAAAAGGGTCAGAAAATGTCCTGTGAGTAAGTGCTTTTTCCCGTTTTTCCAGAAAACTTGGAACTTTCAATATCTGGCAGTTATTTACAATTTACTGCAAGTTATAAGAGTGTAATAACAGTTCGCGGACTTCCGAGAGAGGCGCGAGGGAAACTACTGTAAAGACATCATATTGCGCAACGTCTCAGCTTTCAGAAACCGTTGGAATTTTTCCGATAGCACAAACCGTGACATAATTATGGTAAGGTGTCACCGACGACACACTCGGTGTTAAAGGCCCGAAACACCATTTAAAATAATCCAATAACCGATTATACCCGAGAATTAAAACGTTAACATTGAACACAAACTGTTTGAAAAAGATCGAAATAGAAACTTTCAAGAAAGTTTAGAAATTGACTTAAACTTTTTGGTTCCTTGTTGGCTTCACAAGCTCAAAATATAAAACTGCATCTCCTCACACTCACTTTCCTAAATACGTCTTGGAGGGCAACGAGACCACATTTGTTGTCCACTGTTGTCATCTTTTGGCATTTTATGAGAGGCAGCGTACAAGGTTGGAGAGGAGGCACACAGGAGAAGAGACAAGGCACGGGGTTCAAACATCCGCTGAGCACAGACACAGGCGATATATACCATCCTCCACTTAGAGGATGTTGAATGTGTCCATCTTGTGGATCAGGTGAGCTCCGTCTGTTTGGTTTGTGGAAGGAGAAGGGCCACTAATCCTCCTGTCAGCAGCAGGGCAGACACCAGCAGGATAGGCACGGCACAGTTAGTTTCCACCAACTGTCCGAAAACTACGTTACCCATGATGGCCGCCACTCGATTCACTCCTGTGAAGAAGCCGAGAGCGGAGGACCTAAAAGAAACAAACAGGTGAAAGGTGATTTTTGTGAAAGTCGTTAAGCCCCATTCACACTATCAATTGGAGTTACAGGCTTCCTTGGTCCGTCTGACACCTATTCAAAGCTTCCTAGTTCTCTACAACTTGGATTTGAAAGAGTAAACGTCGATGGTAAGCTCTGAGTCATTTTTTATGTTTTTTCTGTTCATTTTCAAATAATGCTATCATTAGCACTTGCAAGTTAGCTACGTTAACTCATCAAAATGATGTAACCTTATGAAAGGCAAAAACCAAAGCAGTGAAAAACAGACTATTCCCCGTTCAAAACGCATGGTTAGAGTTCGATTTTGAATTTGTCCCTGGACAACTGTCATGTTAAATGAAGCTCAAAATTGAAAGTTAAAATTTAAACTGAAAAGATCAGTGGCGAGGGAAACAAATGAACTGTCTCTCACTCCGCCTGAAAAAACCTTATGCTCTACAATGTGAAAGAACCTTTAACAGAGAAACTGTTCTGCTTCAGATGCTTTTATGAACGCTGGTGATTTCTTTTTTACTAGGAACATTATTAACGTCTTATTAACGATACAGAACACTGTGGGAGTCTGGCGGTAGATGATGCGGTGGACGATGCGGTACCGTAGATGGGTTGGGTAGAGCTCCGTTCCCAACACGTTCAGGGCATTCCAGGAGATCACAGTCACGCCACTGAACACGCAGGAGAGGACCAGGCTCTGAGCTTTGGTCTGTACCACGTAGATGAGGAAGACACTAACACTGGACAGCAGCAGACTGCAGGCTGGAGAACACAGAGACATAACAGATCTCAGATCAGATGTTTCAATGATTTTTAAGGTATTGAAGGCTGGCTCGTTGTCGGAATGGGCACTTTGTTGCAGCACGACCAGTGTGTGGCATCTCTCTCGCTCCCTCTAATATCTATTGATTATGTAATAAACATCGCTTCTAGATACTAATTCTTTGGTGTGGGACGGGAGCATTTATTGATTAGTTAGTTAGACGGACATTAGAGGACATCCTCCGCACGCTGGCGTCACAATACACACAAAACGCCTCCCACATTAAGCCACTGCAAAAACGCCATGCTGTGAAAAGCAGACTCACAAAGCAGTGCCTTTCCTCCGGTGCTGTCCATCATAAGAATGGTGAAGATGTTGCCTGGTAGGTTTGCGGCAGCGACGATGAAGCTCTCCATATACACTGCCGGTTGAAGACCACACACACACACACACACACACACACACACACACACACACACACACACACACACACACACACACACACACACACACACACACACACACACACACACACACACACACACACACACACACACACACACACACACACACACACACACACACACACACACACACGTAAGGAAAGTGTCAGGAAACACAATATAAATCAATATAACCTTGGTTTTGAGACGTGCTCAATCAGGTTTTGATGAATACTACTACTTCTAACACTACAATTAATAATACTAATACAGTAAAGTGATGGGGAAACAACACTTAATAACCAGTTGGTTATTAGAGCCTTGAATCCATGGCTGATGTCCCACTCTTGTTTCCTCATCCCAGATACACACCTTCTGTCTTGACTGGGTAGCAGCTTTGGTTGTGGAGCGGAGACGAGAGGGACACGTTGCCACATGGGGAGCCTCCAGCCTCGGCTCTCTCAAACAGCTCCGGGAACCACATCCACAGCCCATAGTAGCTGCAAGCACACGCACAAATACACTCGTCTTAAAGCGAAAAAATCACAAAGAGGGGCAGCAAGAGAGCAAAAAAGAGCATCCCAGCCCCCTTTAGTGAGACGCTGTAGTTTTCCCTGTCTGCCGTGTTCTGGTGTCAGGTGTGGACACTTCTCAGGAAGTGACGAATCGAAACTTGAAAGAGTGAAACACAAAATGTCTCCTGAACAGCAGCTCACAAACGTCAGATCTGTTGCCTCTCCTGTCTTTTTGGTTTCCTTTACTGACGCCACATCACACTGAAGTTCACATTTTTCAAACCTTTTTGAAAGGTTACCTCTCCCCTGTCATTTGGAGCCACCAGACGTTGCCTAGTGCAGCATTAACGATCTCAAAAGTGTTGAGACAGACGTGATAAATGCAAGCCCACGGCAGCATCACAGAGAGAAGACCCCTGCAGCGTATGTAGATGGACGGTGGGATGATTTCTCACCCGAAGGAGATGCAGTAGTAGACAATCAGCAGAGTGGTGCTCCTGGCTCTTAAGGGGCCATGAAACAGCTCTCTGATGGGCGCCAGGGCCTGCAGGTCAAACCAAACACATAACTACTTCAAACACATACAACCGTTTTACTTTAAATTACAACATGGTGTAAAAAAAAACAAATATATCAATACATTATCAGCTTTAATAAAGAATAACATCAAATAAAAAAAGACTTCCTTGATTTTATTAACTTTCTGTTCTTCAACATAATGAATCAACTGACTCCCGTTCATTACCTTTTTAAAAAGTGAGCCCAAACTTCCATTGTGCTTTGATTTGCCTCGTCGTGTGGAGCTGGTACACAAGCCAAATATCTGTAAAGGAGTTCAAGATGAGCACTGCAGATGATTCTTCACACACACACAAGAAACCAAAAATGAAGTTTAAAATGCACACAGATTATGATTTGCTGCCACTGTGCTGGCATCACTAGAGGAACAGACTTTAACTCATACCGGAAAGGCCTTGTCTTTCCCCCACTGGTTTAGTTCAAACATCAAGCGGAACACGTGGAGCGCCTCTTTCTCCTGGCCGGTCTGGCGAAAAACAGGAAAAGATTCAAAGACAGTTAAGAAAAAGTGGCAACCCGATCTCCCCTGCTTCCAACACAAGCCATCGTCTGCCCACAGAATACCTCCATGAGGAACTTGGGGCTCTCGGGCAGCAGCCTGAAAAAGAGTGCCGAGGTGAGGCTGGGAACAGAGCACAGCGCCACAAACACTCTCCAGCTCTGGAAGTCAAATCCTCCCAGTGAAATGTGCACCGAGGTCCTTGGAATCACCAACCACGCCAGGCCTGCAGACAGAACCACACCACACACACACACACACACACGCTCACCACTGACCACAGCGATGCTACACATTTCCCATTTCTAAATGTCATACTTTTTCCAGTTGCAGTTACGTGATACATTACAGACTGAGCCACCAGGACAACCTCAGGCTTTATTTTATTGACTGGAGTTGAAGACGCTGGTCGGTGTTCAGTACGATATGTGCCTGTAATGACTGGGTAAGTAAGACATATCACTCTACAGCTTCAAAAAAAATTTTTGTGTCTTCATTATTTTCAGAATTTCAATAATCTTGTACTTACACATAATTGTGGAGATTTTTTTCCCTTTTATATAGTCAGTGACAAAAAAGTGAAAAGGGAATAAAAAAAACAGCAACAGCCCAAAAACAATAATAATAATAATAATAATAATAATGATAAAACAAATATATACAAAAAAATAATATTATACAAATAATATATTTTTAAATAAAAGTAAATAAATCACTGATTTAACCAACTAACCAATTGTTTATTTACAGCTGAAGATTATTCTCCAAAACAAAAATTTAACAAAAAGGTCTGGGGGAAAACAATTTATTTTCCTTTTCCAAACGTGTTGTCCCATTCTGAAACTTTTCAAGAACTGATGATCACATTTATTGTCCATATAAAGTGTGCCAAGACTTTCCAGAACTGCATAGGAACCCAAAATGAACCTAAACAGAGAACAAACTGGTACTGAGCAAAACTCACCTGCAGCCAAGATGCTTCCTGCCATCCAGAAGGTGGCCAGAGCACTGATCATTGCACCTCTCCTTAAGCGGGGCAGGAACTCGGAGAAGTAGGAGAATATAACGGGGATCGAACCTCCCACTCTACAGAGGGGAAGAAATAAACACACACACACACACACACACAAATGCATTACCTAAACTGATATAAAAACACATCAACAGTGTTTTTTTACAGACTTTTGCATTGTGTCTAATTGTCTAATTGTTTATCTTGCTTACTCCTTCCCATAAAATAACCTAGGAACCTGTGGAAAACACTGGTGACATGTCCAATATGTTCCAATTTTACTGTTGCACTCATATCAGCTGTTCCAGGGATCAAACCTGTGCTATTTTGGTTACAGGACAGTCTCTCTAACCACTAAGACAGCCTGCCAGCTTGTTCGGGTTAAGTGCGTCAGCTTAATGTCAATGCAATATAAATATACAAATGTAAGAGGAGGTTAAGTCTTCACCCCACACCGCTGATGAAGCGCAGCAGCAGGAAGAGCCAAAACCACGGAGCAAAGCTGGCCAGACCTCCAAACAGCCCGTTGATAGTCAGGGACACAAGCAAGATCCTCCGGCGCCCCCTCTGGTCGGCCAAATACCCCCACAGGTAGCCACCCACCATCATTCCTATTTAGGCACCAGCAAAACAGAAAAGGAATTTAAAAAATAATATTTGGCTCAGGTTAGTAACAAACTCCATTTAGTTTTGGAAATGAGTAGGTGGCAGGTTCTTTCTTGCTCATCTTCTTTGCTCATCTTCTTTCAGTGACTTTCAAGGTTGTTTTGTTTTGTTTTGTTTGGTGAAATTCAAGAACTCAAACTTGGCATGTTTTGAGGTAAGACATGACATTGGTCAGAATTAGACATCAGACTCATAATGCTGGCATGTCAAGAAATACTGGTGAAATCCTTCATTTTAAAACTGCTGCTGTATCAACAGAGAGGCCCAGAGAGCCGAGGCATATCGGTGAATTTTGGGATGCTGTGTTTTAATTTGAAGTACTTTCAAGGCCATCCACTCACTTTCAAAAATGTGTACGGCCTTGTTTTTTAAATTGTTTTCAAATCCTCAAACGTTCAAGGATTTTCAAGGCCTGTGTACAGTGTTTGCCTATGGTGTGTCTTGCTCTGCTGTTTGCTGTGTCTAGGAGGTGCTTGCTGCTGTCCTTCCACACTGTGTCACTGCGTCCTCCGTTACCGTACAAGCCGCCCGCGTGACGTGCGTCTGCACCAAAGCCACCGAGACAAATCCCTTCACGTCTATTGTAACTGCTATGCCAAAGTGATCGTGATTCACCGAGGAAAATGCTGGAGGTCAGCAGCCCCATGTCCGTGTAGCTGAGCAGCAGATCGCAGCGGGCCGTCGGCAGAAGAAACGACACGCACAGAATCTCCACGGCGTCGCTGGCGTTCGCCCATCCGCACACCACCAACAGGAGCGCGTGGAATAAGCCAAAACCTGAGGGCGACAGCAGAAAGTTAAAAGTTGACAGTCAAATAATGAAGTCTTCAAAGGCCTATTTTGGATAGGATAGATTTATTTTCGTCTAGGTGCCCAGACATCAGTCATAAGACACCTCCATACATCACGTTGGGGCTCTCTCAATGGCTTCTGGAGAGCCGTTGCATTCCTCGAGTCTAGTCCATATCATGCCTAAACCCACATTGGGAAGGATATTAACTACCTTGGTCTTACGTGCGTGTTCACTAGACTCAATGAGCAGGTTTCTTCATTGGTTAAAATCAATAGTGCGGAGGAAGGTCGACTTCCAGCCGAGGAAGCTCTGAGGACAATCGTCGAACTTGATTAAGCCTCCTGTCTCCAGCTGGCTCCTAGCGATAAACTTAACAAGCTCCGCTGTGATGCCGTTTGTCTTGCCGAGACCTGCTGAAGGGAGATTGCGCGGCGATCTGCCTTCGCTGAGTGCAGAGCTGTACTGACACGTGTCTCCTCTCTGGAACGGTGCCGTGTTGGTGAGTGATAAGGGTCTAATCCTGTGAGGAGTTGATTTCTCAGAAAAGTTGGGGTGGACTCTGGCAGGTGATTGTCTGCCCTTGGGTGATGAGAATGAGGCATGCGGTTTAGATGTGAAGCGTAGTAGTAGTTCTGTCACTCTTTCCGTGGCTACTGTGGCTAACACCTGTGGCTAACACATGCTACGTAGTCACTGATTTTCCGCTGAGGGTTTTGCGGTAGGGGGATGAACTCGGTTTTCTCTTTTTCTAGAGATTGCATTTCTGCTGCATCAACTTCCTTTTCCTGTTGTCGGGCCTCTAAATGTTACCTCAAGGCGAGCTTCCTCCAGCTTGAGTTCCATTTCTCTCTGGGCATTATGCTGCTCTTGCTTGGGCTGCCTGCAAGTCAAGCTCGGGCTTGCGCTGCTGCCATATTAGCTCCAGATGATGCAGACGAACGTGATGTATGTGATGCAGATGGAGTGAGAGCAGATGGATCGTGTTTCCATTATCTCCTTCTGTCTGGTGATAGTTGTATGGTTGAGGTGCTGAATGCTCAATGTTGGCTAGTGGCTAGTCAAAATCACTCGATGAACGGTTTCATTTCACTGCACTGTTCTCCCTCAATGTCAACAACCTGACAAACATTCAACCTGACAAACATTCAACCTGACAAACATTCAACCTGACAAACATTCAACCTGACAAAACATTCAGACTGACAAACATTCAGACTGACAAACATTCAACCTGACAAAACAATCAACCTGACAAACATTCAGACTGACAAACAATCAACCTGACAAACATTCAACCTGACAAACATTCAGACTGACAAACATTCAGACTGACAAAACATTCAACCTGACAAACATTCAGACTGACAAACATTCAGACTGACAAACATTCAGACTGACAAAACATTCAACCTGACAAACATTCAGACTGACAAAACAATCAACCTGACAAACATTCAGACTGACAAAACATTCAGACCTGACAAACATTCAGACCTGACAAAACATTCAACCTGACAAACATTCAACCTGACAAACATTCACCTGACAAACATTCAACCTGACAAACATTCAGCCTGACAAACATTCAACCTGACAAACATTCAACCTGACAAACATTCAACCTGACAAACATTCAACCTGACAAACATTCAACCTGACAAACATTCAACCTGACAAACATTCAGACTGACAAACATTCAACCTGACAAACATTCAACCTGACAAAACATTCAACCTGACAAACATTCAACCTGACAAACATTCAGACCTGACAAACATTCAACCTGACAAACATTCAGACCTGACAAACATTCAACCTGACAAACATTCAGACTGACAAACATTCAACCTGACAAACATTCAACCTGACAAACATTCAACCTGACAAAACATTCAACCTGACAAACATTCAACCTGACAAACATTCAACCTGACAAACATTCAACCTGACAAAACATTCAACCTGACAAACATTCAACCTGACAAAACATTCAACCTGACAAACATTCAACCTGACAAACATTCAGACTGACAAACATTCAACCTGACAAACATTCAGACTGACAAACATTCAACCTGACAAAACAATCAACCTGACAAACATTCAGACTGACAAACATTCAGACTGACAAACATTCAGACTGACAAACATTCAGACTGACAAAACAATCAACCTGACAAACATTCAACCTGACAAACATTCAGACTGACAAAACATTCAACCTGACAAACATTCAACCTGACAAACATTCAACCTGACAAAACATTCAACCTGACAAACATTCAACCTGACAAACATTCAGACTGACAAACATTCAACCTGACAAACATTCAGACTGACAAAACATTCAACCTGACAAACATTCAACCTGACAAAACATTCAACCTGACAAACATTCAACCTGACAAACATTCAACCTGACAAACATTCAACCTGACAAACATTCAACCTGACAAAACATTCAACCTGACAAACATTCAGACTGACAAACATTCAACCTGACAAAACATTCAACCTGACAAACATTCAACCTGACAAACATTCAGACTGACAAAACATTCAACCTGACAAACATTCAACCTGACAAACATTCAGACTGACAAAACATTCAACCTGACAAACATTCAGACTGACAAACATTCAGACTGACAAACATTCAGACTGACAAAACATTCAGACTGACAAACATTCCGAGGATTCTTCTTCTCCAGGTGCTAAACCTGGAAGGGAGTAACATTCCAATGGCTCCATTGGTTCCATTACAATTGTGTTAGTTTTTGATTAGTAATGAAAACAAGTGGATTCAGACTTTTGGACCCCATGTATGCTGACTTGAATTGATTTTTATAAGAAACATTGCTGAAGAGAGAAATTTGTAGCAAAAATAAAAGTTACTAAACACGACTGAATAATACCATGGAAGTTTAGACTACCTGCTTGCTCAACTGCTTCCTCATATGTTAATCTTCTGTGTGCACTCCCATCGGCATCATGTGTGGTGTGTGCTGTTTTCCTGTCGAAGATTATTTCACCTGTCAAGCGGTCAAACAACACACACACACGCACACACAGACAGAGAGAGACATGATACACAGGATATAGAGATGACATTATACTTGGCCCCAAATACAAGACAGAGGATGTTTGAGGTTCTCTGACACCAAAAACGCTGTCAGCTGTAACTAAAATTTCCACGGTTTCTCCACAAGTTGCAAACACTAGATCTAAAGAACACTACTGATCTCTTATAGCAAGGGGATTCGTGTGTCTTCCTGTAAAGGTGGACTGTTATTTATGTCATTTATGTTCTTAATAGTATTTACCTACTGTCATGGTAATTTGTTAGCCCACAGCGAAAAAACTCCAACCAAATAGCCCTGGGTTAATTTACACACTTAAACACTAGTTTTCTTTACCCCTGGGCTAACAATTGACCCCGGGTCAATTCAGTGTTCAGGATTTCATACTGTAAGCTTGTAGACCCCGGGTTAACGTTTAATGCTAATGTTGTTACATTCTAGCCCCTGTTACATTCTAACCCTGTTACATTCTAGCCCCTGTTACATTCTAACCCCTGTTACATTCTAACCCCACAACGTTTCACACTATTGTTCTTAGCATCGCGTTTCGGGGATAGCACCACAAAAGCGGTGCTAACCCTGCTTCGTAGCAGGGTTTGTTAACCCAGGGTTAAAAGCGGTGTTAACCCTCTTTCAAAAATGCAAGTGTGCAACGCTGCTTAGACCGGGGTTAAGTGTAGTGTGAAAAGCATATAAGAGTGAGCAGGATGTTTACACCTACAAGTTACACAAGCTCCTTTAGGTCTACCTCTGGTTTCAGTACCAAGGTCACTAGCATAGACAAAAACAGTATAGGGAGACAAATCACTTGGAGACACTCAGTGCTAGGCTTTTCCCGTATCCTGGGAACAAGCATACTTGAACTTTACATGAATAAAATACAGCATGGCATATGTGTACTGCAACTACTACTTTAATACATATATGTACTACTCATGTCATACAGTATATTAAAGTTTTCTTCCACACTACCTATTGGGTATCCGTTTGCGTGGTCCTTGAAATTAAAAAAGGTATGCAACCCCTGGACTAGGAACACAAAAAATAAAAAGGAAAATAAAAATATTCTGAAATGGCAAAATCTTATTAAAGTGACTCCGTGGCTGATTGTGTTTCTGTTCATGAGTCTTTGAAAATAAATACTTGGTAAGTCCTGGACTGGCATACCTTCATCTGAGTCCAGGTCGCTTGCCTTCAGGTGGTCGAGGGTGAGAAGAGGCTTTCGTGCCTCCGTATCTCCAGACGATACGTGGTAAGACATCACAAATCGAATGTGCACGCGGTGCGCAGTCTAGCTATTCAAGTTCACTCCCTACCTACGGAAAATATGGCAATTGCCACCACTTCATCCTCCCTATGAAAGCTCAACTAAGCTAGCTAACATTGTAGCTAATGCGCCGCCGTGCTGTAAAACTCTATGTGATTTAAAGCAGGAAGTAACAGTAACTCGTAAAAACCTGCAGCGCGATGTCCACACCCCCGGCCTTAATTGTAGACTACCTTGATGCCCGGTGCAGATTCAGATATTGAGTTGTAGTACTAGTACTACACGGAAGTGGTCAGCTTCTTCTGAGCTGCGGAGGAGGGTAACGTTATACTACTGTCGATTTCAGTTCGGCGCGACTGATAAGCAGAGGGGAGCGGATTCAGTTGACGTTACGCCTCTTCTTCAGTAAGATTGAAGATGGCGACCAGTTCAGAGCGCAGTCCTCCTCCTTTCCCCGACTCAGAGGACCAAGAGCTACTAGAGTCTGAAGAAGTTGGAGCCCATGACAGCGACGATGACGATGATGATGGAGATGATCCTTTCCTAAGCGCAGTATGTGTTGTTTAACCGCCTGATATTCGTGTTAATTGCACGCTAACTCGCCGCCTTGTTTGCTAACATACCAGCTAGCGTAAGCTAACGTCAGCGAGCAAGAAAGCTAACGAGACACTTTTTTCCAAAAGTTTTGGGAGGTCTTGACTAACAATTGGTTTTCCTAGTGTAGGAGGCATTAAACCACTAATGTTAACATAAGGAAACAAAATTCCGCTGAGTTTAGAGGTTTAGTATTTAGGTATTGACCATTAATGCAAAGTTGTAACGTTATTAAATCCGTGCCCCATTGATGATAACGTTAGCTGACTTTGTCGATGTCGCTGCCTACGAAAAACTTTTTAATCTTTGGTAAGAGTCATGTAGTGGCATTGTTAAGTTATTGCCAGCGTGGTGTCATTGATTTCTTGCCATAAAGTTTTGAAATTACATTGTGCTAACCTCGCTCGCTTCAGATCGTTTAGCTAGCCAGGTAACGTTAACCCACTTCCTAATTTGGTCCAAGTTGTATTGCTGGTGACTTTAAACAACATCATTGATGTTTTCTAAAGTTGCCAATTTCTCTCCCGGGTTATTCATGCCATCTCGCCAAATCTTCAGGTTGCATCAAATTTTTTTCGGAATCTAGGCCAGCCAAGCCACAGTCTTCCTGGTTACACTAATTTGCAGATTTGGGTTTCGGTCGTTTTGCTGTCAGTTTGGCGGTGGAAAGGTGACATTATCAGGGAACTGATTCCCTCATTCATGTTTACCAATGGGTCAAATTCTGAGTTCGTTTGAGGATTAAAACCTAGCTCAGCTTCATGTCATGTGAGTCTCAGATGGGATCACATGGCGAGAACCCGGATGTTTTTCTCCAGACCAACAATGAAAGTTCATAGGCTACAGTGGAAAGTTGCTGCCTTTTGATTTCTGAGTGCTGAACTCCCTGCTGCATGGAAAAGATTACTCAGCAGTTGTGGACCTACATTTAACAGGACCCGTAACTTATGCAATGTTTGAAAATGGACTATTTAGTCATTACTTGATTCATTGTGGCCATTTTAATCAATTCATTACAGTTCATTTTCAACATTTAATTGTACAGAGGATAGTTTAATACTATCATTTGTTTTTACAGATGCACTGTGTTTAAAATGGGAACTTTACATAGTATGACCCACCTTGTAACAAGTACGGCCTAAACTTATGCAAGAGTAAGACTTTTATATCTGTTGTTTGTCTTGTGAGTGCTTTGCTGATAAAGCCATTTCTGAAACTGCTCTGCTGTTTGCCTCTCTTTAGAGACAAGCTACTTACTAGTGGTAATTTTAAAAGGAAAATGACAGCAGCTATATGAAATGTATTACAGATTGATGAACTTTTGAGGTTGTGTTCAAATGCTCAAAAACATGACATTTGAATTCCTTTTTTGCCTTACCACCAGATAGACACATCACTGACCAAAATGGACACTACACTGCCAGAAACCAACCAACCCAGTGTCGTTTCAGCCGAGCCACCAAGTGATATCATGAATGATCCCCTGACTGAGCCTGTCAGCCATACAGAAAACAAGCCAACTAGTGAAGTTATCAGTGAACCCTCGGATGATTTTGTTGACCTATCAAACAATGAAACCGAAGCTCCATGTGACGCAGTCGCAGCAGAAAGTGCCATTGCAAATGCAACGAAAGAGACAACTGAAATTCCTTTAGATGAACCCTCAGATGATTTTGTTGACCTGTTGGGAAATGAAGATGATGTGCCAAGTGAGGATGAAGTGCCATTTGAGGATGCAGAGGATGTTACTGTTGAAGCAGCACCAGAGGGTGGCGAAGTGACAGCGAGCGTCACAAATGCACCTGGTGATGACAGAACAGGAAGTAATGCTGAACAGGAACTAAAAGAAGCTTCCAGTGCTCCGTCTATGGAAATCAGCAGTGACTCGTCAGCCAATAACACACAACAGCCGCCTGTCGATGAGGTCATCATTGACCCTTTGGTTGACTTCATGGTTGATGCTCCACCCGTTGACGTGAAAAAACCCAGCCAGCCAACAATCGACCTGTTCGAAGACGAGCCAATCGACTTGTTCACAGAGCCACGGCAACCTGCCAAGCAGCCACAGAAAAGCCTCTTCAGCGAACCTGACGAGGATCTCTTCGGTGAACCGCTGGGTGCCACCTCAAAGAAAACCGTAAATGTTAACAGCAGCGAGCAGAGGGACAAATTTGTCACAGCCAAAGGTGATGGTGGTGGTGTAGGTGGGCCTCTGAATGACAACTACCGCGGGGAACCTACTGATATCTTCACTGAGGAAGCCGTCACCGAGCCGCCCAGTGCTATGAACACCGCAAGTGTCAAGACTAATGGAGTGCACTCTGAAGAAGAGGCGGATATATTTGCTGGTGGGTCCACCTTTTTTTACGATATTGTCAAGATTTTAAGATGGAGTGTTGTAAGGGAAGCATGCAGACTAAGGGCTTGTTAATACCCAGCATGTTTGGAGTGGTTCAGTCGAACTCTGGAGCGTTTACTCCTTTTAGTTCACTTTGAGTAGGTGTAAATGATGCCGTTTGAACGCATCAGATAACCGCCCGAAGATGCGAGTCCTCTTCCAAGACAATTACGGTGCGGTTCATTAGTGAACCACCCCAAAATGCTGATTTCTTCATGTGTTCTTAACTAATATGAACACCAGAGAAGGTAAAATATAGCAGGATCATATTTGTGTGTCCAGGTTGGGAGTTATTGCAACTGTCAACCATTCAGAATCACTTTATCCGCCAAGTGCAATAAAAGTATATGAGCGTCTCACTGTGACATCAGTACAGTCGACAGTGGACTAGACATATCGCTCCACATATTTTTATGACAATCTGGTTCCTTTTTGTGTCTTTTCCTCCCAAGCAGAAGCCACGGTGGAGCTTTCTCTCGACAGTCCACAGAACGGCAGAAAGAGTAACGTGATAGAAAAACCGTCTGCGTCCGCCTCCTCCCTGTCAGCGGCTGCCAGTCTGTCCAAGCCACAGGCCGCTACCCTGGAGGAGGTACACAAGTTCCCTGTATGACTGGGACAAAGTAATGACTGAAAATTGCTCAAGTAGTATTCAGTATCTCATTGCTATTTTTTTTAAAATGTCACGGTTCCCACTCGTCATGGAATTTTGAGTTGTATTCCAGACAGGGAAGGTCAAGGAATTTGACATATTCTCTGTAGAACATTTTGCAAGTGGGTCACTTTAAAGGGATACACCAGAATATATTTTACAACTAGTTTCACTTCTTTACTCGTTAGATGGTGGTTTTCAGCTGGTTAACTGTAGTTACTGTTCAGACTGTTCACGCCTTTAGGACTAGAATCACAACTCGCTAAGAAAAGTAAGTTGTTTGTTTCAACTTGATTGTTGTAACTTTGTCCTTTTTGTTTCCTGTTGCAGCTAGAAGAAGAAGAAGAAGAAGAAGAAGACCAGGAAGACAAACTTGATATCAATATCTCTATTACCAACCCTGAAAAAATAGGTGAGTGTTTTATGTATTACTTCTTTAATTGTTACCTTTCTTTTCTTCCATCTCTTTGTCTTTTTTCACTTTGAAAAAAGGACAAACTTGAACTTTTTAACGCTCTGATTTATTTGACATAATTTTAAAATTCACTATCCCGAACACTGTAGAGGGACACAATCAAGATATTCACAAAACCTAAATAAAAGCCGAATGAAGATTTATTCATATAAATCCAGCATTACTGTACAAATCAAAAGTGTCTCTAAATTGTATTTCTGTGTTAGTATTAGTAAAAAAAAATAGGAACCGTTAATTTCACTAGAGATGTGATTAATGTGAGACAGAAGAGTAGCTTCAGTGGAAATTGTTTGTTTAAAACACTTTCAGAATGGAATCGGCTTTTTAATTTGGTCTGCCTGTTCAAATGTTGGTCATTAAGAAGATTGAATATGTCTGGATTTGGAGTGCTGTGATAGTCTTGGAGCTCCTCCGAGGCCCACAAATGGTCAGGAGAGACAAAGAGAGATCATATGAGGGAAGGAGCTTTTCATCACACTGTAGCGTCCCAGATCCCAAAGGTCTTTGGTTTCAATCCAACTTCCTCATAATAGTATAATATTACTATATACATTATAAAAGTGCCAATAATTGTGTGTTTTTTCTGAAAGTTATCAAGTGGCTGATGCATTTTGGCCTATTAAATATTTTGTCTAGCTTTTCTTTGCAGTGACTAACTACCTTTCTTTTTTTTCCTTTTTTTTCTCCAGGTGACGGCATGACCGCGTACATGGCCTACAAAGTGTCCACACAGGTAAAGTTCGGTTAATGATACAGCGTTTTTTTCTTCATCCAGAGTTGCCTATCTTTAAATCTGAGGAAGCGAGTACAATTACACATCTGAGGCCGATGTGTCAAGAGGAAATATTGCTGAATGTATTGCAGGAGAAACTCATGCATGCTGTTCCCTAGCTGTAGCCTGTAAAGCCCACAAAACTCGACGATACCATTTGTCTTGGCACAAGAATTGGTGGGACTAATAGGGGGCTGATGGGGTCTCTTGTCCTTTTCAGACCACACTACCCATGTTCCGCAACAAGACGTTGACGGTGAGGCGACGCTTCAGTGACTTCCTCGGCCTTTACGAGAAGCTTTCTGAAAAACATGCGGCGAATGGGTTCATTGTGCCTCCGCCACCAGAGAAGAGCATCATGGGTAGGCTAAGCGGCTTCACTTGTTTACACTGCTGTGACTAGAAATTTGATCTGGATCAGTCGATGAGAATGGGTATTGTTTCGGACAGGCATGACAAAGGTGAAGGTGGGAAAGGATGATCTCTCGTCTGCAGAGTTTGTTGAGAAAAGAAGAGCGGCGTTGGAGAGGTAAGGACGTGGCTGTGTTGTGATGAAGCGTTGTGATAATGTTGGTGTACCCATTTTCCCTCTCGTCTACTTTACTTCAGGCAGTGTTTTCCTCCATGTCAAAGAATGACTTTTGACAACCCCCCCAGGAAGGGTGCTCTCTGTGCTGCACACGTTCAGGTGGACAGAGCGATAGCATAGTGAGTTTTTCTAGTAGAGAAAAAGTGAAGTGAGAGACAGCTGTGGTGTGTTGTGGCCCGGTTCTTCAAATTACAAAAAAACAAAACCCGTTGACGAGAGTGTTTTATTTCACACCCTGCCAACAACGGATCAGAAAAGATACAAGCGGTGGCTCTATTGCATTCTGGTCTATTGAGGTTACTGGAAATCGGTATCACTTCCTCTTCTCTGGTTCATTTCTCCCCTGTGTGGTCGTTGAATATGGGTGGAAAGTTGTGGGTGTAGGAAGAAGCCGTTGCTCTTTTGAATCTGAGGTACCTGACCTGTTTTATGTTCAATGTTTTGAATGCCCTAAAATAATCTGCTATTGAACTCCACTGTAGCTGGAAACATGTTGACTTGACACATCACACCATCTGCCGTTTGCTCAGTTATCCATGGGAATAACAAAAATACCAAACAAAGAAAATTGTTTTTCAGCTTGAATTGTATCAACAATCAAGGGTTAATATGTTAGGATGACTCTCCTGACAGAACAGAAGTTTGATGGTGGAAATTGTAAACCCCTGCTCTCCTGACTGACACAACCTCTGCAGCAGCATTTTAAGACAGTATAATAATAATTTCATTTTTTGTCAAATATAAAATACACCGTTGGAAAAATAAGAAAAGAACCGAGACATGCCACGTTTTTAGCCACGTTGCCCCGATGGATGAAAGCTCGTTGTTAATGCTTTCTCATCCAACAGATATCTCCAGAGGGTGGTATGTCATCCATCGCTTCTCCAAGACCCCGACGTCAGAGAGTTTCTGGAGAGGGAAGAAGTAAGCCAAAGTTCAGCTTGAATAACCGCAGGATGGTTTGCCTTTCAGAAGACAAATAGTGAAAGTTTTTTTTTTTTTTTTTTTAAATACTGGGCTCATAAAAATCAGAAACTTGGAGGCGCACAATTCCTGCACAGACTAAGTTGGTGTTAAAAATGATTGGATCAAGAAATTTCTGATCTAATACATGTTCATTCTGGCCATTTTGGATGTTTGATGTTGTACCATATTTTCCAACAGCGCCGATGTCTATTGATGACTGTACTATAATTGTAATAATTGTGTGTGTGTGTGTTCAGTTGCCCAGGGCAGTGAACACCCAGGCTCTAAGTGGCGCTGGCTTCCTGAAAATGATCAACAAAGCGACAGATGCCGTCAGTAAAATGACTATCAAGATGAATGAGTCAGACGTGGTGAGTACACGCCATTCAGCCGCAAGCCAGAATTCCTCCTGTTCACGCCTGTATTTCACATTCACTACTGAGAAGCTCTTCAGTAGCAGGGTACTTCCTTGCAACACTCAAAAGCAGCAACCGTTTAATCACATAAAACGAGTACAGCCTCGGGGCTAAACTCGGGGACTGCAATAAATGTGGAATTTGGAACTGGAGGATGTGTTGGAGCCCTGGTGTTGGAGTGGCACTGACAGTGTGTTTTGCTGCAGTGGTTTGAGGAGAAGCTGCAGGAGGTGGAGTCTACAGACCAGCAGTTCAGGAAGCTCCACGGTCTGGTGGAGTCCCTGGTCAGCCACAGGAAAGGTTAGTCATGCCCTTCACAACCGTTGAGACGTTCTCCTTCCTGTAGCATCCTGTGTTCATCAGGAGGGGAGGAGGAGTTTAATTCTGACACAGTGGTGTCATGATGCCCTTCGTTAATTACATCAGGTGTTTTTCAAAGTCCGCCTCATCTCCACCACCACCACGACGGGGCTCTGGTCTCAGACACCTGCTCATTCCTGGCTTATTCATGAAACCTGATGGTGGTTGTCTGGCAGTAGGCTGCTGGTGCTTCATCAAATCAGACTGGCTCTACATCAATAACTGGATTGATGTACAATCCAACAGTGCTGGGGCTGTTGAACCAGCCATAACTCAAAATAAATTAATACAAACATAAATCTATTAATTAAAAAAATGCATACAATAAAATGCAGAGAAATCTGTCAAATAAATGAAAAAAATAAAAGTGAACAATTCAATCACTAAATGAGTAAATAAATGCCCAATCAAAATAAAATAATTTATTTTCCTACTCATTTATTTCTATATTTTCTGCTCCATGAGGAGTGAGAAGAAGTTTCCAGCTGGGAAATTTCCAAGGGGTCGATGTCTGTCGGTAACAACGAGCAGCAGATTGAAGTTATTGATTATTGTGTCTGCGTGGACAAGCAGGTAATCAGGGGAAGTCACTGTCCTCTGCGGCGGTAGACGGATATCTCGGCGTTAATCATGACAGCAACCGGCCCGGCAGCGGCCAAGCTATCACCTAATGGTGAAGTTACGCCGACGATGCGGTGGGATGGAAGTTTGCTGCTACTTGTCAGCCAAGTAGCAAATCCAATCGAGCAATGCACCACGACAATGACCAATAACAAAATACATGTGGGTGGAGTTTGACATAGTCGGGAGAAATACAGAAATAAATAGGGAAATAAATAAATGAGGAAATAACTATAGATCATTTTTACTGTTAATAATACATTAACAGTCTTACTCATTTATTTAGTAATTGATGCTCTGTGTTGTTGAGATATTTATTTACTTCTAATTATGGCTGATTCTGTCCTCCTAAGCTATTGACTGATGTGAAATGATTTCTTGGTGTCCCTTGGGAAACACTTTAATGTTAACATTAACATCCTCTCACGTCATCTCCCCCCCTCCAGAGTTATCTCTGAACACGGCGAGCTTTGCCAAGAGCGTGGCCATGCTGGGCAGCTCGGAGGACAACACGGCGCTGTCCCGCGCCCTCTCCCAGCTGGCGGAGGTGGAGGATAAGATGGAGCAGTTACACCAGGATCAGGCCTCGTGCGACTCCTTCACCTTTGCCGAACTTGTCGCAGACTACATCCGCCTCCTCGGCGCCGTGAGGGTACGGACAAAATGACACGTATTAACAGACTCGTTACTCAAGTTAGTTTCAGAAATGGATACTGCCCACAAAATTGTCAAAAAGACGTTTTGAAAATATAGTAAAAGAGCAGCAGCAGCAGTGAGGTCAAATCTGGCTGTTTAGTTCTGTTCAAAATCTAAAGACCAGCATCAGGATCCGACTCCACTCTGAAGGTGGCAAGGTAGACCATACAGCAACAGAAACGTTAGAAACTATTGGTGAAATGATTTGCTGTGTGTTTGTGATCCATCAGGGGTCGTTTGATCAACGGATGAAGGCCTGGCAACGTTGGCAGGATGCACAGACCATGCTGCAGAAGAAGCGTGAGACCGAGGCCAAACTGCTGTGGGCCAACAAGCCCGACAAGCTGCAGCTGGCCAAAGACGAGATCACTGAGGTACAACACCGTCCAAATCGGCACACAGTTAGCTTGGAAATAGTGGAATTTGATATGGTGTTTTCAAGCTTGACGTATGATTAAGGCACTTAGGAAAATGCTCGATTGTGTTCCTGCAATCGTTGTCATGATCAGAAATTGGCAGTATTGAAACTAATTCTGTTCAAACTGTCTGATAGCACCGGTGCAGTCCCTGATTACGTCTTATTTAGGGAGCGATCATACCTACAGTTTGTTTCCTTTAGTCTGAACCATAGTGGAAAAGTTTACTTTGCTCCGGTTTTATATTTGTTTTGTTTACATTTACGCTGCCCAGTTACAAGCGAACCAGGGATTGTGAACAAAAGTCCCATGGACTCACAAGTAGCTTGTTTATTGGACTGTTTTGGTAACCTGTCATCCCATGAGGTTAGAAATGTTGGCAGTAGGGGGAGCCAAAACTTTAACTTCAGCTAAGCATGATGGACTTGTCTTTGCCGTAATTTATCATGTGTGGTGTTCCAGTGAAGAGCAAATGAAGAAGTAGCTGACTGAGTGTCCCGACGGGCCTTAAAATCAGCCTTAACAGTTTTTAAAAAGGGATGGACGGCCTTGAAAGTAATATGCCTCAGCTCTAAATGTTCATTAATTTTGAGTCCTTTCATTTCACCAAACGAGACCTTTTTAAAGTCCTTGAAATGTCCTTGAATTTGATGTCCAAGTGAGTGTGGGAACTCTGTTGAATGTTGCCTCAATATAGCTGTAATACTGAGACAGAATCTGCCTGAACACTGATTTAAGGTCCATTAAGATCCTACTGTACTTCTCTTCTGTTCTCGTTCACAGTGGGAGGCTAAGGTGACGCAGTTTGAAAGAGACTTTGATAGGGTGTCTGCCACCGTGCGTAAGGAAGTCCTCCGGTTTGAGGTACAGATTTATATCCCTGCTCTCTGCTCACATTCACATTAGTCCCTAGATGGTTGGAAAAGGTTGTCATTATTCATTGGTGTTTTCTCTAACAGAAAGAGCGAGCCAAGAATTGCAAAAGACAGATCATCAAGTACATGGAGTCCATGCTGCAGTCCCAGCAGCAGGTGAGTGTTCACCAGGGATGTGTACAGGGCTCAGTAAACGCTGAGCATAAACATGACAAATATCTTGCCAAACCTTCTGCCAGTGAATGCGGTTAGTTTAGCGATCCTCTTCATGGCTGCGAATGTCACAGAAACATAGACGTCCTCGACCGTGCTGCATGTCTGAACAGTAGAAGAAGCTTAAATTAAAGTAGTCATTTAGTAGACGCTTCTATCCAAAGAGACGTACAAAGGTACTTGACACTACGTGGGGATCGAACCCACGACCCTGACACTGAGAGGAGAGGAGACGGGAAAGACTCTTCTTCATTTTAGAAAATATTTGAAAATCAGAAATGTTCATCCTCCATTTTTATCCGTTTTTGTGAATGAATCTGACACTGTTACTTCTCTCTTTTTTTTTTGTAGCTGATAAAGTACTGGGAGGCTTTCTTACCGGAAGCAAAAGCAATCGCCTAATCTTGTGCACCAGCCCTCTGGAGGAGAGAAGAGGCTGCCTTTTTGTATACACTTTACCTCTTGCCTTTAAACCAAGGAAGTGCGTGTATTGTAAAGGGAGAAGAGATACAATCAACCTGTTTTTTAATCACCTTTAACATATAGCTCTGTACTCTATTGTATTAATAATTGTATATTTTCATTTAACCCAACACAAATATTTTCTTATTAGATGAAAAAAAAAAAAGTTTGCATATACAAAGATATGAACACACACACACACACACACAAAACGTGTCGTGAATGATTCCATTAATTTTCACAAGGGAAGAGGAAGGAAGAAATCATTTTGTTCTCAGGATGTATCGCCGTGTTGTCGTCAGGAGCTCCTTCACGTCAGCGTTGTTCAGCGTTGTTCAGTGTTTACAAACAAATCTTTATGGGGACCCGGATGATGGAAGTGGCCAATTTCAAATTGTGACGCGAAGGGATATAACAAGAGTTGAAATAAGAAATATTTTAGCACATCAGACAGATATATAGTACTTTACTACCAGACGTTTTTGTTTTGTTTTTCCTTTCAGTTTCAAAAATACTATTGATGCTGAGGAGAAGGGGGCGGGGCAAAGAGAGGCATTATATTGGTGGGGGTCTACGGCTGTGGTTAGGGGTTGTACCATTATATTGGTGGGGGTCTACGGCTGTGGTTAGGGGTTGTACCATTATATTGGTGGGGGTCTACGGCTGTGGTAGGGTTTGCATTGTAGGTCAAGCTTGTGGGTATTATGTTGTAGATATGATTTCAATCATTGTGCAAACATTAATTACACGTATAGCGATACATGTCTGTGCCTTCTCAGTCTGAATGGTATTTTTGCCTTGTGATATCGCTTAAAATCCAATTTGGGAGAACCCACCTGAAACTATTCAAGTCGGCACACCGCAAATTCAGTTTTCTTGGCAGGGCAGAGGCATGTTTACCAGTTACCTCCCACAAAACCCTCCAAATGAAAGTGTTGAGTCTGGTATGGTACGGTTGACTCACAGACACGAGACTAATGACAAACCTTTAATGTGCTGACAGCTTAGTTCAACGCTCCCCTGTTGCCTCAGTCTTTTCACAGTAACCAGTAACTAACCCCCACGCCCCGGCTACGTGTGGCGGGGCTGCCATGTTTGGATTACAGCTTTAAAAACATTTGCACAAATTTCAGCCGTGCGGCAAAATGCTACACTGTACTATTGGTGGCCATTAAAGCAGCACTAAACTTAAGGACGTTTCTTTGCACAGGTATTTTCTACATTATACACACGCTTGTTTTCAACTGGGATATGGAGGAGTGGCGATGGACAGCGTTTTGTCAGTGTGGCCTTGTGTGTCATCACCTGTCGGCATGCAGAGCAATGTCAGTAACGTGCACCGTGTAATAGAAATTTCTTTTCAGACAAATGAAACCAATAAAACTTGCACTGTTTACACTTGCAAATTTCATTTAAGGGCTCCAGAGGTCAGTCCGTTCTTTCTCTGTTAGTTACTTTCGTATCCTCGCACTCTGGATTGGATCTCGACACGAGTTGCCATGACCTCTGACAGTAATTGTGTACCATTGATTCAAGTAATAAATGGCAAAATGTTCCTATGTCTAGGTTATTTTATAATGCATCGTCCTTGTATCAAGTCCACAGGAAGCCAGATATTGAGATTACACACACGGGGGTGAAGGTAATAAACAGTGGAATCTTAAATCATTTTTCCATCTGAAGGAGTACCTGGGGAGGGTTTCACCCCCAAACAAACGTTTTGTATTTTCTTTTTTATTTGAATTTTGAATTAAAAGATTATTTTATCAGTTTTAGTTGATTTGTCCCCATGTTGTCTTTTTTCTGTTCTGTGTTCTCTGTGGACCCCCAGTTGGCATGTCAGAATATGCTGGTAGCTGTAATTCCACTCCTACCTCAGTAAACTCATATGATAAATAAACTTGAGTCTTTTTGTAAGAGCCAAGCTCAAGATTTTAATAAAAAAAAATGTGCATGTTTTAATGTGGTTTAGTTAGTATCGTTTTTAAAGGGGCTCTTTTATAGTAATTCAAATGTAATGTGTATGCAGTTTCAGATGAGTTCCAGTTAATGCATCCCAACCATAGACTGTAGAAAGGTCACGACTGGACTTTGGCAGCCTTAAACAACTGCTTAAATCCTTTGAAATAGGCAGAGCCTTATTGTGAAAGGTCAGAGTACAGGAATATATTCCTCTGGTTCATGGATCGAAATGGAGTGGAGCTTCAATCTGGAAGTGAGGGGATTGGAAGGTCTTCTCACCACTGCCAGTAATAAGAAGACACCCACTTTTCTTCACTGCTGTCATCACATACGGTCACATGTCAACACAGCTGCTGTTGACGCATCTTTCTGTTTCTGAATGTACGTAAAGTGACTTGATTCAGGGTCACAAACTGCTGACAGGATAAGGACACAGTGGTGACGTTAAGAAGTAAACATTAGCACCTGGTGCCTCAACCTAAGATTCAATAATGTTTAAAGGGGCAATCCGTAAGGTTTTTGCTGCCCCATAGAACTAAATGACCATAATATATCTGTGGAGGTTTGATGGTATTGCTGATCAATACCAATGACTCAAAAAGTAATTCAATACTATGATATATTACCTCTTCACTGGACATTTCTATTGGATCTCTGCTCTAATTAGCTAGTTTACTAGTCTATTGTGAACTGTGACTATTTTGTCAATTACACTTACAGGCCCAGTCACTGGATTTGGGTCGTCCCAGACTTGTGTAGAGGTTCTGTTGTTGCAGTTCCTACTGGTTGCCAGTAGAGGGCAGTAAAGGTCAAAGATTACTTAATGTTCCTTAAGACTACATGAAACGTACAGTGACTTCTTGTGATATTAGCTGATGTACTACCTAACCATAATGGAGGCCAAAGAGATGACAGCAGGGTTCCTACAGGGTTCTACAGGGTTCCTCTTTTTACTAATTGAATACCATAACATGACACAATTTCCATGACCAATATTTTTCAGTCTATGTCACAATGTCATTTTTTATGGTCTTATTTCGGCCTACAACTATCAGTTAGGATCTATATCATGAAATTCTGGTTTGGGTTTTCATTCCTCAAAGGGAAGTGGCTCAACAAGCTGCCATGCTGTTTGATCACATTAAAACATTTCACTAGTTGGAACAATTTATTAATTATTAATAGTATTAGTATTATTAGTATTAATAAATTACCATGGAATTTCCAATGCTAAATGCACATTCCACAACTTTTCCATGACCGTGGGAACCCTGTGGCAGGCCAGACTCATTTTCCAACACACTGAAGGTTTGCTTACTCATCTTCTATTTGGGGATGTAACAAACTAACATTCCTTAGCTTGATGTGCTGCACTGGGGGTTTCTTACCAAGGTGACATATGAAGTCGTGAAGTTTAATCTTGAGTGTGTCAGTGAGTAAAAAGCCACAACTATGTCATCATGGCTGCTCCAAACCATATTTAGCGACCAACAGGAAGTAGCACTCCACTCACACACAGCTAACAGCTTAGCATCATCATTTATTAAAAACTATTTACAATATGATGGTTCAGAATTGGACATCCAGACAGGTTTTCGTGTGTGCGACAATGCACTTGGTTTGCATACATTGCTTCCCCTAACGTGTGACTGTGGAGTTGCGAGAGAAGCAGCAAGGAGTCAAATAAACTGCTACACGTCATAACGACACCACAGGTAAGCCGTCGTGTCAAGCTGCCCCTCCGGTCCGGAGAGCTCCACTATGCAACCTGCTCAAACTATGAAGGCAAATTGTGTCACCGTGAAGATGGGACTTGAGTACCTGGCCGAATCACAAACCAAAACAGAGGAGCCCTACATGTCCTGAAAGGTGGAGCAGTAAGACAACACATGACATCATCACAGGTTAGCCTGCGACTTGCTTCAGCTCGCTTTGGCAGTCTGACGAGGCGAACACTCTTGGTTCAGTCTGGACAACAGAAAGGTCGGGCTTTACAACAGTTCCAAAATATTACACAGGTGTATGAGTCAATAAGTTACTATGATAAACAACCACTTTTCATAAACACAGCCAGCACAATATCATGCTCTCTAAAAAATATATGCTCCAATCCACATTCTAGATATCCGACATGTTGCATTGGATGGATGGTTTTTAAACAGTGCCATTTCCTACCGAAAGACTCACTGGGTCAACATGGCTTGCACATGCGCAAATGTCAAATCATACAGAGCCGATACAGACAAGACGAATGGAAAGATGTTTAAGGACTAAATGTGTGGAAACCTCAACCAAGAAGGCCAGTACCTGATAACAAACCCAATTCATATAGCAGATAAACTCAAAGACTGTTTGAATTCCAGGCAGGGCTGGTTCCAATTCACTTGAAATTCAATCAGTTCAAAGTGTAATCAAGTTGCTGATGAAAGAGCACGTGTTATCAATTATCTCTCACCGAAGATTTTTCTTTTCTAATATTTGAAGTTTGAAGGAAGCCCAGTTCCTGATTTGATTGGACTCAATGTGAATTGATCCCAAGCCAGGACACAGATGATGTACATGAGAAGCACCAGAGACATGGAAGGGGTTACACTCGTCACTCCAATGCAGCGTTTATCATCTGCTCGTGCCCAAGTCACATAACGTGACACGTCTTGGACACCAAATCTTCAAAATTAAAGTGACATGATCTCAAATTATCAAAACTTTTTCTAACCTTTTAGACCTAAGAAAACAAAAAAAAACACATTGAAATGAAGTGTAACCACAGCAAGGACACCACTAGAACTACCTTTTGCCTATCAGCTTAAGTCAGCATAACTATAACTTCAAGCTTGTCATTTGTTAATACTTTGATAATACTTGGATGCATGTGTATAAATATTTTAACATGTATTATCTTTCCCAAAATGAATCCAACTTAAGGCAAGGTTTGAAGAGACGTGCTGCTGTCCTCGACCGTTCTGCACGGGGGCAGGACCTGCAGGCTGGTTGGCTTCGTTGCTTGGTAGCATCAACATGGCTGCAGTCAATGAAAATGTCCGTTTTTAAATTGCAAAAGACAACTTAACCGATAGCAAAAATGTGAAAATAGCTTTATGATTGTTGATGCTCTTTCATAACTTGCAGTAGGAGCCATCTGTATGCGTGTAGCCTAGCTTATTGATCAGGGATCCAAACACACAGCAAGAAGGCATATTTCATATTCGGAGTGTCCACATGCGTTTTGGAGGGTTAACTGTCCATTTTACCGGGGGGAACTTTGGTGAAATGCAACTTAGATTAGATGGAACTTTATTGATCCACATGGGGAAGTTGGGCAAAGTGGGCAACTGAAATTAACTCAACCCAATTTTTGAGATGTATAATGTTCAACTTGGAATCGGGGGGGGAAAAACAGGCTGTAATTGCACCCCAAACCAATAGATATTGGTAATCTAGTCATGCCATAGTACTACACATTGACTTAGCACCATCCTAGCCTTTCTAGGCAAGATTTTGTATTTCAATGGTATTTTATTTCACTTTCAAGCAGCAAATTTTTGTTGCGTTCAAAACTGGGGAGGATTGGTGTGTTGTTGCCCCCCGCCCCCAATCACATCTCAGTATACTGGATTTGCTTTGTTGAATGAACAATGAACAAAAGCTGATATCTTCTGTCAAATCTGGTTTGGATGCTCTCTGTCGATCATGTGAACGCGATCGTTTCTTTCTGGGCTTCCTTCTTGGGTGTTTTGACTTTGTCTTGTGAGGGCAAACGTGGTTGCTGCTGCTGCTGCCTACTGATGGAGAAGCAGCACCGGTACAGGTCTTAAAACTCAAACCTCGTTTCTCCGGGGCGGAGGAAGAGTCCGGAGACGCTAATGCAGCTCATACAGAGAGCATTCAGTCAGCCGTTTCTAGCCCATGCTGGAGAGGATCTCTGGTGGCTGTTCGTTAACCCAGCGCACACCCAGCCGGCGTGGGACCGGGCGGCGGGGTGCTTTACAGCATTGTCCGAGCAACATATCTAAGGAGCCCTCCGTGCCGGTAAAAGATGATGTCCGTCTCGCTTTCAAACAGAGCGGTGACAAAGAAGGACTTTCCTTGGCTGGTCTACAGGAGAACAGAGAAACAACTCTTAATGACGCTTACATGAACTTGCAACTCAAAAGTATTGGATTTGAGAGTTTTACACTTTGTAGTAATAACGACACACACAACTGGTCTTCTTGTTTGATGGATAGGTTATTAATTGGCTATATAACAAAACTGTTTGAAAAAGTGTTTGAAAGTCAGTGGACAGGGTTTCTAAACTGCAAATGACATGTCATGCTCATGTATTTGTCGTGTCAATTTGATGTCGTCCTCATTAATGGAAGACTTATAAAAGGTGGTGTGGAGATAGTTGGGAAAGGATGAGCTGAACTACCATCATACAAACTATCTGCTGTTGTAAAGGTAGACATTTACAATTATCTTTTATTGAAAAGTGTCCTGCAGTACTTTGATTAAGATATACTACTGATAGTTTAATCACAGCTAGGCGTTGATTGGCTGTTGCCTACCTTTACAGTGAGCTGTTGCCTTGGACTCAGGTCATCTGGCAGGCTGATGGTGAACTTCTCCTTCCCACTGAGCTCCAGTGAGTCGGCGTTCTCGCCGGGCAGGAACTGGAGGGGCATGATGCCCATGCCCACCAGCTGGTTCTTGTGCATCTTCTCAAAGCTCTCGGCGATGACTGCACGTACCCCCTATCAACCACCGCCACGAGCAGGTGAACGACCAAAACAAGTGAAGGCATGAGATAATAATTCAGAGCTTAAGACAAGATGCTGAATATGGTTTATAAAATGTTCCTATGCCAACCAGAACGGTACAGATGATAAATGAAGGGTTTCATACAGTATGCTACATTTTGAGAAAGTTACTTGATCGTATACATCCTCTAAAACAACTTTATTATGTTTTCAAAAAGGTATTAACTTGGCTGGCAACTCCACTAATATTCCATATTATAGAGTTTTATTAATGCTAGCAGTCATTTTGTTTTGAGTTGGGGTCAGACTTTTTTGAACCTTGAAATGCAATGGCAAGTCACTTAACAACCGTCACGTTGCCTGGTCAGTGTCCTTAAATACAGAAGGTAGTTTACCATCAGGTAAGGTCCTTTGGCCACCCAGTCCCTGGAGTTTCCAGAGCCGTAGTCTTTGCCTGCCAGGATGATGAGGGGGATGCCTTCTCTCTGGTAGCGCTCCGCTGCCTCAAACACATCCAGCTGACCAGACACCCAGGCAGAGGACATGTCAGCGGTTTGACACGGCAAAAAAAACACAAGCTACATAACCTGCAGCAACTGTTGAGCGCCTGAGATTCACTGATACTGACGATCAGGGTGGCCTCGTTGTTAGAAGAGACTATCCTGTAAGGTCAACTGCAGCCATGTGTCCCGTCAAAATGTCCTTGGGCCGACTAACAGCAACAGCTACATTAATACTGATAGTGGAATAGGACATTAGGCCAATGCCAAGCTAAAACAATACTTGAACTCTGCTGCCACATGTAACGTGTGAAAGTAGTTGATTTTTCACACACACAGGAGATGTTTCTCTGTAATGAAGAACAATGGACTACATTTTTATAATATTGGTCCCATACCCCAAAACTAAAAGGTCTACATTTTATACTGTAATGCCAATAATTTAAGAACTCAGAAAAGTGCTCAAAATCTTGGCATCCCAAAAACTGGCATCCCTTATCAATCAATTTCTAGAGGACTTTCTACTCACCGTCTGGCCTGAAGGAATGTGCAAAGTCTTGGGGCCTGGTTTGCCGATGAAGCGGTTCTGCAGCTTGATGCTGGCGAACGTGCCTCTGGTCATCACCACATCGTTCCCTCTGCGAGCGCCATACGAGTTAAACTCCCGCGGTGTCAGGCTGGGGGAAAAGTGTTCAAAGTGAGAAGTCATTCTGGGAAGGAAACCAACTTTTTGCCAGTCAATTAGGACCAGTCATAAATAGGGCCAGTCCAAATGTTGATTATCAAGTTGTGTGTAGAAAAGAGTCAGCATTTAGCTAGAGGCTTAGAATGAGCATCAGTGAAGTTAATCAGTGTTCCTCTGGCCTGAGTGGGACTCTCACCGTTTGCTCAGCAGGTACTTGGCAGCGGCGCTGGCCCTGGCGATGCTGCCTGCAGGGGAGATGTGGTCCGTGGTCACCTTGTCCCCGAGGAACAGCAAGGCATGGGCGTTGTCTATCGACTGAGGAGGCTGCACGTCTTTACTCTGAGGATGAGGGACAAGCAGAGGCAGGGGCTGCTTAGTGTCCAAACTAACAACACTAACAGTATTATTTCAACAGAGGAGATCAAGCTGCTAAAGGGTTATCACAAAGGTCCGGACACTCACCAATTTGTTGAAGAAAGATGGCGAACGGATGTATGTGGACTTGTGATCCCAGGGGAAAACAACAGACTCCGGACATTCAAGGTTCTTCCAAAATGTATTCCCTTTCTGGAAGAGAGCAAAGTGGGAATAGAAATAGTCGGTAACCACTAGCTGCCGTGAAGTCACTTGACTTGAAACAGGAAACAGACAGAAGAATATACAACAGTATGAACTGATATTATTACTGGAACCCTGTCTGAAGCTGTACTAGAAGTAAGGAAATTAAGGAACAGGTGACCCTCTCCTCACCTCCATCCTCCCCCTGAGGTCTCTAAAGATGGAGGAGATGACGGTGTCCTCCTCCGTCTGCTGAATCTCCTCCCTGGACGGCCAGACGTCACGGAGGTACACCTCCTTCCCCTCCGACGTCACGCCTGCTCAGAGGACAGGGTGCCCAATGTCAGCACTATACCACTAACTGACCACAGGTGTGCAAACGGAGGCCGTCAGACAACACGCCACGCTCATGCTAGCAATTATTAACTAGATATAAAGCACTTTTTAAAACAAAAAGTTACAAACTGCTTCACAGTGCAAATTCACAAGTAAATGTTGTGAAACTCAAAGACCGTTTGACCGGAGCAAAGAGACTCTTCTTACCCAAAGGCTCTTTCTCGAAGTCGATGCCCACGGTGCCCGCAATAGCATAAGCCACCACCAGGGGAGGGGCGGCAAGGTAGTTGGCACGCACACAGTCAAATAGGCGTCCTTCAAAATGCCTGTTGCCAGATAACACTCCGCATGCCACCATGTCCCCCTGTAACAAAGCACATGGTGAGAATCTGATTGTTGTGATTCATTGTGATATTAATTTATCATCCATAGAAATAACAGCATCTCATGTTACTAGACACATACCTGTTTGATTGCATCAACAACAGCTTCTGGTAATGGAGCAGTGTTTCCTACACAGGTGGCACAGCCATAGCCGATCACCTCAAATCTGTAGTGCAAAGGAATCAAACCAGTCAGACTTCTTATGTGTGTGTGTGTGTGTGTGTGTGTGTGTGTGAGCGTGCGAGTAGCTGTGTGTGTGTTTGCTGTGCACACATGCTCACCCCAGCTGGCTGAGGTAAGGCAGGACTCCGCTGGTGTTGAGGTAGTGAGTGACCATGCCACTTCCAGGAGCCAGGCTGGTCCGAATGTAAGGCTTGACAGCAAGACCCGCCTCCACAGCCTTCTTGGCAAGAAGACCTGCCAATCACAAACGCACAGCTGCATCACGGAAAACATGATGGAGATGGAGGAGAATGTGGGTGGAGCGGGATCTGACGGTGCAGCTTGGTTTGACTTGATTGATTCGTGCTTGCAAGATATTCTGAATCTTCGCCATTTAAAATAGAAAATAAAAAATAGACAACAAATAGATACTACAATAAGGACTAAATTCAATCAGAAAACACCCACCCCATCATTAAAGCTATACTGCACCACAATACATTTGGCCTGACTATGTTAACTGAATACAACATGCTTCAATACACCTGGTTTTACACAAGGAACATATCGGGGAACATTCAGAGAGGTTCAGCTTCTGGTGGTTATCCAACAACCGACCTGCCTCGGCGGTTCTGAGCGACTCACCGGCAGTCAGCATGACAGACGGGTTGCAGTTGTTGGTGCAGCTGATGATAGCGGCGATGACCACCGAGCCGTGGCCCAGCTGATACTCCTGGCCACAGTGCAGGAAGGGAACCTGGGTCTCCTGCTTCTCCTTAGAGATGTGAAAGCCTTTAAAGCTCACCTGAAGGGAGACGGAGAACGGGAAGACGTTTATTAAGGCAGACGCCATCTTGATACAAATGATGCTGGTATATCTAAAATGATTAATTCAATTGCCGAAGCTATTAAAATGATGGCAGAAACTATTTTTGTTGCTACCATCACATAGTTTAATTGTTTTTGCAGATTCAAATCAATGAGCAGACCACCCATTAACTCCCATACATCTGAAATTGCATTTGATGGTTATAAAATAAATAAATAAAAGGAACTCATTCATAAGTAGACCAGAGTTTATGAGCACATCTGCTTCACAACATCGGTTTCCTCTGGCAGAAAAAGGTCTCACTGGTCTGAGAATTTGCAGAAGAACTAATTTTTGCTGCGCTTTTCGTGTTGTTACCTTCTCGTCTAGACACCTCTGGAAGTCCTCCTTCATGCTGCTGACTGCCACTCGGTCCTGAGGCCTCTTCGGCCCGCTCACATGGGGCACGATTGAGCTCAGGTTGATCTCAATCACCTGCAACAAGAAGAAGGCTTTTATCTCTGTTCATTATGAAAACTAAGTTCTTCTACTGCACTCTTGGCTCATTTTTGCAACGATGGCCATGCTAGACCACTTCATCCCATCAAAAAAAAAAAGAAAAAAGAAATTGGGAATCTGGAAGAGATTAACTCTTTGATACAATCGAAAAAACCACATCCCTGCACATTAGGAGTGTTGATCCACCTCCTCCCTTTTCAAATCAGACAAAATGGAACAAAGATGTCCAAGGCAAAAAAAATGAGTTGTCTTATTTCTTTACTTCACTATTAAACACAAATATTCCAGGGACACAGGAATATTTGTACCATCTATTGAGGGGCGCTCAATCCTAACCCTTGCACTCAGGACTTTAAGATTATTCACACTAAGTTGCTCTGGCGAAGAGTGTCGGCTAAATGTCTAAACTGTAAATGTCCTCTTCATAAGTGTGTCAGTCCCCTGAGAGATGCCCGTAAGAATCATTACCTCTGAATACTGGGGGTCTTCTGAAGGGTCCTCATAGCTTCGGAAAAGTTTGACAGCCTTCATGTAAGACTCCAGCAATTCAAGTTTTTCCTGGGTAAAGTCTGGAAGGAAAATCATAATAAAACAGGACGGTTGAGAGATGCAAACTATCAGCCCAGAGACAAAATGTTAAATACTCATTTTAATTCATTTTAATTCTCTACGTTTCTTCCAATTTTCAAAGTTTATTTAAAAAGGAGGCAGAGTCTGTTGATTCTATTGTCTGAAACTGTTTCAATATTTGTGAACATAAAAAATTCACCCAAGAGCCACAGAGTTAAGAGAGAGTGAAAATGAATCAAAGGCTTTGCGGTCTCATAGAATATTTCAACTGATGCAGCCAAACGAACAGTGCACGAATGTTGCAGTTGTGAAGGGAAACACCTCATGAAGAACAGCAACTCACTTGTCTTTTTAAAGTGCTTGAGTGTGACGTGGTCGACGGGGAAGAAGCTGACAGTAGCATTGTATTCGGGGGACATGTTGGCGATGGTGGTGCGGTCTGGGGTTGACAGCTGTGACACCCCAGGTCCGAAAAACTCCACAAACCTCCCGGCGATCCCAGCTTGCCGCAAGTGCTGCAAAACCAATAAAGCAGAGGAGGGATTTAAGAGCATTGACGATACCTCAGTACACACTGACAGGTAAGAAACGTTTCCTGTAAATGGTGCCATGCCATGTGGTTGTGGCTAAGTTAGATTTTTGCACCACATCTGTTTCAGTTCTTATTCTAGTGCAGTTTGCAATGCTAAAGCTAAAGAGTTACTGTTTGATGATTAGAAACGTTGGCACCATCCTTGATTGTGTTTTCAGGCGAAAATGGGGCTAAACTATAATAGCGTTCATTTCAAACTGGGCAAGGGCAACCCCTCTGGTGAAATGTGTCTATGATCACTGACAAAATCGCTCTGCGCTGGCAGACCCATTGGTTTCCTATGAAGAGGGCACTGACACCCACCTCTTTCTTGCAACTGCCTGCCTGTGAAGCCCTTTGAGGCTTGTTCGTTAAAAAAGGGCTAAATACACCTCTGAGGCAAAGCTGACATGCAGTGCTCAAGACTTCCACTGACTACCTGCACTCAAAGTTCAGACTAATTTAAACTTTGACCCATTTTGCAGCTGACCTTTCAAAGTGCTTCCAGGACATTCTGCATTGCCACATTCCAGCAATCAGACAGGACTACCAGGTTTGTAAATGAGGCAGGTAGAAGAGCCGATTTGTCTTCCTGCTACCACGAGATGATATCTCAACAAGCTTGCCTACACCCTACTTAGTGGCGTGCACCGTACCGAACACTCCTCCTATATGCAAAGACGTTGCAAAGTACACTGTGGAATGAATTGAGAGCACTAACACAGACGCTTCAATAGGCTAGAGGTTGGATATACCCCTGTCCTCCTCTAGTGAAATGTGTACATGTATGTGCCTCAGAGGGACATGTCAAGAAACAAATTCCTCATTACGCAAAGAGCAGAGCGCTGTTACCTTGGTGATGCCCAGGACGATGTCTATGGAGGTGGCCAGAGGGTTGATGGAGCCCGCCAGTTTACAGCCCACCACCTGCGGCAGAGTCAGAGACACCGGCTGGCCCAACATCACGGCCTCTGACTCGATTCCCCCGACACCTGGCAGAAGAAAGCAGCACGCGTCAAACATGGGGCGTGTTTAGCATTTTAAAAGAGCAGAGATATGTTTGTGCGCGTGCAGTAGGGGTGGGCGATAATCGGGTTTATAATCGGAATCGCGATTTTAATTATGTAATCGTGGCAAATTTTCAAAATCGTTGATTTTGATTGTTATTTAGGCTACAAGAACGAGGAACTGTCGTTCATGAACTGTCCCCTTAAAAAAAATACTAGGTGGTATTCAGTCACGTCCCTCCGCCCCGTCCAGTAACGCCGTGTTCAGACAGGTTTGGACCGTTCGTTTTTTGCGAGCCGCGAGTGAATGTGTCAAGCCGGGCAGGAAGTCAGACACAGGAACGGGATAGAGCAAATAAAACAAATTCCAAAATAAAACAAAATAAATAAAATAATCGTTCATTGATCGTAATCGAGGTAAAAGTTTGAAATAATTGCGATATAGATTTTTAGTCATATTGCCCACCCTTAACATTCAGTCCGCCTGCTGGTCGTTGTGTGAACCCGTACTGATAAAAGCTGCACACTATTAGCTGCTCTTGCACCATTTTTGATTGTTCTTAATTTCTTTCCTGGAAAATTATGTTTTTCAATTGTGCTTTTCATCCCCCCTCAAGATGAATATCCTCCAAGCTGCCTTTGTAAATAATAGTGTCTACAAATAACATTCTCTCCGTCGACATTTTGAATACCACGGTACAACAACAGAGGGGAGAATACGGTAGTCATACAACAGGCCTACTATTACTATACAGGCCGTATTTCATCATCAAATCACAAGTTACTGCTAAGAAAACGACGTGGGAAGTGGCTTACCCCAGCCCAGGATGCCCAGACCATTGATCATGGTGGTGTGTGAGTCGGTTCCCACTACGCTGTCGGGGTAGATCAAACCGTCGCTGACCTGGACCACCCTGGACAGATACTCCAGATTCACCTGGTGGACCGCGCCCACGTCCGGAGGAACCACGTTCACATTCTTGAATGCTTTGGAACACCACTATCCGGTGGGAGGAGGAAAATAGCAACGGTTTGTAAAACATTCGTCTTAAGCTGTGCGCTCCTACTCAAGCCGATACAGAGACTGTGAGATTTTCATGGTTACCACTCCACAAACAGGACAAAGGCAACGTTCCTTGAGTAGTATGGAATACTTCTGGTTGTCAGTCCAAAAACGCTCTGAGAGAATGACAAATAACTGCTACTAACCACTACCTACTACTATGAAATCAAATACAACAAGACATTCTAGGCAAGGTTTAATTTTTTGATATCAAAGTAACTAATTTGCTTAATTCCCTGATATTCCATGACTTTTCCAGGCGAAGTTAACAAAATTCCCTGACTTTCCCCATCTGAAATACACCTAATCCTGCCCACTGAGCTGTGCTGCATGCCGTACCTTGAAGAACTGCAGCCTCTCTTTGTTTCTGGTCAGTTCCAGCTCCTGGTTCTTCAGGGCTGTTTCAGTTCTGCAGAGAAATGAAGAAAAAGGCAACGGTTTCCCCCAAGAATGATGCTGACCTCCTCTGGTCCAGTCAGCCAGTAGCTAATATGTCACCTTGGTTTGTCAAAATCTCGTATTGATATTGCTTGTGACACATTTGGCTAATCTGTGGCTAATCAGCGTCATTTGGAATTTGCCGGAATTCGGTTTTCTCAAAATCCAAGCAGTGGTGCAGTGTTGCATTTGAAAAATGAACAAATACGCAAACAAACAAAAACAAGAGGTCTGTGAGCTCTCCTCTTTCGATCTTCTTCTTCTACTGGTGTGTGCGGTGTTGCTTCCCAACTTACTCATTGACAGGCTGCAGGTGGAAAGGGCAGAGAAGGGGTGTATTCTCTATCTGCTGGACAGAGCTTGGAGGTCGACCCGGGGAGGCTGGGGGTTCACTACAGCTAGCTTTCCTACAGGAGCTCCGCTGGCCCCCACAATGCGAGCCTCCTCTGGACAGAGGTCTGACGGGTGTGGAACGAGGAGGTCCCTGGTTCTGGTTTTGGCTCTCCCCTCCGCCGGGGTTGGGGGCGTTCTGTATGGCACTGTGGACAAAATGTGACAGAAAACGGCTGGTATGAGTGCCGGTGTTCAACTGACAAAACCAAGAATAAACCAAATTCTGCAAGTAGACCAACAAGCACCACCAAGCCTCTAACACGGCCACGATAATAAACATGGTTTGGGACTGATTTAGACTTCCACTTTGGATCATGCTAGTAATCATGAAGGTAGTAGTAACTAGGGCTGCCCCCTGAAAGTCGACGAGTCGAATCATCTGTCGGAGACCCGTCAGTCGACTGAGATTCTTCAAGTCGAGCAGTCGTTTTGTTTTTTTTGTCAGTCAGTGTGCATTAAAATAACAGGATAAAACAGATAGAAGCTTACAAAAATTCACAGGGGATAACATTTCAATGAGGAATTATAAATAAGGGGAATCTATATTTTTATATTGTATTTAAAAAAAAAAATCCATGTGACAAACACGCGCTGGTATATGAAACGGTGGCAGATCTGGCCGAGAGTCTGTATCAAAACATTGCGCAAGGCCCAGCGCAAATGGAACACGAGGACAGCAGCACGGAAACTGAGCCTCCTCCAAAAAAGAAAAATAAACGACAAGGAGAAGGAGGAGTTAGCTGCTGCTATAGATGCTGCTGATGATGTCAACTGATCAAGAAGAAGAGGGACTGTCACTGATTCAGAACGAAATGAAGACATACTTGAAGGATCAAACAACAGATGATGCGGGGCCACTGAACTGAACTGGTGGAGAAGAAACAACAACCACTATCCAAAGCTGTCCACAGCAGCCAAACGTGTACTCTGCATCCCCTCCACGTCTACACCATCAGAGCGAATATTCTCAAAGGCCGGCTTCATCGTTAACAAGACCCGAAGTTCACTTCTCCCAAGTAATGTGGACAAACTAGTTTTCCTCTCCCACAACATGTCAAGGCTGAATAAGAACACTGCATAACATGGGAAGTAAGACCACCTGAAGACGAGAAGTTATTATTTCAAAGGGCCGTGAATTTATTTAAAACGGTTTCAGCTTCATTTGTTTATTAATTGACACGTTGTTTTCCATGTTTAAACTAAAGTGAAATAAAAAAAATAGGCTATAAGAGCTCGACTGAACCAATAATACATGTGTGCTGTCTGTCTCATTATTCCGACAAATTCATAGTAGCCCGACATTACGCCTATATGTCGGCAATTCAAATAGGCCGCAATTCAAATCTTGCATCATGCAGCTGTCTTTTATTGATTCTTAAATGCTCAAAAATATGTTCCCATGATCTGTTGCATGTTAATGTTGTCGAAATCATCACTGAAACTCATGCCAATGGATTTTCTGATTGCCATATTATTATATATTAAATATTATCTATATTTAAAAAAAGAAAAAGGAACGAATAGTCGAATCGTCGTATTGAACGGCCAAATCCAATTCGACTGACAAAATTCTGAGTTGGGTACAGCCCTAGTAGTAACTCTACTTTTTAGAGACTGGTAGTTCGGTGGGATATTGGAATCAAGTTAAAAGAAAAATCCACCTTAAAACACTTTAAAAAACAGCCATTGGCAATGTACCTGGCATTTCTGAGCCCATTTTTTCTCATAACCTCATTTGCTACTCAAATGTAGGTGATGTGTCATATCAAGATATTTTCAGTACGGCTACAATAGAGGTTGATAGCAGAAACAAATTCAGCAAGGGCTTCTTACTAGACCGACGTTCAACAATCATACAGGGAGAAACGTGATTGGAATAACTTGCTCTTGTGCCCTCACTATTGTTATCACTACCGCTCTCTCCACCTACATGTATAACCCACAGTTGAATGCAACAAGTTCAGGCATGTTTTCTGAGGGTTGTTGAAAGTCTTTGTGGGCAATGTGGAAAACAAACAACACTTCATCACACATAAACAGCCCTGAGTCATCTCAAAAGGTCCTTGAACAAGACACTGAACCTTTACCTCTACGTTCTCCCTCACTTTGACTGTAACTCTCACTCATTATGCTCTTGATAAAAGTGAAAATGTAAATACAAACACACCATTTGCTGAAGTCAATCTGTAGTGAGTGATCTACGATGAGGTCGGTAGGGCACGTAGGGTTGATCAGGCCGGGGTCCACACCATGTTTGGCCACTGCATCCCTCATGGCTGCCAGGTCCACCATGGCAGGAATGCCCCTGTGGAAGTGAACCAAAAAATACATCATCGCCAGTCCAAGGAGGGCCAAAGGAGCCCTCCGGAGATTTACAGGATATTGTAGTTGGACAATACAATGCAATAACATTGTATTTGAGTAGCAATTCTGATAGAGCTTTTAAAATTTTTAGATAACTTACTTATTTTAAGGCACATTAATAAACACCATGATGATTCAAGATCTAACAAGCTCATGTCTACTTTTTCAATTTCTACATTATCACTGTAGATTTTTTTTTTTGCCCATCAACCAAAATTTGGGACTCTGTCTCTAGATGACGCAAAAATGATTAGGTTTCAATCATTTTTGTTCAGTGATACACATATTATTCTGTCACTGTATTTGATAGGATTAGTATTTGGTATTGGCTGATGCTTACACTTTGCTACTTTGCTAGAACTGGTTATTGCCATGAATCAGTGGTATTGATGTAAACCCTGTAAAACTCACGTGAAGTCCTGAAGAAGGACCCGGGCTGGAGGGAACGGCACCTCGGCTATATTCTGCTGCTGCTGCCAATCCAGAATGTTCTGGACATCCTCTTCTTTCGTGTAAAAGCCGTCACACTTACGAATGGCCGCCTCCAATAAGACACGGATGGATAGAGGCAGCTTCTCTAAACAGAGGGAACGAAAAAAAAAGGTGGCGGCATTTAATTTCCCACAGGAAACAATGCCTGATCAAACCCTCAGACTGCTCATTAACTGTCCACTGTCCCTGTAACATAAAACAGTGACTATCAACCGGGTTTGCACTTGGACCTTAACTTTTTGGAGGTTGCAATCCAATGAAGACCTTTATAGAGCAAATCCTGAATTTAATTGGGAAGATAATTTATGAGTACTTTTGACTGGTAGGATCTTTTCTTATATGCACGTCTGCATCCTGATACTGGGACCCACCAGTTGAGACACACAAGGTTAAAATGTAGACTGTATAACACAGCATGATATAGGCCAAGATATGTATTAGCACAAGCATGATATCCATAAATACATTAAACACATTGACATCATCAAATTGTATTGCTGGAAACATTGAAAGGAAGTCTATTATTTTTAAAGCATCTAGAATTCAGATAGATTATTGGATAAATAGGTAGATTATTGGATGGACAATTAGATAAAACTATTAGTTGATCTTGAGAACTCAAAACATTTGCCACAAACATTTGAAGTTCGGAGTCTTTTCCTTAGGTCAGAGGGCCTGGACTCACCATATCTTGGATCACCGAGTTTCTGTGGATTGAAGAACTTGAGCTTGCCATCTTTCAGTGTGTCAATCAATTGGCTGTATGGGTGCTCTGCAGAGGGGAAACAAACATTTGATCAGATACATACCGCTCCTATACTGCCAGTCACTGTGATGTAAGACCAGGAAGTTTACTTGGATGCTCAAATCTGTGTTTTTATTCCCCCCAAACATGTCTGCTTGCTAGTTTAAGGGGCCTGCTCAACTCAAAGATTATATACCTAAGAGTATAGACCTTATACATTTCAAAACTGAAACTGTATCAGATTGGTACTTGATATTTGTAAGGTTCAAAGGCTGTTAGGGTTAGTCGGTGCAACCCTATTCTTCAGGGTGGGAAATCTCCCTGAGCCACGAGCCAAATGCTGTTCCAATTTTGGTGGAATTCTCCTTGTGTGCTGGTCACTTTTTGGACACGTTGGTAATGTTTGTCAAATTGACCCACGACCATTATTGGGATTTTAAAGCAATACAGGAATTAAAATTATGTAAAAATACTTAACATATATTGTCTCACAAGGGTTAAAACATGGGAAGGAATAATATCATAACCAAGCAAATGCAGAACCCCTTTTAAAACAGTCAATGTTGGTACAGCATCCCTCACTGGACTCTCCACAGGACATCAAACTGCAGCTTTGGGTCTCAGCTTACTGGCTTTTGAAGCACATCACACTTTCATGTTCACAATGAAAGTGAGCCTGCACTTTTAACAGAACATTCTTTAGTAATATAGGTTTAAATGACTGTCTCTTTTACAATTACGTCTTCTTCATAGTTTTTACAAGTCCCTTAATTCTTCTTTCCTAAATAAGAACAAACATGCAACCCTGCAATCATCAGAGAATGCAGGGAGGGATCAAGGCCTTCATACTAACTAAATCTGATAATGAACCAGTGTGAATGGCACACTGGGGGTTTCTTGTATCTCTATCATCTGCAGTGTTTCCTCTATACTCAATTCACCAGTGGTGGGCACCGCAGCAAGAACACTTCCGCCACTGCTGGAGAAGAAAACGTAAACAAAACATTGTAATTTAGCTCAATTTACTTAAGCAACCATAAACAAGTTTGGGCCCAGCGTTTAGAGCTTTTATCATAGTCAAGTAATGATAAACAAACGGCGTTAGTGCTGCAACCTCCACTAGAACCAAAATTTGCACCAAAATGAGTGTGAATGTGGCACCAGAATGAAAAGATGATGCATTCATATATCATATGAGAACTGTCAGAACGATTTGAAGGTTCAAAGCAAAATGCATCATGCATTCAAACTTGTTGTAAGCCAAATGCCATGACTTAAGTTTTCAGTAGACTTGGTTGCTTGCGATCAGGTTATTGACTTACCAGACATGCACTTAGTGAGTGCTTTACTGTAAACCAAACGTTACAATGTCAACCACAAGTAAGTGGTTGTGTCCTGTCATGGAGTATAATTCCCAGTTAGTGATGTGAGAATTCAGTAAATTGGAGAAATCAGGGTCCATTGCTGAACCCCAGGTTCCCAAGTAGTATGTACCAAATTAAAGCTTGAACCTGAACAGCATTTTCAAGTAGGAAAGTTTGTATTTACAATTTTCCCATATGACATGAATGCAACCAACCAACATTACCAAAAGCCAATTTCAGAGTCAACAAAGTACATTGTAATAAAGTAACCACTAATCTGGAACAAGTAGGCCAACACTCCACTCACTAACTACACTGCTTAAACAAAACACAAATAATTTCAGTTTCCTTTTGTTATAACCCAACTTCCCCTGCTTCAACTGTGATGCCTCTGGCAGAACCAGTTAGCATGCTAACCTCCTTCTAATAACTGGACTTATGCAAACTGAGGAGCATATTGCAAATCAGACTGACAGGTTTGTCCTCCAACACTGACTTGTAGCTAGTCCCTGGACAGAAGGCCTTATTGGAAATTATTTTAACTGATACAGTAACGAGCTGTAGCTTGCTGCAGCTTGAATTGTCGAATTAACTTTAAAAAATACAAAATAAATCCAAAATTGACTCAACAATTCCCTGGCGGGTCATTTAAGTGTTTGCTTAGTCAAAGAATGGTCAAAGTCACCATAATTGTGGCCTACACTGTAGTTCTTTCCAGACATGCTAGATTGTCTTAGCAAAAAAAATAATCTAACGTTAGATTTAGTGTCTTTAAAGTGAATGAGTTGGAGAAAATTATATCATCTAGCAAAAACTCTTGATGTTAATGAAGAACATCACACATTGAGCAGTCTCTGTACGCTTCCTGGTGACAGGGGATGGAAGCTACCAAGCTAGAGGAGGTAACGACAGCTAGTAGCTAGGTTCAAGTTGCTAACACAAGTCCTTATCATGAAACGCATACTAGCTAAATAGCTAGTTATCTATCTCCCAGCCAAATGTCTCGAATAGATAAGCACGGCCAAGGTAACTAATATTAGCTTACGACAGCTAGAGAGTTTACTAGAATGCATGTAAATGTTGCTACGTTTTTTAAGTTTTAAAAGGGGGGCAATGCTGGCTTGCGTACATTAGCTAACTTAATAGCTTTAGCTTAGTTGAGGCTAAGTTCGCCCGGTTTTACTTCCATTAGAACGCTAGCTGACGTTAGCTATCATCTCTCTGATTGACGCCAGTTAAATGTATCTAATGTTAAGCAGTAAACGAAGCCTTTCTTCAGATGAAGGATTTCGTTCTTAGCCGATTCAACCCCTGAGCGGTCAAAGATTGATCGAATAACGACTTGTTACATCAGGTTAGTGAACGACAGCTCTTTACCTTTGACTCGCGTAGTGAGCGCCATGATGACTTCTGAAATCAACACGACTCGTTCTCACGATGGCAACACTAAACGGGCCAATCAAAGGACAGAGTTTTACAACCACGCCCCTTATCGATTACTAACAAAATAAAACAGACATTATAAAATAGTACAAACAGTTGTGGCCCCCAGTTGTGAATGGCTGAGTCACGACCGAAGACGCTGTGAAATACTAAACGCATGCCTCTGGTCGTGCTCATATAAATATTAATATAACCGAAAATCAATGATCATTCTGGTACTTATCTTAGATACTGTTAAAAAGAATGTTGTTTAGATACTGTTCAAGAACTATATTGCTCATAACATTTAGATATTATTAATTTGTATTAATAAAAAGTCATTGAATGTTTTTTAATGCATTGGTGTGTTACTAACATTTAGATTAAAAAATACAATAAGCCTACTATAAACATTCATAGAAAAAATTAAATGTGAAGAAGTTGTGATGAGTTTCCCACAGAAAAGTGCATTACTATTATGCCGTTTAGCATAGGAATTACGAAAGGCCGAATTCTGTAAATTACAAGATTCAAGATTCAAGAACTTTATTTGTCACATACACACACAGGGTGTGCAGTGAAATGAAAAAGTGGCAATGCAAGACCTGAAAGTCCAAAAGATATTCGTATGAAATAGCGTGGTGTCATTGTGGCTGTTGGACCTAATATTATAACTATGGTATATGGTATAATCCACTTTGTTAGGTCAGAATCAGAATCAAATGTATTACATTGTACAAGTACAAGTACATTGGCACATACAAGGAATTTGACTTGGTGACGTTGGTGCATTTAAAAAACTAAAAAACTAAAGTCAGACAGACACATGAATCAAATAAACTCACTCAATCAATATATACATATATACAAATAAATAAGGAAGGAAGCATAAGTAGGTTACTTGAGGTCAAAGCATGAAGATACAATCGGGTCTATGTTGTATTATGTTGTATTAATATGTTCTTGAAGAGGTTGACCTATAGATGGAAAACTTTCTTAGCTGTAACAATTCAAAAACACACAAGCTCAGACAAATTATACAGAGAAATAAATAAATACTAATGAACATTTCCAGTTATTTATTACCATCACTTCTCTACCAGGAATGACTGACTGTGGCTTTAAAAGCGCGGACGTAAAGGACCCACATGACATTACGGATGTGACTTGTATGTTCTCTTGCTGCCTTCAGTTGCGCCTCGTAAACTCTTGCTTTTGCCTTTGGAAGTCGACTTGTCGCGCATTCAATTGGTTTTGATCGGAAAACAATAACTAATTGGCCCTGTACCGAAAGGATTTTTGGTGTATGTTGTTTTATTTTCGAAATCAAGCTGTCTTGTGTTGCTGTAACGAAATGGCAATGTGGAAATGTGCATCGGGCTTGTAATTGATGTTTGAATTAATTTATTTGACAAAAGTGTAAGCATGGCAGCTGAAAGGTGAAAGAAGTGTGAAATCATATAAAGTTCGTTTGCATTTACCACTTTGTTGGGTTGCTCATGTGCCGGTGATATTGTAATTTCGACATTTCGGACTGCAATTTAACGCACCGTGAACCACAAGGTTTAAAAGGAAAACAACAGCTAAGTAAACGTTTCTTACACCCGACAGCTGGAAAATACACGGAGCGTAAATCCAGTTTTCTTTCTGAAAAAGGCTTGGGAAAATAATCCTAATAATAATTCGCTGCAATAAAATACAGCTCTTGACCTTTCACCCTCGTCAATGTTTGTTAGCATGAATGGGCGGAAGGCAATGACCCACCTTGTCGACAAGGCCGTAGTTTAGAAAAGCTTGCTTGGGTTACGCCGTTTAGTTTCCCTCGACTGGCCGAGGCGATAAGCAAGATGACCTCCTAACAAGTAAGTTTCTCGGTGAAAAATAAGAGCTCGATAGCTTACAAGGTTCAACGTCTCACATTTTCACAACAGACAACGCGACCAGAGACGGTGTCATTGCACGTGTCTCTAGTGCCTTACCAATGCTAAACAACACAATGCTATCGATTATTGTGTCATTGCTATGAAACAGTGCTTGCTAGTGTGCAAGGACAAATCAGGTTTTATCTCCCTGTCAGATAAATATGTATCTTTAGAGATTAACTGTACAATACATCCATACTCTGAATACACACGCCGAAGTGGTCAGAAATTATCGTGTCTTGTATTTGTGAGTAAGATGGCAAGCAGCAACATGTGCTCCGTTTGCCCTCGGGGATCAATAAACCTCATCTTCTCTTGTGTAGCATAAATGAACGTGTAGCTAGCTGCATGCCAATTGCGGCCAACTAGCCGTCGGCAAAATCCTGGTTTCGGGTTCCCTTTCCAGTGCGGTTGTGACAAGTCTGCAAGTGTATCAGGCTGTTTCCTGTATTTTTAGACAAAGTAGGAACTAAAAGTGTCTGAAATACAAAAATTGTAAAATTGACTTGTTTAGCCGTTGGAACTCAGGACTTTTTTTTTTTTTTACCTGCATGTATAAATAAGAAGACTTTTTATAGTTGCATGTTCTTCGTCCCTATAGGTGTGATGGCTGTGGGAGGGTCCATGACTGCACAGATGTGGCTCTAGGGGGGCAGAGCCGTTCAGGCCAGCATAATGCAGCAGAAAGGTACCATCCAGATCATCGAATGGGAGGACCTGGACAAGAGGAAGTTCTACTCCCTGGGGGTCTTCATGACCATGACCACCAGGGCCACCGTCTATCCCGCCAGCCTCATCCGCACGCGCCTGCAGGTGCAGAAGGGCAAGGCCCTCTACTCGGGCACCTTTGATGCCTTCTGCAAGATCTTGCGAGCGGAGGGCGTGCAGGGTCTCTACCGTGGCTTCATGGTCAATACGTTCACCCTGGTCTCGGGACAGGCTTATATCACCACCTATGAGCTGGTGCGCAAGTACGTCTCTCACTATTCACCCAGTAACACGGTGAAGTCACTGGTGGGGGGTGGGGCAGCCTCCCTGGTGGCCCAGACCATCACTGTGCCCATAGACGTGGTGTCCCAGCAGCTGATGATGCAAGGCCAAGGGGAACACCTGACACGCTTCAAGGTCAAACCCAAAATGATGGTCGCGACAACCAAGCGGAAACTGACTTTTGGGCAAACCCGTGACATTGTGGTGCAGATATTTGCCGCTGATGGTTTCCGGGGATTTTACAGGGGCTACGTGGCCTCACTACTCACCTACATCCCAAACAGTGCACTGTGGTGGCCTTTTTATCATTTTTATACAGGTAACTGAAACCCTGTTAAGTCAAGTGAAAGGTTATAAACAAGCTTCTGGCGTGTGGGATCAATGACATCTGCAGTCAGTTTGATTTAGCCTGCTTGAACGTACAACCTGAAAGGAGATGCTGAAATTCTCCCCACGTGGGATGACTAAGGCCGTCTGTAATGCTCTGGGCTTCATGTAGGACCTGTCATACGTAGTCATCATTCAGAGTGGTCTGCTGAATGCTTGTTTGCCGCTTTCATAATCCTGTTTTTCTGTGAAATCAGACAGTATGTCAGTATCTATTATGAACAGCTGCTGCAGGTTGCTACCTCAACCCCAGTTCCCAGGAGCTTCATACGTTGTACATTAGAATTAACAGTCAAGTTTTTCAGATGAACAATACTAGCATGTAACTGGTTTTGGATTGGTTTGAATTGTGTAAGCCCTTTTTTAGAAATGATACAACTGTCACGAGCTGTAGTGACAGCAAACTATTCTCCATTAAATGCATTGGCTTTACACTGTTCTCATGTCATTTCCAGAGCAGCTGTCCATGCTAGCGCCCAGTGAGTGCCCTCACCTGATTCTGCAGGCTTTGGCGGGACCAATGGCAGCGGCAACCGCCTCCACCATCACCAATCCCATGGACGTGGTGCGAGCCAGAGTACAGGTAAGCGATGAAAGCCGCCATTCTACACTGCATGAATGCTGAAATAACATTTCTATTTTCATTTAAATTGCATAAGAGCACTTAGCAGATGCTCTTATCCAGTGCAGCTTATAACGGACACTTCCCTGTCTGTTAAAGGTGGAGGGCAGATCATCTGTCATCGAGACGTTCAAGCAGCTGCTAGCAGAGGAAGGAGTCTGGGGGATGACCAAGGGCCTGTCAGCCCGCATCATCTCCTCCATGCCCACGTCGGTGCTCATCGTGGTGGGATACGAGACACTGAAGAGACTGAGCCTGCGAGCTGAGCTGATAGACTCCAGACACTGGTGAACCAGAACAGCCTGGTGCACCTCAACAAACCCAGACGGGAACAGGCCACAATGACTCTGCCGACCTGCAACAAACCCTGATCTTTCTCCCAGCGTTTGGCTAACTGGTCTGCCGTGTAGTTATTTCCAAATGCCTTTTTTTTCTTTTTTTTTTTTAGAACTGTTACCTCGGTGTTTTACTGCAGCCATGGAGCAGGGTGCACGTAGTGATGTTTGTCTTTACTTGGGAGTAAGGGTAGTTATTCTCTTTGCCTTTTCTATTTTTGATTATACTGGGTATTTTGTGTTATTGTGAAATATCAGACATACAAAAGATGTGCTGAGTTTTGTTCCAAAGTGAGAGAGACACACTTTCTTAAAACATGATTCATAGAAGAAAAAATAAAATGTAATCAAAATGAATTGAGGTGAAGGTGACTAAAGGTTAGTAGGTAATTTAAGTCTGTGGTTGACAAAATTACACCTTGTCTTACTGGATCCTAAATATTTTAGTGATATTTAACAATGAACTTGATGTATTATTTTAGTTCTGGATGTGCCCCCCTCCCTTCATATATATATATATATATATATATATATATGCACAATGTGAATGTCAGGGAATCAATACTTTATAAATGGATAGTGTTTTAAAATGAAGCTGGTCAACAGTAAATGTATGTATTTTGGGAGGATGTTTGATGAGGCTGATGTAATGTGGACTCAAGCTGCCAAAATCTGTAAGGTAATATAAAACAAATTCAGCTCTCTAAATAGCAGATGAGTTTGATAGAGTTGAATCAGAAAACAATGATCAACATCTCCGATCACCTTGGTGTCAGCCTGGCTGGTGTGGAGAATAAGAAATACCTTATTGAAATAATGATAGAACTATTTCAGAGAAAAGAAAAGAGATATATATATATATATATACATGTAGCTGAATTCTGGTGATTTATTTTTCCAGTAGTCTGAAGTCAATGACAGTGATATGCCTTACTTATTGAATATTAAGGAATTTTATTTATGGATGATTTGATCAGAGCAACCCAACCTGGGACCTTTAGGACGGTCTCGTTAACTTCTGGACCACCTTGCTGTTTGGTTATAGCTACCAGTGGAGGGAGAGAGGGAGAGCGAGAGAGAGAGAGGGCCATGAGAGGTAGCAGCTTCAGAAGGAGTCAGGACTTCAAACCCAGGCAGCAGCACAACACCAGCAGACACAACTATCTTCAGAAACTGCCTTCAGATCCTCAATCTACCAGGAATCTACCAGGAGCGGGTGCAAGCAGGGGGTGGGGCTACATGCATTTATACACAGGATACGCTATTGGCCAGTGAGCAGCTCCCACAGAGCGACATGATTAATGGGATGTAGACGATTGGGGGTTTTGTTTTTGAGGCAACAGAGTGAAACCTGTTCACTCTGGGGCGGACGGTGGTGTGGTGGGAAATAACCCATAATGCAGCTGGAGAAGCATCTTGTTAATGCAGCCTTAATTGGATTTCACTACCTTGACTATCGCCGCTCAACAGAGCTGGAGATTTGTTAAGTTCTGTGCCATTTGTTTTTTTTAAACTTTAATGTGTTTTCAAACAGCACATGTAGGAGTTTGTACAGCAAAATGTTCAAAGTGAATAAGGTTGATTTCTGAAGTGATGTGAATTACTGTATGTTATCAAGAGCAAATTAAAACCTATGGCTTCAACTCAAACGTTGAAGGAAACCTCAGTCACTCATTTCTTAAGTGTGATATTCAACATCAATATGAATCCTTAAAAGTACAGTTTGATGTGTTTTTAACATTGAGAAAAGACAATTATTGTTGATAAATAACCTTTGAATGGAAGGTCTAATAAAGGTCTGAAAGACTGGAACGGTTGGTGACTAGTCTCATCTGCCCATTAAACGTTTCAAACCATGTTGCTGTGACGTTATTACTTGCTAACCATGTCAGTGACACTTTATTTAGTTACATCAATTCATGCATCAAAGCCTCAGTGAAGAGAAACAGAAATATGACCACAGAATGTAACACCTATGGTTATCACATTGGACATTTATGGTTACCTTTAATGTTTTAACTCTGGACATGACTGGAATAAATCATGATGTCTGACCTATTTATTCCAAATCTGCCCTGCAGTACTCCTGCCTGCCCAGTGGAGGGAGCACAAGACTATTTCATCGCCAACAAAAGACTCCAACAAAGTGATTTCTTTCCTGTTGTTATGGCGTTGAACTGAAAAGGTTCAGTTCCAACAAATCACAGGGAGTATTGAACCTTCAGTTGTTTGGAAGGTTGGGTTATTGTTGCAAAAAGTTTGGCCCAAAGTATTGATGACTGCTGAAAGGCTTTGTACTATCGACAGTGTTGCAAAAGTTATGATGCAGATCGATGTATAACTGCAAGCACAGTCAAGAGCTATGCACAAACAAAAAATACAACAAACAAAAATACAAAAACAAAACCCTTTTATTTGACCGCAGCGGGCCAGTGCAAAATAATCCATAACATTTACATCGTAGCCCCCTCAACCCCAACTTCAACTATATGGTGTTAGTCACCGCATGTTGCTCTGCTGTAGCTCAGCCTGTGCCGGGCGTCCTTCATCACATGGGGCAGTCGTAGATATGGATGGCCCGGTCGTCTCCTGCTGAGATGATCTTTGAGCCTGTGTTGTTGTACTGCACACTCCACACCTGGAGACAGGAGGAGCAGAGAGGATGTGACTGCGTTCTGGCTGAAGTCGGGCTCAACAGCTTGAATGATAGCATGAAACAGCAGTAGTATGTAACTTAAGTCCCTGATCACAATTACAAAACGTTTACAATGATGTTTTTCCAAATGGATATATAGCATTTTGGAATATTTGTTCGGTGGTTTTTGGTTTTTTTTCCCCAATCTGTGTCATAAATTGTAACTGTACCAAGGCAGTTGAAGCATGCACACCCACAAACAACATAGGAATACAAACTGTAAGTGACGGGTTTTTAACCAATACCTCAAAAATGCATCAAAATACTGTTAATCTGAGAGAGGCAATTCTGAAGAGCTAAGACCCGAGCAGTCGACGGCTGAAACTAATTTTCTAATTAGGAGAACAAAGGCAATGCTAGAACATTTAATGGGCTGCAATTTGTCCCTCTAGATTTTCTGACTTTGCACTCATCTTCTTCTTGATGAGACAAAAAACCAAAACACAATATGGCAGACTGAACCGGCTCTGATCTCCTCTCTCTGAGGAGCCACGCTATTCAATCAGCAGCTTTGTTGAAAAAGGGATGAAGATCGCCACAGGCGCCTGCGAGACGGGATCTAAAGACAGCTGGGATTCTGGCTTTTGCCAAAGCTGAAACATCAGAGATGGGTTATGTGAGGGGCCAAACCAGGACAACCGCCATATTGATTTCCCTAACGCATCAGCCGAGATCACAGTTTGCACTGGGATTATAACACACTCAGAGGATTTTGTCACCTGGTCTTGATGGTCGAAGAAAGTGTTGACACATGCTCTGGAGCTGGCGTCCCAAACCTTCACACTCTTGTCTGACGAGCTGGGAGCAGCAGAGGAGAGAACGTGTTTTCATTTCTTTGAAAAACTTTTTGCAGTTCATCTATCATGGCTGGCTGACCTCTCTTTGAACTGAAAACCTAGTTTGAAAAGCAACTTTGAAATCAACATTTCAGTTAGACTAGCATTGGCTTTGCAAAACATGAGCACGGGAGGTCGGCAGAGGAAAGCTCTTCTACAAACCATTCTCACTTGATACACAGCCCAACTGTATTAGTTCACTAGTACTAGCGTCGTATCATGATGTGGCATAATCAATCATGACAATGGAATAACGGTCAATCTTGAATCGTTTCTTCAGTCCGGTGGTTATTGTACATGGTTTTGTAGTGACTGAATGTATCGGCATTGAAACAATACAACTTGATCCTGGAGGCATGCATACTAGACAACCACCAAGCAAACAAGGATCTCCATTTCCACCCCACTCATCTCCCAAAGTGTTTAGTTTTACCTGGAGACAAAATGGGTGTGATCTGGAGAGAAGGCTACGCTGAGGACCCAGGATCCGTGGCCACTCAGTGTGGCAGCCAGGTTGGCATGTTGCCTGCAAGAGAACAACAACAGCAACTTTTGTGAAGCCAACAAAACGCCTCTCTCCAAAGAGTCAAAACTACTGCCAAGTCACAAGTCACAAGAAAGCCCACAGCTGAACTCACACGTCATAAATCTTGATGTAGCCGTCGTCGGAGGCTGTGACCAGGAGCTGGGAGTCAGGGGAGAAGGTGAGGGATCTGATGGGCATGGCGTGACCTGGAGAGAGAACAGACACCGTCAGTATGCTTCCTCAAAGTCCTCAGTTTTGGTTGTTCTCTGCCCCGCTGCTGTTTTGAAAAATGCAATATGGCTACGAGGCAGCTGAGGTTGCTAATGTGTTGCTTTCCTTGTCTTCAAATACAGCAAGCGTAATGTGTTCAGGAAAACTTTTCTTTGGGACAATAAAGTTCTTGATACTTTATACATACGTCATGTGTTGTTACTGTCCGCTGCTTGCATTCTTTTTCCACATATTCCTGTTGCATTTGCCCATTTTGTTCCTTTTTAATTCATGTCTGTTATATCCATTGTTTATCTTACTGGCTTTCTTTTTTTTTTAATAAATTGTCTTTAAAGGTCTTTGTAACTCTATTGAAAAGTAATATCCAAATAAAGTATATTATTATTAACCTTATCATCATCATCAATAACAATAACTGAACATACCTTCCAACGTATGGAGCAACTTTCCAGTGGCAATGTCAAAGATGTTGATGATCCCATCGATCGCTCCGCTGGCCAAGTATTTTCCATCTGGGCTCTGAGCAGCAAAACAAAACGACAGATTCACTTTATCTCCACTGTGTTACGTGTCAATCTCATATGAGGACGGGATGGACCACTTACATGTTATGACATGAAAATAAATATGAACTCAATAAAATCATTACTCTCCAACCTATTGATTTGGAGCATGTCAGGAGTTAGTGAAGAAACACAACTGGCTCTGGAGGGATTCATGATGATTTCAGTCCCAAACAACCTTGAGTAAACATCCTGGTGGTCTGATCAGTCCCCTATTTTATTAAGCTGTTAGTTCTGAAAGCATTATGAATTGCAATTTCCATACAAAATGCACTACAAAAATAAAGATTGACTTGAGGTTAACGCACAGCACAACTTCCGGATGTTCAAGGAAAACTACATCACAGCATCACAGCACAAATCACTAATTGTGTTTTGTTCCTCTGTACACCAGCAGCTAAGTGTGTTTGCGTGACTGATTATTTTATTTGTGCTTCCTAGAAATTTCCATTAGTCAATGTAATCAATCACACGCATAGCTGTTCAGAGAACTGGAGGACAGCCAGGGAGCAATTTCACAACATTAGGCATTCTGCATCAATATACACTAGGGAGAGATAACCTTTCACTGTCAGTACTCACTGATTCAGCTCAAATTAGCAAGCTTGTTGTTTTTGTGTCTGCTGCCAGCAAAATGCACGCACACACATAGAATATATCAATGTCTATGAACACATTTTAAACTATCGACAAGAATTGCTCTGAAATATAGGAGCTCAACAGGCTTAGTCAACCAAACTGACATGTTAAGGTTTCCTTACATAAGCTATACTCAGGATGAATTTCCCTCGGGTGTCCAGCGAGTACTCCTTCTTGCCACTTTCCACTCCAAAGATGTTGACCTTGCCAAGATGGCTTCCTGTGGCGATGTATTTGGAGTCTGGGGAGAAGGCAACTGTCCAGGCATCAACTAGAACGAGAGGAGAGCAGCAAAAGAGAAGGAGGAATTCATTGATCACATTGATTAGTTTCCCAGAGCCGTCTCTTTTAACAAGCCTACACTGACCACATATTAACTTCATGCAACGTTCATTCAGTTCAAATTGGTTTTTTTTAATATGCATACCAGGTGTGACTTTGTTAGCTGTCAACTAAACATCGGAAATGAAAATCCACAAGAAAAAAAAACTCCTCCAGAATCTGTGTGTGTATATCCAAATTTAGTATTTTTTAAAAATTGCCTTTAATCTGAAATGCAGTGTCACTAATAGAAGGTGACATTGCATTTAGATGGGGGTTCAGCTTCATCCACAATACTCCACGGGAGAGACATTTCTGCTGGTGGGGGCTACCCAGCGACCCGATATAACTCAATCTATAAAAGATATGAACTGCCCTCTAACGCCTCGTCTTACCCGGGCCTGCGTCCATGGACTTGATCTGTTTGCCCGACTCCAGGTCCCAGAGGCGGATGTGGGCGTCTAGGGAGCTGGAGGCGGCGATAGCTCCGTTGTGACTGATGTCCACCGACACCACGCCCAGCTGGTGGCCCTCCAGGGTCCACTGCAGCTCCAGCTTCTCATCTGACCTGGATGTGTCAAGTCAAAACAAGTTTACTTATGGAGCACTTTTCAACAGGTTTGAGTGTTAAAAGACGGGTCGCAAAACATAAATACTGAGTGGCAGGGCAGTGTGATGGCCAACCGAGTCATATCACTCTACAGCAAATGATTATTCTTTATAATTGAGCAAATGATTATCCTTTATAATAACTAAGATTAAAACATGTGAAATGACAGTGGGTCTACATCTTCATAAATGTGTTTCCCCATACTTGATGAGACATTTACTACAATAACGTCAAGAGCTGGAATTCACTTTCCAGGTCTATCATCCAAAATTCAGACTCTCCTGGTTTTGTTAGGAAGCCTCTTAAAAGGGCCACTGAAATGAGGTGTGCTCCTACTGCTCTGAAATACATATCCACCCCACATCCCCATACAGGCGCTGGCTGTGCTGCAGAGGACACCGACTGAGAAAGGCAGTCAAGCGTACCACTGCAGTCTGGGGTTGGGTTATGGTTATAAGTCGATATCCACTCTTCTGAAAACTCACACAGTTGATATATTTGGCTGAAGTTCAAAAAAAGAGTAAATAAAAATGGGCCAATCGACATTCTTCAGAAGATTGACAGAACTGCAGCCAAGAGAGTTTAGCTCAGTTTGGACTGGACTGGACTGGACAGATGAAGAAACATGACGTGGCTAGGCTGGATCCTTTACCACATTTCAAAACAGAGTTACAAAGTACTTAACAGACAATAATAAATAAAATCCAATAACAATAAAAATATCAGACATGAATTACACACAAAACAAACACAAATAAGAAAAGAAAATCAATAATATCTTGAGAAGCAGCGTTCAAAGAGAGAGAGAAAAAAACAAAACACTTACCATTTCCAGACTTTCACCATGTCATCTAGTGAGCCGGTGACAATAGTTTCTGTCCCGTCTGCCTCACTTTTACCCCATGCTGCCGTCCAGATAGCATCGTCGTGTGCTGAGAGGAAACAAACGCAGATTAAAACTGAAACCAGTATCAGGATAATTGGCATCAAGGCTTCAAGGCAACCCGGTTAAATCAATACTGAGCTCTGCTGTGCACAACATTGAACACAAGATATCCCCTGACACCCTCGCTGACCTGAGAACCTCTGAGTCTGAATTAAAATGGATTGCATCCCACATGGCAGAATATTTACCAAATGCCACCAATATCTGGAAAGGATTTTATGCAATTCGTCTACATCAAGCAGAGTCCAGGACTGAAGTCTGTATAAGTGTTGTAACCACTGTGGGGCCAGGACAGAGAAAAGCTGTGACCGTGTAGAGATTGTAGAGAGTGTACTAGAGCTGTAATAGAGCTGTAACAGAGTTGTAATAGAGCTATAATAGAGCGGTAATAGAGCTGTAATAGAGCTGTAATAGAGCTGTAGTGCTGAATATCATGGGACTTCTGGGGGAAAGGGCTGGTAACTAGTATGTATTAACTTATACAGTGAGATATATTTATTAATACTCACCATGTTCTTGCTTGAAAAGAATGCTGTACTGAAATGAGAGAACATTGTTACAGTTAGATATTAAATCTTATCATTTAAAGAACAAACTGAAATAATACTAGATGGGAATTATGAGCGTAAAGCTGGGAGACTCTGAACATTGTGAGGCAGGTTTCCCCTGTATCCCCTCTAAGATGAACACATCTAGTTTGACTACATATTGCTTACTTGAGTGCTCATTGTTGTTCCTGGAAGTCGGAAGTCAACCTAAAAAACAATGTAAACACAGAGTAACACAGTTGAAATAATGAGTAATTGAAGTAGGAGAAAACCAGATTACCACCGCACTTTCATATGCGGTCTATTCTGTTAGGTTCCATTTGTTTTCCAACTCTCTCAGCCCCACTCAAGTGAAGCCATTTGAAGGGCTAAACAGGTAAATTTGACTGTCGCTGTCACTGTTTGACAAGCACAGACAGGTCTGCTTTTTGGAATAGAAATTACACAGCCTGCTTGGATACCTGGTAGAGCAGACAGACATACCAGCCTCAGTCAACCTTTTACCAGCAGTAATTTGAAAGGGGGGTTGATGTTTTGAGAACCACAGACAAGTTAACATTAGCTAACGTTAGCTAGCTAACCGGACAGCGTCGTCAAACAGTCAGCAGGCTAACGCAGTACCAGTTGGCAACAAAGTGAGCTTTGCTAGCTGCACAGTGAGTAGACTGCCAGGTAATCGCATCATTTTACTCGGTTTATCGTGTTGACATAAGACTGTTAACAGATAGCCATAACATACTACGTACCTTCAAAAATCCGTATAAAATGTATGATCGAATTTTGTAGGCGCGTTTACATGGGAGACGCCATGACAACTACTACTTCCGTTCTTCTTCTTCTTCGTTGGTTTCGTACCGGTTAGCAAATAACTTATGAAGCGCATTACCGCCACCTACTGAACTACTTTAGTGATTAATTATTTGATATATCTACTCACTATTATTTTTAGTGGAGCACTAACTAATAAGCACTATCTAATAAAATGATGAAATTAACAGCAAAACACATTTGTAGATGGAATAACAGAAATTAAAATGTATGCCTTTTAAAAGTTGTTTCACTAATCGATTGATTAAATACAGATTTATGAAATGGAATTACTATTTTAATTAGCGGTTTACTGAAAGTCCCATTTTAAGGCCTATTTAATTCTATTTAATTTAATTGTTTCTTTTATGAATTTATGAATTAATCGATTAATTAAACAAGTCTATAATAATTACCACAGCACACAACAGGCTCCATACTCATTAGTGTGAATTTTACATTATCTATCTATCTATCTATCTATCTATCTATCTATCTATCTATCTATCTATCTATCTATCTATCATCTATCTATCTATCTATCTATCTATCTATCTATCTATCTATCTATCTATCTATCTATCTATCTATCTATCTATCTATCTATCTGTCTATCTATCTGTCTATCTATCTGTCTATCTATCTATCTATCTATCTATCTGTCTATCTTTGAGTGGAACATTTGTTTTCAATGTTCTTCACTGACAATAGGAAGGATTTAGTTTAACTTTAGTTTTTGTTGTCTTTTGTCTGTAACAGTTTCATTTTTCATTGTTTTATTCTTCAATTCCCCTGGCTTCCAACATGCCAAGCAGACAAAAGGCTGTAAATGATAAAATAATTTAAAAACCAATGATACTCTATACTCTATGCGCAGACAACTGCTAAGAAAAGCAGTAAGTGGCCACCTTTTTATTGAAAATGCTTCTTCAAGGCTTCTTGGTTTGTTTGCTAAAATCACACTCAGATTGTACGTAACTGCTTCAAATAGCTCATGTGGCTCTATGCTCCTCTGAGATGGGTTGTTGAAGTTTCTGAATCCTCAGTCTGCTGTGCTGTGGCTTTAGGGAGCAGCACTGTGAGGATCAGAGCTTGATTAATTTCATATTTCCAATATTGTTTCAGAATTTGTGACGTGTCTTAAGAAAAGCGCAGCCAGATCAAGTTGTCTGAACTCTACATCTGTCATCTCTGCCGTGTCACTTAAGTGTGGCTTCACAAACAGAAAATAACTTCAAGTGTGAAAATGTGTCAGGCCGTTACATAATTGGGATTTTTCTACCTTGACTAGGCTTTTAAAATATCATTCTAGCCTGATTAGGGGATTTGCTCTTGGCAAAATGCGTCAAAGGAAATATAAAATGCCTAATCCAAAAAAGTAGCTGTCCATTATAAATCCCTCCTCAGCAAACTTTCTGACGCAGCAAACTATTTTATAATGCAAAGTGAAACATCTTAGGAATTTAGATTATAAAATGACTCAATGTTAACAACTGTTTTCTGGGTGTAGCTGCATGTATACACTTTGGACTGCTGCCATATTCACTTCCTTTCCAGTCAACTTCAACTTCAACAACATTATATGAAATAGAGTGGGACATTTTGTGTGTGTGTGTGTGTGTGTGTGTGTGTGTGTGTGTGTGTGTGTGTGTGTGTGTGTGTGTGTGTGTGTGTGCGTGTGTGTGTGTGTGCGTGCGCGCGCGCGTGTAGTATGTAATATAGTGTCTTAGTCTGTCCACCTACATTTACCTAACCAGTCTGTCTCCCTCTGGTGGTCTGATAGGAAATCAAGCTGCAAGAAACATGAGCTCAAAGAACAACAGAACAGAAACAACCAATTAAATGTGTTTTATATAAATACCAACACATATTATGCACAGGTATATTTTTTGCAACTAAAAGACAAACTAAAGGGCTTTGAAAGAGAAGATTAAAACACAGGTAATGAGCCGTATTCTGTGGTCAGAAAATAAGCAACTGATAGTGTATTAACAGCTGTATAACGTAATAACTTGTCAAAATGTAATAAAATGTCCCTCTAAATGGGTCAAAAATGTAATAAAACCTGTTAACGTCATAAATTACATTACATTATTACATAACGAGCCGCTATGACATTACAGAGGGTGTAACATACACTTAACTATCAGACTAATAATACCTCTCTTAGAATAATAACAATGTAACAATGTGTCAAAATATTGGTCCGTTTTATTACAACATCATCATTTAAAAATATGTTGCATTTATAGGGATATTTTATTACATTTTGACACATTTTTATCAACGTTAACAATGTTATCATTTGTGACACATTTTATTGCAAAGCCTGTTAGAAGCCTCCCAGGGCAGTTTGGTAAAACTTCACTTACACTGAATACAACTGCTACTAAAAGAGTATTACAGATGTACCTGTGATATCTCCCTTTGAGATGCTTTACTAGTCCTTTACCTCTTGAATCTAAATGCATCTCAAATGCATCTCTTTTTTGTCATTTTGAAATCCTTTAACCCGTATGTATCCAGGGAAGGTTTGCTCAGCATGCGTTCTCTTTTTTAGCAATACCTTCACTTTCACACAGTCACAGTTGGGGGTTTAGTTCCTTGCTCAAAAGCACCTTGACTGTAACTGTTTATGATATTTATCCTGGTATACTGTTGACTATTTAATTAGCTTAGGCATTGAAACTCTGATGAAGCAAACTCTCCAAACAATCACACTGTTTCCACATTACATAATGATACAGATTAATACAGTTTCCCCCCCCAGGGATCAACAGAGAAACAGCCAGATGAATCGTTACCCGTGAAATAAACCATCTCTTTGATCTATGGCGTGGTGCAGTTATGGTTTGAGGCTGATTTGCTCAATAAAGTTTTGACATTATTTAGTCGCCCATACAAAACTATAACAGGCAAAACATAACAGAGAGAATTAAAGGCAAACTGGAAAACCTGAAGAGATGCAGTTGAATGTAAAAGGATGATGACATCCTCAAATAGTCAGATTTGAGCAAATAACAAATCCAGGGGGACTTTGGTTTGCAGTAAAATGTTTAATAAAAGTTATTACATGGTTTACCAAACTTTTCCCTGAAGTACTACTCATGAGTATAGATTTATGTTGCCTTCCGTTTTAATAGCCTTTTTGAATCATCTTTACAAAGGATGTCAATACTTTAAAGGACTATTCACAATCTAGCAGTTGCCAAATCCCAACTCTATAAATGCACTCTGAAAGAACAACTTTAGTCTTTCCAATCCCCCGAGAAAACAGACGTCAATCTTGTTCTACTGTGTTAATGGGACAGAGCTTTCAGGGGGAGGGACCTCCTCTGACTCCCATTAAAGACAGTAGCTATAACGGAGCTGAGACAAGGTTGCAGCCGGGAGACTGAGGAGCTCACTGAGACACACAGAGGACGAGACAGAGAGAGAGAGTGTGTGTGTGTGTGTGTGTGTGTGTGTGTGTCTGTGTAAAGTGGAGAGAAGCCTGTAAGAACCCAGAAACACACTTGGTGTAACAGTGTGAAAGAGAGGCTGAAGCCAGTGCAGAGGAGACAGGAGTATAAAGACACGAGAAGGAGCAGGAGGAGGGCGAGAGAGCAGAGAGAAAGAGTAAGACAGGGAGAGAGAGAGAGAGAGAGACAGCAAGAGAGACAGAGAAAGAGAAGGAGAGAGAGATCAGAGCGTGGAACAGGTTCTTTTTTGCAGGCGAAGCCCTCACAGTCAGCAGTCATGCCCAACTTTGCCGGCGTCTGGAAGATGAAGAGCAGTGAGCATTTTGATGAACTTCTCAAAGCCCTGGGTAAGCCCTTTCCTTCCTCTCTACGCCTCCCCATCTCTCTCTCCTCTCCCTCTCCTTTCCCCCTCCATCGCCTGCGCAACAGTGCATCCCTGCGTGAGGTTGACTATCAATCATGTCCATTAAAAAAAAGAAAAAAAGAAAAAAGAAGGCTTTTCTCTTTCCTTTGCACTGGAATGCTTGACTTCCAACAACATGGCATTGTTCTGAGAAGCTCCCTGGGAAAGGTCTGCAGGGAAATCCCTCGGCTATACAGGAGATATGAAACACTGGATGCAGAATTCCACCCCAAACAGACGTGGTATTGTTACGGGGGAACATGCTGGAGAGCATGTGGGGGAATACAACATCATTCATGTTAAGCATTTAAGTAGGGCATGCATTAGCGATGCCAGTGGAGGTCTCTGGAGCCCGGCGCTATTCTCTCGCGTCCTATCTTTTGTTCTTTTTCACCCCTCTTAGTCTTAACTGATAACTGTGATGGTTTAGATTTGGATGAGTTAACTGGGTCATTCAATTGTGTGGCAGAGTTTCGTCACGCCGGGACCGAAGCAGACAGGGCACATCAAAAGGCTTGGGCGCTTTAGAATAGTGTATTCCCAGTGTGGGGTTTTAGGAATGCGCGGTGTGACGCTGTGACGAGGAGCTGCTTTAACAACTCTCCAGAAACTGATGGCAACAAACTGAAAATGAAAACTTTGGGGGATGTGATTGGTTCCTATTTCAGCAGCAAACTGGACAACTGAAATCAAAGAGTTGACAGCTGAATTTGTACCTTGCACAGTTGAAAGTCCATCATTTTAGTCCCAGTGGTTGCAGGGCTAAGTAGTCTTCTGTGGAAGCTTCTGCTCTCTGGTTGCTTTTTGTTCTTTCCATACCCCTTACCAATTATCCACCGAACCTTTTCCTACTTCTATCTACTCTTTAACTCTGAGAGACATTTTCTTTCAATTTCATAAATTCATCTTCTGAATGGTCTGGAGTTGCTCCGTTTTTTTATACAGTGGTGGCCAAAATTATTAGAACACTTGGCATACATTTAAGAGGTTTCAGTTGTTTTTGTTCAATTGGCCATTAAAATACCCATGAAACGAATGAAATATATACAAAGTCATCATTATGCTCTATAAACCATAGAATAGAGCCATCATAAGGACATTTACCTCATTTTCCTTACAAAAAACAAGCTAGGCCTATTTCACTGTCAATGTCACACAATCATGTTCCTTCACAGAAGAAGCCAAATTACTTGTGTAATCATTGTCAGGTGTGATGGTGGTTAAATTGATGGTGATGCAAGAGTCTTAGGACACAGCTGTGTGATTCTTTTGAATTGCTGCCAAAGGTGGACATACCAAATATTAAAGTTAAAAGTGGATAAAAAACAGTAGGACTCACTTCATCTGATATTTGTTGTGCTCAGAGCAACCATCTGCATGTTTCATGAACATTATGAAATGAAATCATGTTTTGGAGGCAAGAAAAGGTCAATATTTTCAGATCTGTCAGATGTTCTAACAATTTTGGCCACCACTGTACATGGAACTAGAATTCACGGCATCCCTCTCCAACACCTCTGCAACAATCCTGCCGTGCGAGGTCTCTAAACTTGCATTGCCTCTCTGGATCGTGTGTCCAGCGAGAAAGCAGAAAGTCATCCTCTGAGTCCAGCGCTGCCGTCCATTCATGAGCACATTAACCACATCTGCCCGAGAGCCGCGGCGCCCGGCTAATGTGGATTCCGATGCTGCCAGGCCGCCACTTTCCATCAACATCGTCATAATTATCTGTTGACTCGCTGCTCGCTCGGTCTGAGGGGATTGTTATCCACGCCGCAGACAAGGAAACACTGAGTGAACAGAGCTGTGCAAAGTGAATAGACTCACACAGGGTTAGGCTTTTGTTTACTAATTGAGGGTAAACATGTTTGTTTGCCTTTGCCCCAATGAAGCAATCTTCATACGTTATGCTTCATAGGTACATCAAATGTCTTTATGGCTGAGTTGTTTTTTTTCTGTTGGTCTGGTATTTAACGACAGAAAGGATTTGTCTGTTTCATTCATTCTGATTTTTGTGCCGACCCCTGCACTCCTTACTGTCGGTTGCTGTTGGTGATCTAGAGACTGAAGCTTATTCTACTGTTGTCACTCTGGGTAAGAGTGGCAGCTATAAGACCTTATGCCTCCAAAAACTCAACTTTTCAGGAGTGGCTGATTGACTCTCATATTGTACTGCAAGCTTTGTCAAGACCACAGTGGTTTTGGTTTTGGACGAACTTGCTGAATTCTGTGTATGAAAATCCACGAGACAATAGTTTCACAGAAAGCTTTAATCATTCTGTATCTTGAACTATTTCAAGAGGTGAGAGAGGGCAGTGAAGTAAAAGACCCGGGACAGTTGGCAGGACGTGGCCATAGGGCTAGCCAGATGGCCTTGCAGAGTCAAACAGGGCATGCCAAGGACTGTGCCACGCGCAGGAACGGCAGTCACCCTCAAGTGTTGTGTTCATTTTCTGTTAGGGCCAAATTCTTCTCTCACATAAACTCCACAGATTCTCTCAGTTTTCAGAAACAGTCGCGGCTATACTGAGTCACGGGGCATTTATCTTTTCCTTTCCTTCAAAACATTTCTGTCATTCTTGGTTAATCACAATTTAAAATATGATAGATCAACGAGTGGAAGTTGGTGTTTTTCCAGACACAGCAACACAGGTTGACATGCAGCCACCATATTTTGTGTCCTGTACATGATGGGAGCTGACATAAAGTCCCTCAGGGAGAACTCTTGCTGGGTGGGGTCGAGTGTAAAGCAGAATAGGAAGACAGTGGGACGTACCGACGGCTGTTCACCGGACGAATTTTAGCACAGACGAAACAAAGGGGGTAGTGTCTGATTTCAAACGACCAAGCCGCCATGCCTTCATCTCTCATTTACTGTACCTTCTCTTCTCTTTCTATCACAGACACTTTGGGTGGCTTTGGTGTTGTGGTAACCTGCTCAGTGCACAGTACAAATATGTTCCCAATATTGAGTTGAACCCACTTTTGCACAATCGGTGTCTCAAGGCCTCGTAATTCTTCTGTCTTCTTTCTTTCATTCTACATCGCACTTTCATGCTTAAAATATATCTAAAGGGACATTAAGTTAGCTATGATTTCTATCGACCTCCATCAGTTATCAGTAGGAACTGCAACAACATCGACAAGTCTCAGGTACCGCCACAGCTCACTGTCCTGTTCCTCTCTACCTCCTCCCCACCCCCTCTCTCCCTGCCCCGGTCTGTGTCGTGTCCGGTCAGGTGTGAACGCCATGCTGAGGAAGGTGGCCGGGGCGGCGGCCTCCAAGCCCCATGTGGAGATCCGCCAGGACGGCGAGCAGTTCTACATCAAAACGTCCACCACCGTGCGCACCACCGAGATCAACTTCCACATCGGCGAAGAGTTCAACGAGGAGACGGTAGACGGAAGAAAATGCAAGGTAGAGCAGTAAACGAGATATGAAACATGTCACACCTACTCAACACCTCACCAGCCACCTTGAGCCCTTACTTACAAAAACGTAAACATGTTGTCCCCAGTGATGCAAGCACGCCCTGCTCCAATCAGGAACAAGATGCATCATCCCTCCAAGTGAAATATTGACCTTTAATGATAGATAGATTTATTTGACAAAAATTAAAACATACATGACAGGCTGATCATCATACAGACTCCATATAAGATTTTATAAAATTGTCGAGGATTAAAATACACAAAAAAAGCCTGAGGGCTTATTTCCATTGTGGTCCTCTATCGCAGTACAAGATGGCAGATTGACTAAGAAAGTGTCAAGCAAGAATGACATTAAAAAAATAAAATGAAATAAAATAAAATAAAATGAGCAGTAAAACATGCAAACATTAATAAATCTACAAATTATTTAACAGCCATTTCTTGAGATCTGATTTACATACAATTTGGAATACAGGAATACAATTTGTTAGCCTGCCTCTAGTGTTGTGGGTGTGGTTGTTTTTAACTAGATTAAAATGGTTGGATAGGTAGGGAGGTGCAAATTTGTACACAATCTTGTGGGTAATACCCATTTTAAATTGCACCACCCTTTTATCCACGGGGAGAAGATTAATTTCTTTAAACTGCATCCAGATGTGTGCGGGGGGGGACAGCTTTAAAACAACTCAGCACTAATGATAGCGCCTATGTATGAAATGTACGAAATACAAAGGCCTAAATACTAGAATACACAGTAAACATGAGAACCAGGATGTGTAGCAGATGGATGGCATATGTACATACAAGTAATGAGACTGGGAGGAGCAGCTTGTGAATGACTGGATGGTTCATATATACAGAGTCAATGAATGAATGAATGGATATAGATGTAGATAGTTGACTTAATATTTACTCCACACGCTTGTGCAGGTTTGATACATACGTGAGAGAGATGGGAGATCACTGGTTTGATACCCGTATGTGTGTGTGTGTGTGTGTGTGTGTGTGTATTCAGGGCCTTCGAGGGCGCTCTCCGTGCAATTGTTTTTGAGCGTTTCATGAAAAATTAATACCACCATGCTGCCTCACCCATTGGTATCGTTCTCACGTCTGGGCGGCTGGATTAAGGGCTGACTGAGTCGAGATGGATGGAAGCTTCTTCCCAAGCCTCTCCAGGCCCTGAGGGGGAATTCTCACACCCGTCCTAGAATACCATATCGCTACTGCACGGGCTCATCATGACAATAGGGTAAACACATAACACTCAGAGCTCCAACATACTGTATAGGTCTGGAAAGTATGGAAACATCAGGACAATTATCTTGGGACAATTTCAAGGTCTTAATTGTTGGAACTCACAACAAATCCTGCTGGAGATTCACTACCAAACTACGGTTTCCCTAAGAGAGTCTGCTACTACTAAGTGTTGGTAATATTATCAACCTATAGTCAGTCAGTAGCTGGAAAACAGAACTACAATGGAGGTCTGAAAAAGTAAGGACTTTTAAAATGGAAAACATGGGTGGAAACATATTGCCGTCTGTGTCCTGTTACATGCAGTGTGAGTGAACTGGTTCCATAGAGACAGCTCCTGATATGATCTGCACTTTAAGACACGTATGTCATCTATGTAATGAATATGTTGTGTACAGTTAGATAAGGAGGAGGGAGCAGTTTGTCCAGGTGAAGAACGAGTATATCAAATATTGTGAGTATATCAAATATTGTGAGTATATCAAATATTAGGGATCAGCTTCCTAGTATTGAGTTCCACCCCTTTTTGCACATCTAAACTATGTGCTTCAATTGTCTCAACCTAACTATTAACGTCAAACGTATGTGCTCATGGTAGAAATCAGTGGGTTGAAGATGTAGAGCTCCTCCGAGTGATGGATGCTTCATTCTTATTAGATTCTGTCTGCGGTACTTGGTCTTCTGATAATCGCATCATGTTCTTGCGGCTGCACAGTAAACGGAGTCTCTTCTCGTTCTGTTGCACTCAAAAGCTGGCGAATGTAGAGAAACAACGTCATGGCAAAAGAAATGTTGCTGAAGCTAACAATTTAGATAACGAGCATTTAAATTAGAAAATGGCTCAACAGGACAAGCTGACATTGACCTACCAGAAGTCGACGTCTGTTTATTTACCACGGCTTCGCTCTGTGCTTAGCAACCCTCAAATCCACAGCAACATTTTACGCTTTTCAGAGAGTCCTGTTCAGAGTCCTGTTCAGTAGCATCTGGTCACACTGGATCAACTGAGGCTCGTTTTCTTAACAAGCTGACTGGAACAAGATGAGGGGACCCTGAATGCACCAGGGGCTGTATATAAGTACATTACAGCTACATTGTAGTTGTCTTGTTTTCATAATTATATTGTAGTTACAATATGATTTCAGTTTCCAGTTTCCAATGTAGAATGGATGTGAAATTCAGAAACATTTCTATTTGGACTGGTTTACCTTCTACAAATCTAATAATCTGACCAGCAAAAACTGAGAAATAGTCCAGGACCAGGACTTTCAGATTTTGTTAAAAATGATTTTTGTCATCTGGCTTATCACACTGTAACTGCTTGTAATTGAGACAGGAGAGTATGGTATTACCAATGGACCCTACAGATTTGGGTCCGCTGTGATAAACATTAAACATGAGAAAGTCATTTACTGCTTTGTTGGTGTGAACCACCACAGTCTCCCAGAAACACTCTAGTTGATGAAGAGGCCATGACATACAGATGGAGCCGTTGTAGTCTCACATTTTATTGCATTCTTGCTACATTACTGCACTGAGAGGAATTTTGTTTTCAGCCATCAGAATGATAATAACAATGACACTTTATTGATCCAGTTGGGAACTTCTCTTTTCGCTTGCCCTCTTCCACAGGGAGGTCAGAGGCTACCGAACAGTGACCTGACCCTGAAGCTGGTAGCGATTCAGTGGACCCTTCAGCAGGGTAGAGTCTAGAGTCTCCCTAATTGCTCCTAATGTCACCCTGCCACCCATAGGTGCAAAGAATTGAAATAGTTTAAAAAGGAAATGTGGTGTGCTACAATATGCTTATTCAGCTGTTTGTACAACCTTTGAGAAAGAACAGGCTGCAGTGGCTGTTGCAGTACTACTGGAGGATAGATGCATGATAGAGGCAGGATGGGGGGGCGTCTTTAACTGCGACCACCCTATAGCTTTAAAACATCCTCTTTACTAGACACTGGAAGAATTTAGGCCTTGTGGATCAGGGTGTTCATATCCTTCTGAAGACAAACCCTGAGGCAGTCCCTTTATGTCAAAATGAATTAGCGTTAATATTAACCTCTAACAAAACTGTTATGTAGAAGTTCAACCTCTACAATTGGTTTTCGTTCAGAAATGTTGTAAATCTGTTTGAGGACAAACCAGGATGTCTGTTATTCAAAATGTAAAGAACACAGACAATTACATCGTCTAAGTATTTTGGAGTAAATGGTTCAATGTAATAACTTCAGTATTGATAACGAGTTTTGCTTTCATTCCAGCAATAAGGGAATCTCTTATTTCAGTTGTTGGATATCTCATTTTGGAGCAAACCACAAGAAACCTTTAACGTCGGGGGACTGAAACTTTGTAGAAAAGCTTCATTTTACAGAACAGACCAGCTGAGCACTCAAACAGTTAAAACTACTAAGAAACTCCATTGGTTATTAAAGGTATTTGTATAAGCTAAACCTAGATCACATTATATTTTAAGACACACATGGAGTGTTGTTCCAATTAGTTTGAGAATGTGACACCAATTACAAAATGACTGAAGGCACAAAACTGAAACAAGTGATGAAACTTTTAGAAGAGAGGAGGCAAAACAATTTCACTTGGTTTGTTTTAGAAAGTGAGTGATAAACTTATTTTTTTTCCTTTTTCCCCCAAATGGATGTATATTATTTTGGAATATAACTCATCATATTGTTCCACTGTGTGTAAACTGCATCAACTATCCCAGATAACACAATAAAATACCTCATTTCCAGGTTGGGGTGGACAGTGTCAAGTTCTACTTGCAAATGCAAGTAGAACTTGCAAAACAGGAGAAATACTGTACTGAAAAATGACCCTACAAAATTCCTGGGCAAAGGCACGCAGTGGCGTTCATACTTGTGGAGAGAAACTATTGCACATGGAAAGGGAAAAATCTGTAATTGCGTGCATGAACAACATTAACTCAAAACTTCAACCAACAGCCTGGGATCTCTAAGATCTTTTTAAGAACCACCAAAGCCTCTGGGCATCTGCAGAGTTCACCAATGGGTCCATGTGTGCTCGTCAATATCACATCAATAAACAAGCTGAATTGCTTGTTGATGGTGGATTTGTTTGGAGATATCACTCACAAAAGAGGCAACTATGCTGAAATGGTATTAACCACCTAAAGTCTTTATATTTTATTTTATTTTATGACATGAGCTACATGTTGAAGGCTTGTTGTGGTTGGGGAGAGCAGACATGACCTAATTTAGATCTCAGGAGACAGTGTGGCTCCTTCTGTCTGTACCCTGGGGCATGCTGAGTACTGGGCAGCGCTAGACGGCTCTCGGTGCCACAGCTTTGCCACATGAAGCCTCTCTGTCAGGAGGCAGATGAGCCTTGTTGTTAACACTTATTAACCGGGCCCCTCTGTTTGTGTTTGGATGTGATTTGTGCATCTCGGCGTTCATCTGGAAACATCATTTTGTTAATGATATATTTTAAGGCAGTGGCCGTCGGCTGCAGGCAGACTGTGTACTTATACGTGTTACTCGTATGCAAGAGCTGAACCTGCAATGACGGAGAACCCAGTGACATTGGCACATGTGCCGGAGGGCTGAAGGGGCTTGGCTTTGGGGTGGAGGGGTTGGCATGAGAGGGCTAAATGAAGTTTGGCCAAGGCCCGTCGCCCCCATGGTTAAAGGGATTACACGCTGATCTGTCCCTGGCAAAGAGCAGAGGGCTGATTAACACCGCCACAAGGTTAAAAAACTCCCTCTAATCTGTGGGATTGTCGAGGGATCAGACGGCCTCTTCTCACTTCCAGGACCCGTCATGTTCAGAGGAGAAAGTCGTGAGGCGCATCCTGTCGGCCATAGAGAGGGAAGAGGGAAAAGGATGGATGGATAAGACTTTGCGCTACCGTCTGTGTTATTGTACTATTACACTGTTATAGCAAAACAGAACATTTATTAATAGGTTTATTAATTAATTAAGAGGTTGAAACATAAATAGCTTGGAAAACAGAAACTTAACAACGTTCTCATATGAGCACAATGGCTTCAAGCAGCCGTTGTACTCTTCCAGTGTACGACAAAGGGTGGCACTTCGGGGCAAAAAGACGTTGACAAATGGAGTTTTTTTGCCCAGCTGGTTGCTATAGAGACAGACTTAAGTATTAGTCACTTGCCATGAGGCTACAAGGAGAGGCATGGAGAATGGAGGCGCTGTGTAGAGACAGATCACAATCAGAGTCCCTGTGATCGCAAAGCGACAGGGTCTCACATACAATGCAAAGGGACAGGACATGCCAGCTACTGGACCACAGAAAACACATATAGGACTGGGCTCGCCTCCCCCTGACAGGCAACCTACTGGCATTTTGATGGAGGCCAATCCTCTGATGTTTTGGTGAGGCTACAGGCAGCCCTGTCAAGGTCTGGTGAAATGGAGAGGACGTGTATTCACAGGGCAGATGAGGACCACTGTGGCTGAGACTGTCAGGCCTCTTCTCCTTGCTTGTGACAAATTGAAGAGGCAGGAACGGCCCTGCAGCTAATCCCAGTCAAATCTAAAATCCCAGACCAAAAATAATGCCGATTTCTCAAGCACTCTCTTTGCATCGCGTGTTGGAGTTGAAGGACTGCACGGTTCACACTGATTCCAATTTATATTGAACTTGCAAAAAACCTGGAGTGTTGAGTTGCAACCCCTTTTGTACAATCCACGTCTCATTTGTGTCAAAGCTTAATCCTTTGTTAATCCTTTGTTAACCTCCCCACCTTGGATAGTATTTACCATCATGATTAAAGTGGATTTAACAGGTTAAATCACTAAGGGATTGCAGCTTTCACCTAAATTCACTGAGTGGGGATGGAAAAGAGCAACTGTTCTTAATGTTTTATAAAAAAAAGGCTACTGAGATTGGGAATTATAGTGGCCAGTCCCTGACCCGAGGAACACCGTGTGAGCACACAGTGAGAAGAGATGAGTTCAAGGGAGATTGAGCATTTTTTTGGGCACTGAAAGACATTTTATCTTAAAAAAAATTCCACACAGGAAACCACACAGGAAATGAGATGTTATCCCACTTAGCTTTAGACTCACTCTTTGTGGCTGAGAGGTAACAGAGACTGAACCAAAGCCAAAGGCAGCAGATGTTCTGATAAGTATCCTGTTAGAAAGCCACAGAAAAGACCTGGTAAAACAAATGGACAAGATGAATTTGTGTGTGTGTGTGTGTGTGTGTGTGTGTGTGCACGCCCGCTTGCATGTGTTGTTTGAAGGGGAGAGAGGGTATGTGTGTGTTTGTCTGTGAGTTAGTGTGTAATTGAGAGAATGAGAGAGCAAATCCATCCAAGTCAGCGCCAGAGACTGATGCTAGCGCTAGAATGGAGCCGTAGCTAATCGACTTTCTGGGTTCTGGCTTTACTAGAAAAAAAAAAAAAACCAGAGGGGAGGGAAAGCTGTAGAAAAGCTGTAAAGCCCCTCTGCTGTTCAGCTTGGCAAAGTCTGAGGCCGGCGGCCCGCAGGGACCCTTGATGGCTTCCCTTACCTTTGATATGGTGATTAACATTTGCCTCTCAGGACTGAGGCTGAGGCTCCATCCGACGAGCACTGCGGTACTTTTCGGAATTTAAATTTGTCTCATTTTCAAAAGAACAAATCATCAGACAAAAGACAAAATGTCTATTAGCACACTGCAAATACACTGCCGTTGTGACGATTATGAATGTGTGGAAAAACAATTCTGGTTTTCAAAATAAATCTGTTCAGACGTTTTTTTTTGTTAGTGCGCGAAAATACTGCGCTTGAGTTGGATTAAGCAATGTTGCTTTGATCAGTCCCAGGCCTTGGAGCCGGATCACAGCAGTTTGGTGTGATGGTACATTGAAGAGGAAAATGCAGCTGGCTTTATTGACTAGGAAAACACACTTGAGAGAGAGAATGAGAGAGAGAGTTGTTCAGTGTTCAGCTGTGGGAAGACGTTCTGTAAACCGGGTGGGAAATATCAGTCGCGTCAAATAGCAACACAAGCCCAAGAGTCATGAATTTGTTTAATAGTAGGTTAGCGTATTGATGATACCCTGGCATTAGGAAAATAGTTTAGCAGCTTGTGTGACAGTGTTGGTGAGTTTAAAGCAGACGTAATAAAAGAAGAAGGCGATTCATGTACCCTAAACTGACCAAAATAATAAATCCTCTATTAGCACAAATAGTCTCCTAACTCTCTGATAGGCTATTAAAGTCAATTACTTCAGGAGAAATTAGTCCTGAAGTCAAAATCCCACTAATCCCAGTGAATTCATTTTTACTATTATTTTAAATTAGCTGAGGGAGACATGGAGCGACTGACTGCTAAGAGGATTTGGTGTATTCTTTGCAGACTGCAGAAGCCTGGGTCTCTGATTTCTAATAGTTGAGTTGGCAGAGATACTCTTAAAGGGCTGCACCAACATTTCATGATAGGAGTATCACCAAAATCGTCATCAACGTGGTATCACAACAACAGTCGTACGTATCTTACGCACCCTTGAATCAATCTGAGTTAAGGTTAGGTTTGAAACTTATTTCAAAGCCCAACTTCTGCCTTCCACCTCCTGTTTCACTTGATTTGTATGATAACATGCAAACGTACGATGTCTTAACTACAAACTGGATGTGAGATTATCGTGAAAAGATCTTTTAGTAATCCAGAGTTGGTGTTGTTTTTTTCTGGCCAATCCTCTCGTCACATAAAGGGTACGTTGACCAACAGGCCAAAAAGTTCCCAAAACGTCAGTGTAGTCCTTTAAGTCCATGTGAATGTACACTGAAGTCCATGCTAACTTATCTGTAATGTCAAACCCAACAGATGAAACGCAAACTGTGTCAGAAAATTGCTCATCCCAGAGATCACTTGTCAATCAAACAGCGTGTCGTCTTTTTTTCCATTGATGGAGTTTGAGTTTCTGTACGTGGCACTCTTTTCATTGTCTGTTCAGCCACGGTGGCTATCGCTGCTCATGCTAACTACCCAGTTCTTCTGTTTATTTCATCAATCAGTGAGAGAAGCAAAACCGACATTTATTCACTGATAGTCACTTTAAGAAACACTTTGTGGATGTGTTTTTGTCCTAGCTGACCTTTCGTTCTGCCTCCCCCCCCCCCCACAGAGCCTCGCCACCTGGGAGACGGAGAACAAGATCCACTGTCAGCAGACTCTGGTGGAAGGTGACGGCCCCAAAACCTACTGGACCAGAGAGCTGAAGGGCGATGAGCTCATACTGGTGAGTGCTCGACAATGACTCATCACCACCTAGCTCAACGCCAATCAATAGATTACCACCTCTTTCTCCCTACACATGAACGTGCAAATGGTAGTACAGAAAATAGTACAGAGAAGATGATGTGTACTGTATATGGTTGGTCTGTCAGGGGGTTTGTGTGCGGGAGGCCGGGAGGACACCAGATGCATTAAGATATGATTTAAAAGTAGGTAATGCTCTCTGTCTCAGACATGGTTAATAGAATGAGACAGGGAGTATATGAAGTCACCCATGGAGACTCATCCATAAAGGAAATGAGAGGGGCCATCTCCCTAGGAGCCCAGCTTTCATCCTTCCCACAGAGAGATGTGAAAGGAGAACAAGGGGAGCTGCTACACGGACATCGCGGTAATGCCCCCTGTATTTAGCCAGATTAATACGGTGGGGAGTCACTGGGTCTAAAGCCCCCCGAACCATGTACAAGGGATGCAGGCCCAAGACCAACGGACCGATAAACATTTCTCAGGAACTCTGCTTCAACTTCTTCCCTCTCTGACTGCTCAGCGCTCCCACGGTCCTCTTTGTTGTCAGATGAACGCCCTAAAACACAAAACCTTCTCAGTGGATTTGGAACAAAAATACACACGCTTTAGATGCTGAATTGCAAAGTAGTCGCAGGATGAATGTATTTGTGTAGCACCGTATTACAGGGAGGAAGCAAACGGGCAGAAACAGCTACTGATACTGTAATAGTACTTGTGCATACTACTAGTTATTAGTGTGTAAAGGGAAACTCTTGAAGTGTTTTTTTGCTGGTAGCTCCTCATTGTTCAGACTGTCTTACTGAACAGAAGGAAGGACATATGATTTTTTTTTTCTCCAGTGTTTGGGTGATAAAAGCAGAGTGTTATGTGTCTGGTGACACTTTGGCCTGACTGCCCTGGAGGAGCTGAAGCACTAATGGAGAACATTGATCTGGCTGAGCTGTGACAGCAGCAGAGTGTCTGTGGACGAGCAGGGAGACAGGCTGTGCTCTTCTCACCTCAGCACCCACCGCCCTCACACAGGCTATGTTCACACTGCAGCTCAAAGTGTCCCATTTCTTTACCATTTTTTTGCCTCTACCATTGAACGGGTCCAGTGGGTCAACCTGTCTTAAAGGATAATTCAGGTATTTTTAAACCTGGGCCCTATTTGTACATATTTTGGGGTCTAAATGACTAATGACTAATAGGTTTTGGAATTGCTCCGGTAGATCGCCTCAGCCGGCAGCCGCAAAACGGGCTGCAATGGCTGCAATGTAATCCTTTGGGGCAACTGCGCCCGGTCAAAGTACGTCCACTAAAAGTGCTTGTTTTTGCCGCTGACAGGCTCAGATTGTTATTGGAAGTGTCTGACAACATTACGGAAAGGATCCCTACAGAGATAGACCTTTGTTCAACCAGAAACCTTTGTTTAACCTCTTCCTGCAACAACTCTCGCGAGATTTCAGAGTGAGACATCTCCTTGAGCGAGGTTTCTGTTTCTGTTTCTGTTTCAATTCCATAACTTTTTGTACCTATTAGTCATTTAGACCCCAAAATATGTAAAAAATAAATTTAAAAATACCGGAATTATCCTTTAAGGAGCCGCTAATCCTGAAAGAATTTCATTAGTCTGGGTTTCATTGGAGGGTTTTAGTGTCAGATGTTGGTCTAAATACTGTTTTGAGGGCATTTTCATCCTGCCAAGAATAGAATTTCTGGGGGAGACACTGAATGGTCACATTTAAAGGTATTGAATATTGGGACAAAATATTGGCTATTGGCAGCTTTAATGCAAAATTACCACCTTGAAAAACCCATATCGGTTGAACTCCAACACACCCACACACCCACCCACACACACACACACACAAAATAAAATTCACCAAGGCATTTGTTTCACCATGTCTTGATTTGTTATAGCTTTTACCCCTGCATTAATTATTAATTATTACATTAATAAATTCTAAATGAATACATTCATTAGTTATATTGGAGGAAACATTTTTTAATTGGCTTTTTCTACAATCAAAGACATGACAAAAACTGGGATTTCTTTTTTTTAAAGTTATGGAACTGTCCAACTGGGCACCATGCAAAAACAACATAAAAATTGAGTATTGATAAAAGTCTTAAATGTGTTTCTATGCACTTTAAATACATGAAGAATCATTTATGTGCATAATATCACTAGATGATATTAAAATACAGAAATCTTTCTTCAGTTCAAATCCTTTGCTAAAAGAGTTTTCTTAATTTTTCTCAGAACTTCTCATAATCCTCATCACTGTCTCTGCTCTCTGATCCTCATTTCTTTTTCAGTCCAATGATAAAGTTACTTATATGTGGACATGCATGAAAGGATGAAACAGGAAACTGTTGGCTTTGGTTCAGTCTCACAGCATTTAGTGTCTCCATTGCCTTTCAGCAGCAAGAGTTGTTCTCTTAACAGACATTTTGTAAAGTTTACACCTATAAGAACTCTCATTTAACCGTAAAGCTCAATGTCCAAAACCACTTGCATCTTGACCTTTCCATAAAATAAACTACATGGCATCAGTGCAGTTTCCCAGCGCAGCTCATACGCCTGCTAAAAAGTGAAAACGTTTCAGTAAAGCAAGATATCTCTTTAAATGCTTGAAAGGAATAAATTATGTAATGTGGTACTGATTAAATACTGTTAAAATCCTGGAAGAATTTAGGCCTCTCAAGCGAAAAAAAAGAGGCATGAGTCACCCTTGCACCCAGACAACCTCGTTCCACTGGGATAAAGAACGGGAAAAACCAAAACAAACACTGTCTGAATCTGAATCACATCTTTCTGTTTCCAAGGAAGCCCCCAGACACTGAGACAACTGAACAATTGCAGAGCTTCAGCTAGAGACTCAAAGAGGACTAACAATCATAACGCAATGGTCTGATTATCTTTGGCAGTTCACACTGTAAGTGGGGCACATTTCCATAAGAGTTGCATGCTCCATTTAATTGGTTTAGTCTGAAAACACTTTAAGGGCAAACTCTTACGATTTGCTCCGGCTTCATCAGCCGAAAATAAAATAAAATGATGGCACATCAGAAAATTTGATTCAAGCGACTTAAGCTTGCGTGTTCAGGGGATTGGATGCATAAGCCTGTTATTAAGGAGTTTCTTTTGGTTTCATCAGCAGCAAATTGTGGTATGACCCAGATTGACGGGCATAAAGTTGAATGTGATGTAGTGAAAAAAATTCACCACAACTCAAAGGAATGCCTTGACATTTTGAGTTTTAGTAATTCATTAATTTTCTTCACGTTGAACTCGGCACTTTGTGATGTTAACTTTAAGTACTTTCATAACCCCAAAATAGTTTGGTAGCAAAATGTTCCTCACTGACAGCAAGGGCTACAGCAATCCTAACCTAACTGGCTGTTTCATTTCAATGAGAAAAGCTACCAAGGAAAAAACTTAAAATTAAGGGAAACTAAAGGAATGCAGAAACCCATTGAGCTCAAAGTTCCAAGTGTTTATGGAAGTGGTTATTTGTGGAAATAACCAACTAAAATTAAAAATGTGAATCTATTTCCTTACCCCCTTTTTCCATCAGTTCCCTGGAAGATGTGGGCCGGTGAGCATCGGGTGGCTGACGTATTGAAATATCTTTCTGTTTCCTCCAGACGTTCGGGGCAGACGACGTAGTGTGCACGCGGATTTACCTCCGGGAATGAAGCGCCGCAACTTCATCAGACAGAAACTACAGGACGGAAACCCCAGTTGGATACACCACGACCTCTTAAACCCAACAACCCTCTGTCATGCTAACCCTGCTAGCAAATTTGCAATGTGTCTTGTGCAAACCCTGCATAGTCTATGCATACAATAGCAACATTTCTGTAATCTGGTGATTTGTGGAGTGTGGTGTGTTTTCCAGTTTCACAGTGAACATATCTGCAACCCTGGTGTCACTTTGTGTAGCTAGAATTTAGGCATCAATTGCATCGATTAGGCGTTCATGTTCAATGACAAACAACAATAAAGAAATGGGACAAACGGTATCGGTGCGTCTTTCTTGACAGTATGCATTTACATTAACCATTAGTGGTGAATGACATCTGTGCATTGCTATTTAATATTGTTTCTGCCTCCACAGTTTACCTTCAACCTGAAAAGCAAAGGGTATAAATTGCAAATGTAAGGTATCAGACTTTATACCTGAAGACTCGGTTCCTCTCTGGTTTCTGGCTTTGGGAAAGAGTTATTCATTGGGCAGTTAGCGGTTATGCTAGTGGAAGTCTACTGGCCTAAAAGCATTTACTCTAAAAGAAACCACATGCCCTATACGCAAGGACTTCAAATAAATGGTTTTTTAGCCCCCATTGACTCCCACTAGGCCTTGATAAAAAACGCCATTAACTTCTGTTCCTGAGATAAACTGAAATGACTTCCAGCTCCTGATGAATCACTTCTTTAAAAACCCTGAACTACCCCTTTAAGAGAGCATGGGGTTGAAAACCCCACGTCCCCATCGCGCTTCAACCTTCCTCTCCCCTCTGCCGCTATTTGTCACTTGCACTGCGTCTTCCCAGACACTCCCAGGAGACAAAGTCTTTGTGTCTGATACAGTACTGAGGCAATAAGATTAAAGACAGAATGGGGTGGCGAGATAACAGACAGACTGGAGCAAATACAGTCAAAGCATCCAAGTAGGGCCCTGTCGCTCCAGCGTGACTAATGCCACGGTTGCACATTTGAAATGAGTCGTCTATTCACGGAGACAGAGCAGCCCTTTCATTCTGGATCAGGCGGTTTAAATTCAGAGGAACACACGGTGATATTGATTATTTGCTCAATTATGTATTTGGGATTCTAAAGAGATCTAGATGTGAGCTAGAAACGAGTAAACTTTCACCTTATGTGACTCCAGGGCCCGTCATGTGGAGACAACGTTACTGGAACAATCGATCGAACCTCTTTCCATGTTGTCCCGTCACACAGAAAGACAAGATCACTGTTGGACAGAGAGTCAAATCCATTGTGAGATTGCAAAGGGAATAGGAAGGTAGACAAACAAACACGGCAGCATTTTTCAATAAACAAGAAAAACGCCTGGGACCGTGGTAAAAACTATGACACACCCTCCTTGTGGTATTGGTATTAGTACACATAGACCACTGTCAGGAATTTAGGGTGATGTAAAGTGACCAAAAGATTAGATGGGAAAAATGAAACCTTCAAAAGAACACAGTGTGAGTTTTCTCCATCTGCAACTTGTTTAACAGAGTTCAGTTCAGATGCTACGCTGAAGATGTTCGGGAAAGAGAGGAGAGAGTTGTGAAAGACCGGGAACCACATTCCACCCCGGCGCTGGGGCAGCACAATGTTTTCAATTGCGGACAATAAAATGGCAGACAAACAATATACAACAGCAAAAATACAATTCAACTGACGTGATAGTACAACCAGAATTCACGACGCAGACGGTCACCACGAACTGTCTCCCAGACTGTCTGTGGTCCACTAAACCACAGACTTTCTTCCAAGAGGAGACAATGCTGAGGTCAGTGTGATACCTGATATACTTCTTGCAGACTTAGTTTACTTTAAGTCTGAAAGTTTCAAAAACAGCCTAAATGATTCAGCGGTAAATGAAACAGACATTTCTGAACATAAACAAGTAAATTACATTAGCTGCTCACACCAGACCGCTCAATGTCATGTCTATGGAGGGTTAGCGCTGATGTTGCTGTTAACACCAGGAGTGATTGACAAGCTAGGTCCCATTTCTCATAGTGGCAAAACTTTAAGGCAACGTGAACTAGCTGACTAAAATAATATAGACTCACAAACATTGGAGTGCACAAGCAAAATTGATTGATTGATTGATTGGTTTTGAACTCGTGACAAATAATGTAGCTTTTGTGGAGTTTTTTTTTAACAGCACAGCAGCACAAGGCTCTGATTCACTGAGAGGTGATGCGAGCCAGGCAGTGTGATATATTACCATACAAGTCTTTCTACCGGACAGCCATTGAGGAACGTATTCAAGACACTTCCCCCGAGGCAGGTGCACGACATGAATCCACGGCCGAGGCCAGGGGCCGCCGTTGCCTTTTGACCGTGAGATCTGTCGCAAGGCTCACCAGCGGTCAGAGGCCTTGGCATGAGCCGCTCTCCTGTCCTCACGGTGGACATGGCAAGAAAAGTGGCACAACATCACAAACAAACAAAAAAAAAGCAAATCTGTCTCTGTCTTTCACGGCTGCCAGGGATTAAAAGGTTGCCTTTTCAACACGCAGTGGCGCGGCGGCCGTTCCCATTCCTCGATGCCAAGGCCGCCGGTACGAGTCTGTCCCCGCCCCTGCTTTTTTGACCTGGTATCCCCTGAAAGAATGAGTTTCCTCCTGAGTGCATCACAATGCTCCGGGAAGCAAGGGCCAGGGCGCTCCCCGCTGTGATGTTAATTTAATGACGAGCTGCTGTTCAGATGGCCCGATCCAAACAGCTGAATAAAGGGATTGTTGTGTTTTGCTCCGTTTTGTGGAGAAGGGGCAGAGTGCCCGCGGGGGCCCCTCTGGCTGTCTTACCGCACCGGTCTGGGCACCGAACAGTGGGCCCTCTGTGAGTACAGTGGAGTACAACGGCACTTCCGAAAGAAAAAAAAACCAAAAACGTTTCTCCTTTCTCTTCAGCACTCGCGTCCCAGTTAAGCCCCTCCTTGGTCCTGAGTGGGGTTTTTTTTTTTTAGGGGTACCCCGCTGAAAAAGGCACACTGGGTTTTTTGGAACAGTAAGGCCACAATTAGTGCATGAACTACAGCAATGATGTAATACATTGAAGGAGAGAGAAAAACAAGACTTTCTATAGAGTGGCACCTGAGAAAAACTCACAACTGTTGTTTAAAAGAAAACTCAACAACACAAATTGCAATAGTAAGTGGTGTGAACAAGTTTGACCAGACGTGACAAGCCTGACCACTACCTCCTAAGCTCTTATTCAGTCACAACCCTTCTATTCAGCTGTGGCGTGCAGCGCTGACTAACCCTCCACATCCTTCTGGAAGCTGTAAAATGCAGCATATTAGCTTTAACGTGAAATGAAAATATTGCATATGAACACTGAGGGAGGATGGAAAAGGTCCAAGTCCAGCCAAGTGTGTGTGTGTGTGTGTGTGGGGCGGGGGGGGCTGTCACATTAAATTACCCAGAGTGCTTTGTGCCTCTGACGTCCCCAATGACTTTCATCCTGTGATATATTTAGTCACGCTAAACTCCAAATAAACGTTCGGAGCGATCTGGCAGTCGCACCTCCACACAGAAACCACGGAAGAGGAACAGAGGAGTGAAGACTGCCTGTCATGATATAATGATGTAATGAAGTGAAATCATTTTTCACACATTATAATTATTATTTTTATTTATCTAGGGAAAGTCACAAACCCGGGAGCTTCCCAGTAAAACCACAGTCTTCACTGAGCATCCACACTGGGGAGCAGGTGGGGGTTAAGTGCCTTGCTCAAGGGCACCTCTTGTGTTGCCCACTTTTCCCACTCATGTTTTCTCAGTCAGTGTGGGGATTTGAACCAGCAACCTTCAAGTCACAGGCCTGCTAACTGCCTCCCCAGATGTCACCAACATACCTGCGTCTGCATAACGATCCTGTATGATGGAGAATTGAAAAGACTTAAAGGTGTTTGAGTTGTTTTAAAATGAAATTCCATCCTTTTCTCCCAATGATATTGTACATTGTTGTAGTTTAAAAGCATGATATCAATGGGTGGCAGGGTGAGAGAGACTGTCCTGTTACCAAAAGGTCACAGGTTTGATCAAAGCAACAGTTACCTGTCAAGGACACTGAAGCCCTCGCTCTGGGAAAAAGCTTCTGCTCTTATCCAAAAAAAAACAAAAAGTAGTTAAGAATCAAAACGCATGCTTTTAGCACGCCACCTTCAAGTCCAGATTCTCTAATGTTGAGTACAACACTGTGCAGTCTTAGGCACCCTTTAATAAAAATGTGGTCATAATTTTTTTGTGTTTTGCTGCTCTTTATAGTAAATTGTTTGATATTTAGAAACTTTTCATTTCTGTATTTTTGAAAGCATCTTCGCTTTACGACTTGTTTTTACATGTGCCTAAGACTTTCCCACAGTACCGTACAGTAACCCACGACTGTCCACGTTTATGAGGATAAAAGCCAGTAGACTCTCAAAGGGGTTGCTGCTGTGCTCAAATGATAACGACAAACATCTCCAGTGCTCTGTGTGAGCTGGGTCAACTGTGCAATCCTCTATTTATTTGTCAAACGCTGCATGTGTGTGTGGTCGGACGGTAACCTAGTCATGATTTAAAAAAACAACACAAGAGGAAGAGTTACCTGGATGCAGACGGACATGGATCCCATCAGCGGGTTAGTGTGAGTGAGCTTATGGTCGTGTCCTGCAAGTCAAGCTGTCAAACGGGCATGTAAAGGTTAAAGCATATAGCAGTTGGTGGAGAAAATCTTTCTTGTCTGTTGGGATTTCTGGAGCCAAGCGTTTTAAAATTGACTGTGCAAGCGGTACGGGAGCTCGCGGTGGTTATGTAAGAGTACCAGACTTCACTAATCCCTTCACAGTGGAGAAGGAGCCCGCGGGGAAGCTCTTCCTCATCATCAGGACAAATAAGCTCCAACCAGACATCTCGGGTTGGGCTGAGCGTCCCCCCCCCCCCCCGGTATGGAGACGAACCTCTACTGAACGCTCACACTGATGTTCAGAGGGAGAGAAGAAACAGCCCGTGGGTGGAGCGGGAAGAAATTACCCATCAGGGTTGGGAGACGGAGGAAACTGATGAGTGCTTTGTTTTATTAATAGGTGCTTCTTATCCCCCCCCGCCCCTCAACCCTCACCACCCATTCCAAAAACACATTACCTGTCAAGCCACAAACAATCTGGGCTAATTGTCGCGGTGTCTGCTAAGATTGTCTCCTCTACCGAGCAGTGTGACAGCTATCCAAACTTATTGCTCTCCTAAAAAAAAGAGTTGTCGCTGGTGAAAAAGTGGCTGTTTGAATTTTGAAATACAGCAAACCACCGTAGCACTCTGCCTCCCCCCACCCCCCCCCGACGTGTTCATATACAAGGATAAAGAAGAGAACTCGATGCGGTCGCCCCTCAGTGAGTTAATTGCTCTGCATTGTGAGCGCCAAGGCCTCCGAGCTGCAAAGACAATACCGGCTCTGTAGTTGTGACAATGGACGCCGCTCTCGGAGTCAGAAGTTGCGGAAGCGCCGCCATTAGGAAGCCCGGAAAGCTGTTGAAAGTTAGGGAGCGTGCACTCCCCAAGGAGCAGTCACGCAGAAGAGCTTTGGGAGAAAAGCCCCTCAACACCCCCCCACCCCCCCAGACGGTGTTCCTATTGAGCAGGACTCATTACCTCTGCTAGTGGGAGGGCATGGTGGGTTCTGCTGGCATGTGTCGCTCTGGCTCCTCGTCAGGGCCTCAGCGCTCGGAGGGCTAAGTGGGTTGGGAGGGTAAGTGCGGCGGGGGGGGGGGGGGGGATTGGGGTTGGCAGCTGGTTGTTCTCTCACCTGTCTACCCCCTCATTGGATTTGTGGCGGGCCGGACCACCCGCGGAGGCCCGGCGGAGTCTGTCCAGCTACCCCGTGGAAGTCCCCTTTTTGCCTCCACCCTCCGCCACCCCATCAGATGTGTTGAACAGAGCTGCCAAGAAGTGACACATGCGCTATCGCAACGGTCAAATTCTCCTGATGTGGTAAACCCCACCCGCCTGGTGCTTCACAAGGATATAAAACAAATGCTAAGAATTCTTAGCCGCTGAAAAAGGAAACTAGTGTGGTGCATAAAGATAGTGGCCACCGCGATTGACATCATGCGGTCCCAAACTCGCATCCCACAATGCAACAGTCAGCCGGTGTTAACCAAACGGAGCTGTCGATGGTCACAATGTTTCATCTTCATTTTTTAAATGTTCATAACTGTAAAGTTAATTGTTGATCCGCCACTGAAATGAGTGGACATGGCGACTCCTTGTCAGCGCCGCTTTCTTGCCGTCTCTTTGAACACACTGCAACATGTGAGCTCTTTGTGATGCTGGACAGGAAGAGGACTCCCTCTGCAGGATAACAAAGGAATAGATCATTTCGATAGACGCGCACACAAAACACTAAGACCACCTTCCTGATATTGAGCTGCACTCAGTTCATCAAGGTTTTAAAAGGCTTATTTACTCCTCCGCCTCATGACAGCAGGTGATTTAGAGAATTCATTAAGGGATCACAGCTTTGAGCTTTTGCCATTTGGTGGAAAGAGCAAATATTTCTCATACTTTGAACAATTACAAAAAAAATGTGTATGGCATAAAGAATATATGTGTTAATGGGGTGAGTGATTGCCTGAAAATGAACGTGAGCTGAGTACTGTCCATGGAAACTCCCAGAAACAATGCTGCTGCTGATTAAATCAATAACACCACCTGATCAATACATTTTGTGTTCTGCATGTTGTTACCATTACCTGACACTAGCTGCACCCTGATACTAATGAATGTTTTGCACTGTGTGAAGCCAGTTTGTTTCTTTCAGTACTAATGTCAGTAGGTATAATATAGCAGTTGTATCTCTGCACCAAGACAAATCTGAGTACGTTTATTATACTGAATAAAAGTGAGTGAAGCTCTCCTTCTCCTTCCAAACCAAAAGGAACATAAATGAAAAAAAACTCAACTACACAAAAGGTTATGTAGGCTACAAATGTCATTTTTATTATTACTTTAAATAATGTCTAAATAAAAGGACTAAAGACATGCTCGTGTGACTTTTTCCATTATCAAAAATATGGCGTTGGGTGATCTTCTCAGCAGAAATCTATCCAGGGAGGGGAGCGTGCATCACAAGGTGAGACTGTCCGTTCATCTGAGGACTCTGAACCGAAGCGGTATCCCAGTCCCACCATCCCACGGACGGTGTCGGTTGGAGTATGTCATGGGGTGGGGGGGGGGGAGGGGCAGTGAGTATATCAACTGAAGTACCAACCGAAATGTGTCACATTCAAAAAAAATATATATCAACAGTTATTTTTCATATATAAAAACTGAACGACCTGGATACATTTCTACTTTTCAACATTTTTTTACTACAGAAATTAAAAAGAAAGACAAAAAGGAACACACAAAGGGGGGAAAAAACAGCTATTTTATAATCAACTCCCTTTGGTAAAAACTGTAATAAATGGTCTTGCATTTTGTCTTTTTCATATACATACTAACTTTAGCCATTTATTACTAAAGTCCACAGTAAGCTTGGAAAGTATTACTAGCACAACAACACAGATCTGTCATAAAAAGTCTGAGACTATATACAGTGTATTTACAAGGTGAGCGGCGCGTGGACAGTCCGCCCAGAATGAGACGTGTGTGTTTGTGTGTGTGTACAAGCTGGTGTATTGGCGTTGGGCAGCGCCAGCAACTTTTCTTTAAAAAGGTTGAATACCAGGGCGACCAGGATCATTTGTGTTAATAGAACTATATATAATATATATACACAACACATACACTGGAATACATGTCAGTATCTGACATTCACGAGCTATACAATTTTACAGTCTGAGACCAAACAGTGTTGTGAGGCTAATCCATTTTTTTTTTTTTCCTTTTTACATAAAATGCAACAGTGCTTTTTGCTCTTAGCCCAACAATACGGTTTGGGGCTCAGGCACCGTTTCTAATAATGCTGCCATTTGTTTTCGGAAAGGGAAAATGTAACCCTCTTTCCATCTAGTGATCGATACGTATGATTTGGCCTTAACGCAGGAATGTCTGAACCAGATCTCGTGAACGCCAGCCTTTGTTGAGCTCCCCCAAACCTTCAGTCTGGGGAAAACCTCTGAAACAAAGTTTTCCTCTTCCTGAATAAGTGCACTTGTCCACCAAACTGTTTTCCACGGATACTGTAGTATAACACTATTGGAGAAAATCCGGTTTGATTTAATGGAGCTCTTATTCTGATGGCTTCGGATAAGACTCAGCTGTGATAAGATTACAAAAAAAACACCACTATCTCTCACAAGCTAAGGCCTATTGTTCACGTCTCTAAAGCCCTTTCTTAAAGGCTAAGGGAAGTTTGTTTGAGATGTGGCTCAGAGTGCTGGTAAGAGCTCAGGTCTGTGACTGGGACATGACGATTCCTAAGTTTTGGCACCAAAGGCCCTGCAAAAAAAATGGGCCCAGCTAAAAACGCTGGTAAAATCAGTAATCCTGCCGCCCTGGGTACAACAACCACGGTAGCTAGCTTAGTTGTGCTCCCACGTCGGCCGTAAAAACATATTGAGAAGCCCCCCCCCCCCCGCCCTACGTCTACCCCCTACTCCTGACCTATTTGACCTCAGACCAAACCCCAAAAATGAGTCCCCCGTTTCTCCTCTTGGCTCCGGTCCGCTACGGCGCCTTGCTGGATGGGCTGTATTTGACGCGGTACTTGTTGATGTTGACGAAGTGAAGGATCTCTGGCTGGCGGCTGGTGGTGCAGGGTATCAGCCCGTCGCGCCCTTCGCCCATCAGCCACTTGCTGGTCTCGGCGACCATGTCGCGGGTGACGTGCTCCTTGACCCACGAGTCCACCCGGGCCTGGAAGCGTTTGTGTAGCCGCGTGCTCACCCTCTCATGTGACTGGGGAAAGAGGAGGGGGGGGGATACCGTGGTCAATATGGTCCTGTCCTTAATGGGTAGAGAACAGCACTAACTAAGCATGGTGATGAGGGGCTTGATTTCCAGGCTTAAAATGTCCATTAAAGTGTGAATAAAAGCATTAACATCCAGTGTTCCCTGTGCAATGTTATTATTTGGGTGTTTAAATGGTAAATTAACAGCCCAACAAGTACATTTGTGTTATGGATTCCTTTTGGGGCTGGCGAAACTGCAAAAAGCTTTATTTTCCCTCAACAATTTAATCTCTTCAAGAATATATGTGAAACCTAAACCTTTTTATGGCCAAATATGTTCTGGATTGGGAGTTTTAATAAAAAGGGACCAACCCACAACCAAAAACCACAGCGGCATGCTAATAATGAAGACCGTCATGCTTCCTCCTCACTCCTCTAGCCCAGTGGTTCTCAATCCAGTCCTCAAGGACCCTCTGTCCAGGAGGTTTTAGAGGACTCCTTGAGGACTGGATTGAGAACCGCTGGGCTAGCCTACATTGGATGTAGGTGAATCCAGGTGAAAGCTACGATCAATTATTGAGTTCATCTCTTAAATCCCCTTCAGTCATGGCGTTGAGGGACATGGAGGCGACACGTTGAAGAGTTTAAGATTTTTAAGCCACAAGATAATCAAAAAAATCTGTGCAAAAGGGCGTGGAGCAGAGTAAACGTTCCTGATATTTCGTACACTTAAATAAATGCTGAACCATGACAAGCAGACAATTTCCTTCTACGCCATTAAAATGATTCACGGAAAGAGAGAAACAACAGGAGGAAGTGCAGTTCTAGATAACAGCCGGGCGGCAGGCAGGGGAGGTGAAATACCTGGTGAGCTCGCAGCAGGGCGGTGCGTCGGTACATGTAGTCCTCCGACTTGAAGACGTAGACCATCTTGTAAGAGTTGAGCTTGAACATGCACTCCACTTTCTCCTTCTCCAGGGATTTCTTCCCGCCGCCCTCGCAAGCCTCCTTGTCCAGCTGCTCCCGGCCCTTCTGGTACTTCCGGATCCGCCTCAGGTTCCTGGTTACAAGCGAGGAGGGATGCATGATGAGGGTGGCTAATGTGATCAATTGGGGATATGTCAGAACAAATCGATTAGGTCTAAGTCAAACAAGCATTCACAATCAACTTTTACATTTAATCAGAGGGGAGGTGTTTCAGGGGGTGCACCGATCGATCGGCCACGGGTCAAAATTGGCCACTGGTGATCACTGTTTCAACTGCCCGATCAAAAAAAAAAAAAAGACAGCGACCAAACGCATGCCGTAAAAAGTATGAGCCAATTTGTGTTAGTCAGTAGAACATTAGTAGCGGAGGCTGTCGCCCATCTGGCCTCGACAGCTCATTTCCGACAGCCTGTGGTCATAGATTGGGACCGGCTTAATATATTGGACAGGAGGCCGAGTCGATGCATGCAAGACTTCTCATGTGCTACCGGTGGCAACAGGTGAGTAAGACATCAAGCACACACATAACATGTAATAACTGTTTGGATAAAACCCATCATTTCTTTACAGATGGATGGGTCAGTTACGTCATGCAGCCTTGAAAACAATCAGGACTATATTGGAATTTTACTATGTTTGCTGTGCACACTTTTACATGATGTACGGTTGTTAGTAGAAAGTCTGGGTAACATGAATCATTTCTAAATCGGTGATTGGATTGGTGATTGGTGGATCACACTGTAAAAAAAAACAAAAAACGAACTAAATCAACAAATAAATAAATAAATATGTCATTAGAGTCGGCCCTGATCGTAGCATCCCTATTCTTGTACTGTGCACAAGTTAGACATTGGATATCAACAACAAATCCAAACCACTAGCATTGCATTTTATCACTCCCTAATTCCTAATTTAAGTGCTGGGGAAAAAAAAAAAAAAGGTTTCCACATGTTTCACACAGTGATTCTAATATTGAGCGAGGGGAATTGTGATATGATCTTGTTGGCAACATCATGTAGCCCTACCTGGGGAGAAACACTGGCTTCTGAGCGAGGTGCTCCCGCAACTCAGGAGAGGTCGAATCTGAGTTTAAGTAGCGTCCAACAAAATCGGACCAACGCTGAAAATACAAAACAAGTTCTCTTAAGACACAGACCTGGAGTCTTAACAGTCATACCACTAGTGCAACAACATTGTCTAAATAAGGTTGGCTACAGCAGAGGTGGCCCCCTATGGCTGGACAAGTGGGCCCTACGGCAAAGTCAGTAGAGGACAAGTACAGAAAATGGCAATGGAAAGACAATGGAAATTTGCTCACCCAATATAAACATGGGGCATATTGCTCAACAGTTATTCCAGACTTCATGCAGGGATGTGATCAAGAACACAGAGATGGCCAAAAAAAAAAGGCAATCCTGGCAAAAACATACATCTAAATAAAAGCTATTTTGGACCCATAACTGACAGTGAAATAGGTCCAATCTAAATGTAGCCCCTCCCCTCACTGCTACCAAACATTTAGGTGTGAAATCTAGCCAAATGGCGCTCAATTTTGGCTGTGGCTGGGAACGTTGCACCCTCTAGTAGCCACTTTGGCAGGTTACCAGCCATCATCCTGAGATTGTCTTCCACTCTATAAAACTAATGGTGAAAAAAACAAAACGGCTGAGGTATTTTGGAATCCGTCAGCCACTGTGGCTAGCGGACGAAAAAGGTCGTTTTTCTGAGTTCGACCAAACCGGCCTCTCACCTCGGCCTCCATGGGCTCGTCCGAGTTTTCCTCCTCCGTGTCGAGCAGCTCCACGGTAAGCTGGACCTGGCCTCTGTTCCTCAGAAACATCAGCTGAGAGAGAGAGAAAGACAGAAATGAAGTTGCCTCACTGCTGCCACCTCTTCACCGCACGAGCATTATCTGGTCCGTACACCGGGCTCCTACGCACGTTTGCTAATCAAATTGCGTTTCCATCACCAACATTTTCCCATAACTATTCTAGGCCTGGAAAACACTTTTTGAATTCGATGACTTGTCCAGGTTTTCCATGACCGTAGGAACCCTGGTAATGGTGTTATTATTACTACATCAAATCCATCTTCAAATGAACTTTTTCCAGTATCATTTTTCCGAAACATTTTCTAAGCCGTGAAACCCCCGATCCTCAAATTCCAGGTTTCCCCCAATGACCGTGCATATCTACCTTGAAGCAGTTCTCGTCGGACATGAGCTGCTCAGCTTTCCGCTGGTAGGTGGCCTCCGCCGGGCTCCTGGAGGGCTGGGTGGAGGCGGCTCCTCCGGCGGCCCCGGCGGCGCTCTCTGTCAGGTAGAGGTCCGTCACCTGGACGCAGATCTCGTCGCTCACCATGTGCTGGAGCTGGATGGACAAATGAATAGGTGTATGAGCGGACGATGGCAATGTGGGAATTCTCTACCAGGGATAGAGTGATGTATCAGTTTGCTGATATATTGGGCCCACATCGGCCTTTTCATTGGTTCATTCATTGGTTTGGGTTTCAATGGAGAGTTTTAGTCGTCTATGATGGTCTAAATTAGGTTTTTCCATCCAACCAAGAATACAATTCTCAGGGAAAGACTGCAGACTTGCATAGTCGCAGCGTTTCAGTTAAAGGGATAATTCACCAAACCAATGCAAATATAAAAAAGCAAATACGTTATTTCAAACTGCCAACCCAAAATAGCCTCAAACGGCCTTGAACAACTTTGATGGTTAAAAGGGTTATGAAGCGTTTTTGAGTATGACAGTGTCCACAGAGCAATGTTATCTCGAGGACGATGAACCCTTGTTGAATATATTTAAGCAATGCATTAGAGGAGCAATAGCCACGGCCAAAAGCCCCTGCGGATTTATGGTCACTCAAATAAAAAACAAGCGTTACAATCAAATATCTACTGAGCTCAAAACCATAGCAAGACTATTCATGGGGGAATCAGTAACATGCAAGGTAAAGACACAATACGACGGTGGATTATCAGCAGGGTTCCCAGGCTTAAACTCGGCGTGTTTTGGGGTAAGACATGACATCGGTCACAGTTAGACACCAGACGCCTCATTTACCAGTCGTGATCTTGTCAATAACTCATGGTGAAATCCTTCATGTTAAAACTTTCTCAGGGTGTGATGTGTTGATGCTAAGATGGAGAGAGCTCCCATACAGCTGAAGCATTTAATGAATGTGGGTGCTATATTTCAATGAAAACTATTTTCTTTCAAGGCCTTCCATTCATTTTCAAACACTTTAAAAGGCATTTTTTTATTTTTTCTCAGGTCCACAAACCTCCAAATTGATTCCCACCCATGCCAAAAAACATGCACTCATGGTACTGTAAAGTACGCTGGATGAAAGCACCAAAATGACACATGTAATGCCAATCTGGAGGCAAGAGAATAAACTGATGCTTACCTGCCGGACGATGCTTTGGATGAGCTTGTCCATGGTGAAGGCGGTGTAAGCGTGGATGGTGAACATTTCCCTCAGGGAATCCTCGTACTGGGAAGCCTCCATGTTTCCATCCAGCAGATTTCGAACCATCTCCAAGAAGGCCGAGTAATAATCTTCTACCTCGATGTCCACTACAGACAAAAAAACATCAAATGGCTCAGTGGATCAACGTATGAGAAAAAGATTGGCTGCATTTAAAACCAACTACCTTTGGCAGGAAGTGTTCATTTTGGCAGCAATTTTTGAATTTGTTCTTTTCTTTAATCACTGAATCCATTTTTAGTTTTTGTTCAGTTCTTGCAGTCAGTAAACTCTCTGCATATTCCAGTCTACTTTTCTGCCATATCAATTTCAGTCCAATTGTTATTCCCTTTCTCTCTTCTGATGTCCGTACTAAAACCTACTAAAACTTTCTAAACAGTTTTCAGTATCTCTTTGTGCAGAGGAGGAACATGCACCGTGTGTTGGAGAGCTTGAGTATGGCAAAGAAATGCAGTGGAGATGGTTAGAGGTAGAACATATCTGTTTAATATGTTCTCCCTAAAATGAAAAACAAACCAAAGATAATGTAAAACAGCTTCATCAAGCTGGATGCCCATTTGTGCTCTAAAATCTGTGACACATTTTCCTTTACGTAAATGCAGAATCATCACCTAGTAGTCGGTCTTGTGTCTAGTTGTCAACAAGTCTTAGTTATGTCAAATATGTTTTGTGACAAATATTTGTGTCATTACTTCTGCCAAATAAAGTGAACACCATTGGTATACTCACTATACTATCTCTATATTAGCTATATCTCTATATGATCAGTAAGAAAACTTTCAATGAAGGAAGAGCAAATAAGGCCAGTAAAAACATTAAAGCTGCACTAGCCAACTTTGTACGTTGGCGCATCCAAATGGCAGCAAGAGGTAACTGTTTGAAAAATGTCACATGTAGCCTAGTCAGTAAACTGCCCACAGCGCACTCATACCAACATGGTCGGTCTGTGATCTCTTTATACCAAGAGATGAAAGGAGGCAAAATATCTAAGGTCGGAGTGAATTTGCATTTCCCTCTCAAGTTTTGATTTGTTTGGCTGAGAAGATTTCCCGCCAGTATCCACACCAGAATGACATTTGGACGAATAGGGCGAATCTACCGGATGTCGATTAGGTGGGATGAGATGCTCTTCTTTGTTGCAGGCCGACTTTGTGATTTAGGCTGACGGACAAAAAAAAATCCTGCCTAGTGCAGCTTTAATGATAAAATGGAGGTATAAAACGTGCTTTGAGAAGCATCAGAGACAAAGACGATGCAAAAATAAAATAAATAACGGAGATAGAGCAAGGAAGGAAAATGTTGGTTTTACTCACTGGGCTCCTTCAGTCTCAACTGGATGGCCGGGTTGTCGTTCTTATCCCTCTTGAGTCCCAGGACTTCCCTCTCCCAGTCGCGCTCCCTGACCTCTTCCTCGATCTGCCGCTCCGCCTGCCCGTAGAGCAGCAGCAGGCGCGAGCACAGAGTCTGGTGCAGGCGCAGGAAGATGTACCAGTTGTTGTTCACGTAGAAGAGGTTGTACGCGTCGTCGCAGCCGCGCAGCTTCTGCGCTGCCGTGCCGCCGAACAGCAGCTTGGACTTGGAGGGGCTCCCGCCGCCGGGGACGCCGTTGTGCTTTTTGGAGGCCCCGTCCTCCAGACCCATCTCCTCTTCCTCCTCCTCCTCCTCCTCCTCCTCCTCCTCCCCCGCGTCAGAGAGCTCGCCGCGCTGCGAGAACAGCATGTCGGGGATGAAGTGGTAGATGATCTGTTTGATCTTGTACTTGTCCTCCTTCTGGATGCTGGTCTGCCGCTTGACGTGGTGGATGATGAGCGCCGCCGCGTCCTCCAGGATCTGGCTGTCCTCGTACGTCAGCGTCAGGTGGGGTCCCTGTGGGCAGCGTGGCGTTCTCCTCGGACGCCTGCTCCTGGCGCTGCAGAGCAACAACAAAAACGTGAGGTCTTAACACTGGCATGATACTCTTTTCTTTTCCTTCTGTCTCTGAAAAGCACTTTGTAACTTTGTTTTGAAAAGGGCTATATAGTGTAATTATGGTTTCATTCAACTTTTTTTCTCAGTGGTGGTAATGTACCATCACCCCTGAAGACATTTTGGAGTACAGAAATATTTAGATTTGACTGAAGAGACGTCTCATAAAGCCGGGCTGCAAGTACAGGAGGAAAACTCACTTCGTCGTAGATGCTTTCGATTTCATTCAGCAAGGTCTTGGATCGAAGCACTTTGGTGTCGTTCTGTTTGAAGTTGATGCCTTGGTGGTCGAGAGATTTGAGGTAATACTTCTCGTTCTGCTCCCTCCAGATCTTGTTGAAGCCTCTCTGGGCTTCCCGCCACTCTTCTTCCTTGATCTTTAACCTGACGCGAGAAAGCACGGGTTTTGGGCGAGTCAAACCAAAGCACACAGACAATCTCTAATGGGTTAAAATGGTATTCTAGTACTTGGTTTTAGTGTCTCGGTTCAACACGTACCTCTTTAACACAATGGGGACAGAGGCGGCAGGGTTTTTCTTCAGGCCATCGATGATGTCGGGTGCCTTGTCCCCGTATATCCTCTGGATGGCTTTACGGTGCACCACCTCCGAGGAGCCGCCCAGGGTGTTGTCCAAGCGGAACTTGGCCTGCTCCTCGGCAGACATGCGGGACAACTTCCGTTGCACCGTCTCCAGGACTCTGATGGTCGCTAGGTTCGTCTCCAGCACCACGTCCAGCTGTGGGCGGCAAAAACAATGGCGTTTTATTAACCTTTATCTGTCCGGGGGAAGGGTTTCAACACCTTCCTTCACATACATTTTGCACACATTCACACCTGGACACTGCCTAGTATAACCATGATCTTCTACCGTTGGCCACTGAGCAATTAGGGGTCAAACACCTTGCTCAGGGGCACTCAACACTGACAATAGTTGTTGAAGGAGGCCCTGTCATTTACTTTTCCTACCTAGATACTTGCTGGAATAACTGGAAAACAGGAACCTCTATTGGCAATGGAGTCTTATTCAACTCTACAAGTTGACGAAGAACCTCATCCACGTCCGGACATCGTCGTCAACTAGAGCCATGACACGAGTTCCTCAAGTTTCCTGCTCACCTCAAAGCGTTCGTCCTCACATCTGTAGATGTGCTCTTCATATTGAGTCTTCTTGGAACTGACAAAAGTGGAGTCCTCAGACCAGGAGGGGAAGGAGACCCAGGTGTCATTCAAGACCTGGACACAGCAGGAACACACATCAAATCAGACATGCAATTCGTACTTGCACAGGACATTTTGTTTAAGCTTCATACTGCATACATAGTGAGGAACAAGTGTAGACTGCTGGTATGTTTGGTCATATCAAAGCAGCATGTAAAGAAACTGGAGCACATAAAATTTAGGGTGCCCCAATATACAATAAAGTATTCACAGTAGTCATTTTTCAGAGTATTATGTAGTACCAACGTACCATATTGTATATTCTCAAGGAACAATTTCAGTTCAACTTCAGGTAATTAGTTTTGGCTCTCAATTCGTACCTCTTTATTCTTCATCTGAAGGGGTATTAATGTGGCAGCTACATTATTAAGCTTCTTAGAAACGTACATTTAAACATTTGTGCCAACTGGTCACGTATCACAACAGCTGTTTAAAGTTGTGCTCTGGGTTCCAGCACATTTCTGCTGACAAAATTTCAAAGCTTTTGTGTAACTATTCAACAACATATAACAAGTTACGTGCCAATATTTACCATTGTTTGGTGCTTACATGTTACATGTTTTTGTTAAATAGACGATTTGAAGGTCTTCTTTGGACTAGATAGAGACATCAATTAGGACTTCTGCAATCAGGAATTGTGTTATAGCAGTTATTCCTTCAAAAGCAGCCAAGCTTTAAAATAAATACGTTCCATAAAAGATTTTGCACTTCATGACACTTTCCAAACCTTTTGGAAACTTGAATGATTTTTCCATCTTTCCGTGACTGTAGGCATGTCCCTCTCACCTCTTTGCAGAGTGGCGTTCTCCCGGTGCACTTAGGCTGCTGGTAGCTCTTGGGCAGGGCTCTGTAGCTGGAGCCCAGCCTCTTACAGGAGGCGTAATCGATCTCCATGGCGATGCCCTCGTTGGCCCGCTCCTTAGGGTAGGCCTCGATGTGGGACGACATCTCTCGATATCCCAGGAAGTTTTTAAACCAGTTGAACAGCTCGGGGAATTTCCTGTAGGGTGTAATTAAGTGGAAAATCTCCATGTGATATAGAATATGAAAATGTCACCAAACGAATGTGCCGACTGAGGACAAGATGGATGTGATTGGCGGAGCACTCACCCCAAGAAGGGCAGGACCAGCTGCACCAGTTCAGCCCTGGAGATCACCTCCTGGTTAAAGATGACCATACACCGCAGGAAGTTGTCATAGGCCTCAGCACTTCGTAACGCCTTGCGCACCTACGTTGGGAGTTACATTTAAAATCAGGTCACAACAGGGCCCGTGTGAAGGTTTGTGTTGCGCAACATAATGCCTTATTGCCAAACCCTTGAGGTTTAGGCTCCGCCCTCTTATTACTTTGGATGTGAAATGCCACAGTGACTATAAGGACGTGCTCGTTTCAGTGTGCCAAAAGTGTTTACAGAGATTACAATTATATTCAATGAAGCAGTAATTATCCTTGGTCATCAAAGGGATTTCATATTTGATAAAACAATACCTCGTTGCCTAATGGGTAAGTGGATATTTTGATAGTATACCCCAAAGCTCAGCAGTCTTTAATCTTATTATTATCAATGTTTAGGCATCATATTGACTCAATTAGATAGTAGTGCACGCACTAGCTACGTGCAGCAGCATGTATTTTAATCTTGGGGTTGTTGCTCTCTACATGTACAGAAAACAAGGAAAATTGAACCAAAGCCAAAAACTGAATTGAAAAAAAAAGAGATTGTGTTTAACCTGAGAGAAACGTCATAATAAAAACTCACCTTCTCAAAGAACAGCGATTCCGTTCCGCCGCCGTGCTTGCTGGCTTCCGCCGCCGAGGAATCTTTCAAGTTCAGTAGCTTGGGCTTCTTCTGTAGCATTACCGAAATGGTGACAGGGAGACATAGGTGCAATAATTACAAAACAACAGAACAACGGCAGGGGCGAAAACACTGGAATCGACTGGAAACAAGAGGAGTCGATTACAGCAAAAGTGGTAAGCAGCGAAGGCCTGCGTACCTTGACGGGGGGCGTGGCCCCGGCGGCCGGGTGCCGGCGGATCTGGCAGCCGTTCTGATTGGGTCTCTGTTTGTTGTTGAGCTGCAGCTTTTTGGCCGTGCCGCCGTGGTCGTTCCGTACAGACTCCGCCTTCTCCGCTGTGGTCTTACTCAGCAGCTGCAGAGAATACACGACACTGATATTAACGCGGGCGCGTAGAGATGGCCGGGACGAGAGCGACGCTGAGGCGAGTGAGGTAAGGGAGTAAGGTGCTCTCAGTACCGTGAGTTTGCTCACCACCGAGCTGTTTGCGTCGGGGAGGAACTGCCCGAACTCTGAGAGCAGGTCCTCTTGGTTCTTGAAGAGCCGGGCCACCTGAGCGTACACCTCCTGCTCCGTCAGAGCCGGGGTGTAGTTGCCTCCCGCCTCCTTGGCATTGCGCTGCTCCTTCTGTAGTAGACAAATACAAAAAGGAACTTGCTGTCACGTCACTGCTGAGAAAAAAAAGGTATATTTCCCCCCCCTCCAATGTTCAGAATAGTTCTGCACGCTCTCTCTTCGTTGCAATTAAAAGATTGTATTGAAACTACACAACATTTTGGTCTCCTGCAGAGTAAAATTAGAAAATGATAAGAATTGCTGTGAGATGGGAATCTCTCTTTAAACTACTTTACAATCAACATATCTTTGTTGCATAGTGTTTCAGTATTGAACAGTGATTATAACAACTATCTAATTAACATATGTTGTTCTAACTGTTCCACGTTGATAAATGACCTTTTGACCTTTTGGCCGCAGTCACTGACCTGGTACGTGTGGAGGATCTCCAGGAAGGCTTTGTAGATGTCGGGCTGGCCTTGGAAGCGGTTCTTGATTTTGTTGACGTAGTTTATGGCGTGGTTGAACTCCACGGGCTGGTTGTTCTGCATGGGTGGACCGGCGGGGGTGCCGCTGAGCGGGGGGTGGAGCTGCAGGGGCGGGGAGCGTGGAGAGGTGTACGCTGGGATGGACGGATTGCTCTGGCTGCTTGGCGTCAAGGCTGGAGACTGCGGCGGCTGCAAAAGACGGTAGAAGGGCCAGGAAATTTAATACGGTTTTCAACAAGACATTGCAACCTAAAGCAAAATGATCTTGGGACAGTTTAGACTAGATTTTAATACGTAAACAAGTCTGGAGATGGGAATAACTTTTCACGAACAAGTATTTTCCAAAGACAGAAATTTTCCAAATTCAATAACCATACAATGATTTGTACAATTTAGTGTCATTGGTGCAGAGACAACATTTTCCCCTACTGCTTCGTACATAACGACAGATTTTGGTCAGGGCAGGAAACCAACTTATGGATGCAACGACTCCAAAATTAGAAGTGTGACACCTACAAAGTAAAGAATAGGCTCTAAAAGGGAAGACTAGTGACAAGTGGCTAGTAGAACAGGAAAACTCAAGTTCGCCAGGTTTCGACAGCTGTGCACTGGCGATTTCCCACTCTACACTTGGTACTCGCCTTGCTCATCTTGGCAGGGGTGGGCTGCGTCAGGAGGGGCAGCGCGCTGGTGGTTGCAGTAGGCGGGAGCTGGGCTTGGTGTTGGGTGGCCGCTCCGGTGATCGGGATGTTCTGGACTGAAATGCCATGCGGGGTGATGTGGTGGATCTGACCCGGCGTGGTCACGTTGACCAGGTCGTTGGTCTGCACCTCGATCTTGTAACCAGGAGGCAGGAAGGTGTTGAAGCCCATGATGAGGTCGGGGTGACCTTTGAAGAGTTGTGACACCCTGCTGATGACCCCGGGGGTGTCAATGCTGAAAAGACAGAAAAACAGGCGCGATGCATAAAAATCCACAACTGCTGTAAATAAGGAATTGAAATTGTGACTGATTTCAAAGTCAACGTTATATAACCGAGGACAGCTGCCAAACACAGATGTAGTTGCTAATTCATTCAGGGTTCCTACACCTTTTTTCTAATCCTATTCTATGATTTGTAGCACAATTTCTATGACCAACTGTCAGAGTCTATGCTGCAAATGTCATTTTTTACATTTAATATCTGATCTGACGCTTATGACTGATATCATCAGGACATTTCTGATCTGGGTTTTTATTCTGCAAAGGGAAGTGGGTTGTTGATTAAGAAGCAGCCACGCTTGACTTAAAAACATTTTACTGGTTGGGGGGGGGGGGAGAATAGAAATCATCACATTTCCATGACATTTCCTTACCTCTGAGACTTGAACTCTTTCATGATGTCCAGGAAGTCGTTGTAGACTTGAGGCTGGTTTCCAAACTGCAGTTTCACTTGGTCCAAGTAAGACAAAGCATCTTCCACCTTAGAAAGAGGGGAGAAAGGACGAACGTCAGCTTCATCACCCTGTGACAGATTTCCTCTACATTCATTTGGCAGCTATGCCCCGATTCCACTACTGCAGAATTACCCCCATAAAAAGCCTCACTGCTAGGAAAATATGACAATGAAAGATTATTACCTGGCCTTATTACTCGCCTTAAACAAATTGACAACAGTCAATTACAGCACCATTAACCTATATGAGGTGCATTTTGAAACCTTGACAGGCACTGGAAATAGAACTGAAAGTGAAGCCAGGTCCCAAGACCGTAATTACCACCTCTCCACACAACTCCAACACACTTCAGATTAAATGGTGCCCCATGAACCATGAGATGAGAAAATGGTTCACTTCCTGCACATAAAACCAGGGTTACTAAAATGGTGGGAAATTAACAAAAAGGCACCAGCCAAATGCCACACTACCAGTCACGTTGGCAAGTAACAATTCATTTGGTGGGCTGTCGTGGCAATTTAAGTCAATTGCAGCTCAATAAAGCTATAATACAATATTTGTCAGAGACTTATGTCTCTTAGGCCATTAATGCAAGCAGAGCTGTAACCACACACACACACAGGTGGATGCAGAATGAGCTCCCGAATTCAGTTCCTCAGATACAGTTATACACATGTAATTGGATGTTGCAAATTTCCTTCAGTCATGGGGTCTTTCTAGGACAATCCTGAGACTAGACTGTTGATAGAGCAGGTACAAACTCCATGTTACATAGACATGTCATTATGTTAATATGATTAAGTCAGTATGATATCTCTAATGTATACAGGTGTCTTCCCCTCCTTTCGGGTCTGAAGGTTAGTTAAACAATCATGCACAGTACAATCATCATGACACCAAGATCCAAGATCTACTCATCTTTGAGATTTCCCAAGTAAAGAACATACACACATTGCTCTGATCTCAGTAGTTTTCCACTGACTGTGACCACACTTATACATACACATTAAAAACACACTTACATTATTATTTTCCATCACAGGGCCTGTTACATTTGAGAATTGAGGTGACTGATAAATTAGCAAAAAGTGGCCCTTGACTTTAGGGATGTATCAGCCACTGTGGCAAATGGGAAAGGGTTTTCTGCCTTGCCTGCCTTTTGCAATGCACATTAGGGGAATTATAGTGTGCACTCTGTAGGGCGTGCAGAGCCCAAAGGGAAATTCAGCGTGTGCTTTTACACCCGGCAGTACGGTAGTCACACAAGCGCGAGCAGCTCGAGGTTGGTGTGCGGTACATTCACATACCAGGAAGCAGCTTGGTGATCGAACTATATTTGCAATAACTTTCCCAGACCTGGAAAACACAATTCTCCAACTTTGTCAGGTTTTCAATGGAATGCAAAATGTGTAGGAATCCTTTAGAATAAAAATGGCCAACTAACCTTCAGCCTCTGGAACTGCTGCTGGCCCTGCGCCGAGGCTTGGGGAGCAGCCGTATGGCTGTGCCCTGGCATCACAGAGGGCCCGTGGGACTGAACCGCTGGGCTGTGGTGGTGGGACCCTCCGTGGACGGCCGGACTGGAGGTGTGCCCATGCCCTCCACTGTTCTGGGCAACCGTGGGCACCTGGGAAAATAGAGGTTTCTATGTTTATAATGAAGTTCATAACTCGGGTAGAAGGAAATTTGCACTAAGACTAATCTCATGTCTTACTGACAATTTAGAGACAACTTAGAGAGTTAATAAACAGAGTTCCAGTCCACTGTGGCTGCCAGGCACAATCAACCCAAAAAGTTTAAAACAGCATCCTGAACTACAAGTTACTTGAATGACTTCTACACTCATACTTGACCTAGTTTGAACTCCAAAACAGTACAAGCTTAGAGTAGATCCACATCGGGCTAGTGGTGTGTACCTGGTATCCCTGGGGGACGGAGTACTGGACGCCTGCTGTGGGCTGCATGTTGTCCGACACAGCCTCATACACAGGCGGAGCCGGGGCAGGGGCCAGGACACGATGCTGGAAAGCCTCCGCGTTGCCAGGGAGGCGCCGCTGCTGGGACGCAAAGACCGTTTCCTGTTCCTCCAATCGCCGCTTCATTATGAACTCATACTCGTGGGAGCTGAGAGACCTAATAACAAACAGGAGATGGACGCTATTTCACACTGGAGGACTTCTGTCAAGTTATCAGCAACCATTAAATCAGCTTCTTGGTTGTATTTAATAATTTGCTGAGGAACATATGGCAATCATTTCATTTTTTTTATTTCAACATTGAATTTGTTGTGCCAGTTAGCCACTTGCTTGGCTGGGCAAAAAACATGTAAGTTTTGACCAGGCAGCAAATAAAAAGTTTCCACTCAGCCCTTCCAGTCAGTGATCATTGGGCATCACAACAAATTAATCATACTTTCAGGAAGAAAATTATTAACTGATGTATTCTTTTCATTAAAATGCCCCATCTTTGTTAACTTAAATCAGTTTGTTACTTACTATGACGTATACTATAAATATATGCAATAAACAAATGATCTCGCCTAAATAGGTGGTTCAACTCAAATTAAACTACTCTGCAAACAAAAGGCTGAATAAAGTGAGTTTAGCTTGGTGTACGCTCCACTTCATCCCTGACAAAAACGATTTAGGAAATGTCATTATAATAGATTTGGATTCAGAAATGATTAAGATGGGTTGTGGATGTATTGCATGATGCTCACATTGAGACAGATATCACTTATTGATCATAAAATGTCTCTTATATTGTGAGAGAAGAGATGAGCTAACATCAGAAAGGTTAGACGTCTATATTAACACGCACCGAATGTAAAACTTGTGTGCAGTCTCCGTAGCCAATGAAATCTACAGGCGCTCTACGTCACCGATGCAACAAACAGGTGCTGGAGGAACGTGGGACTCTGCCATTCACAACTTCCTCAAGACGCCAACTACCAAGGCACTGAATGAACGATGTTGGCGAAGACAAAGAGTATAAATGGCGTTTCAAATAAATATATGACATAAATAAGTGACACATTGGCTGTCAAACTCACATCTAACGTTAGCGCTTCCGACATCTGTAGTAACGTTACATCAGAACTGCATTGAGTCAACTAACGTTAACCAAATCCTCGGTCTTAACGTTAGCATAGCCATCGCGAGCAAGGCTTCGATCTGTATGTTGTACCGCTTTTTGGCATCATAAGTATCATAATATCCAGATTAGTACAGTTTGAATTTGCTTCATGCTAACTACCGTTAGCCGACAAGACCCCCTTCCCCGTTCGCTTCGTGGCCTAGCAACACAAGCACCGACCTCGAGTTACAACACGACGCTTTCTCCACGCCCGCCATTTAGAGCGTGGCGCAGGAGTGCAGCAAATTATACTCCATTTCTCGCAGGTAAGCGCCACCGCTGACTTGCTAACTAGTTGGCCGATTAACCGTGTCTAAAAATAAGTTCAAACAATGATTTCGGTTAACTTGATGAGAACTTGCTTTTTGGAAGAGGTTGTGGGCTGCCAGTTAGCGGCTAGCTAATGTAAACAACACGAGTCGCCCGACTCCCTGCACTGTCTAGGCTAGCAGCGTAGCACATGTAGCTAACCACTAGCATTCTGGTATGCTACTCCCGATACATACTTTCTTTCGCAAACATTAGCCATGGACTTAATAGTTGGAATATATCGTGTCAAGCAACGAGTGACTGACATACAAAAGAACTGCCGATTCCCATATGATTTACTCAAACAGTCTGCTAACGTTAGCTAGCTAAGTTAGCCTGCTGAATGAATTCAACTGAACTCACCCCTCTCCCGAATAGCAAGCTGAAGTTCGCAGATGATTCTTTGATATTCACTTATATGTATTTGGCTATCAAACTAATGGCTTGAAAGGATATCAAAGCGAGAGGTATACAAGCGGCAACTTATCTATGGCTTTTCATTTAAAATAACCAAATCAAGCCCTGGACTGCCAAATGAAAATCTCCCCGGGAGGAAAACAATCTCCGTTCGGTTAGCTGGATGTGGGAGGCGTGGTTTCTACAAATAATCCCGCCCTCTGTGGGATTCCATTGGCCAGTCAGCCCAGAAGATCCGCAAAAAGGAGGGGGCGGGTGATTTGGATTGTGACTTTGAAATGTCAGTCAAGGATTTACCGTACAGTTAACCTGCACGCCCATTTGACTTGAAGCGCGACAATGCCAGCGATGAGTTCAGCCTGGTTTGCATCCAGTTTATGTAGGGCGATCGATGCTGCACGAAACGCATGCATGTAATTTACAAATCGAAAACTTTATTGGACAGAGACGATTTACAGACCTGTTGGGTTTATATCTACCCCGTCCAGCGCCGTTGTACCCCCACCCCCCGCGCACACTCCGTGTCATAATAATCGTAATTGCGGGGTAATGGTAGTCACTGTATGTATTTCCTATATAAGTTGAATACAATCGTGCACACAGCGCGTTTTTTTGTTCAATTTGAACCTACAACAAAATAGATTCTACTACTTCCTGGAGTTTGGTAACACGTGACCCTGTGGGAGGGATTATCTACACATGTCGTCCTTCGCTTTTGTGTCCCTCCTCTTTCTGTGCATTGCAGCCAATCAGTGCATGACATTCTCATTACAAAGCCCCAAAAGGTGGAACTTCCAAAATAAACCATCGCCCACGAGAGGCGGAGCTGAAACGCCAGCCCGGGATTCCTTCTTCCACCCGAGCCGAGAATTTCACATTCAGCAGCGACCGTAGGCTGCAACACACAGATATGTAGCCTGAATGTTTTTCACCATTTTGCATCGCATCCTCTTTTTTTTCCAGCTTCCTTTGCAAACACACCCTCCTGACGGGATCCACATATGACTAGACAAGTAGCTCCCCATTCTCCAACCGATTAAGTCACGTCGAGCCCATCACGAGTATTGTTTGGCACGGCTGCTTCGCAAGTAGCCAGACATTTTTCCAAGTTTTGTGCAAAAGCATGCAAGGGAACGCAGTGCGGGGCTGTAGAGAGCCCACAACAGCGGACGAGACCACGGCTAGCACCGAGCAGCCCTACTCGCGTCGGTCGATCTGGGTGTTTGCTGGCCCCAGATTACAAACAAAGGGTCCACGGCGTTAAAACGCATCATGTCTTAGTTAAGGCTTTGCACGAACATTGCTGGGCACGCCGAAGCAGGGCCTCGGCGGCTAACATTGCATCTTTTCAGGGCAACAAGAGCCGATCCAGTTGCCCTTACTAAACAATGCCAAAGTCAAACGAAACGGGAACTACCGCGTATACAGAAACATCGACACGGCTCAACCACGCCATTCGAGGCGAGCCAAAACGCAGGCAACAGTCCGATGCTTTGCAGAGGGGACGGCTGTGCTTTACAAATCATATTCTTTGTTTACTTCAATGTTCGGAGTAAAATGTCTAACCTGTCTCACCATAACAACTCCCTCCCCCTACCGATCCATTTGCAAACAAGCGTTACATGCACACTGCAGACAAATGTTTCGACTTGCAGGCAGCAGGGCGCCTCGAAATATCATCTAAATGTCAGAGAGAACATTTTAAATACCGAAAAAACGGCGTCCCGCACAATTTGCGGTCAACCATGTTATGTTTTGCCTGTTCTATGCCTTTTACGGACAAACCCCTTAAATTCATTTTGGGATACAAGCGGCGGGGGTGAGAACAGAGCGCCTCCTAATCGTAACGAGCGTCATTTACCGAATATAATAGAAATACTGTTTTAAATTATTTAGTTTAGCCAGCTGTTACATACCCAGGAAAAAGACTCCTTACTCCGGATTCGTGTTTGTAACAAAATAGTTGGAGACGCCCCCCTCCGTTGGCATTGGCGCACACTACAATACACGTCATTTTATTTTAAATATCACCCGCTAAAGGCGAAGCGGCGTCAGCGAGAAAGCAGTGGCCACCAAATAAAACTCATATGTACTGAATAAGGAACTACCAACCGGACTCAAACTCTCCTTAGTCTTAATCAAAAGCAAAAGTCACTGTGTTTTTATGTTTGATTTGCTGATGTCTCTCTCCACTAAAACCACCAAGACAGATTCCTGTGCATTAATACAGAGATCCTATTTCCAACACTGTCTTTAAAGTGTCTGTTGTAAATATGAATTGCTAACTGGCTGGATATGACAGTTTCATTTCCATCCGCATAATTATAGCCTACATAATAAATATTATGACGAATGAATGATTATTACACTTTCTTTGCTTGTTAAAAATGTCAAATAGCCTGCTCCTTGATTGGATTTTGCAATTAATTTTTGCAGCAATCTCTCTAATGCCTCAAGCTTGACTGCTTTCCCTGGAAATGTAACCAAACCCATATTATACATAGATATATTTGTAAATATTCCATGAACACACTGAAATAATGTGCATCTTAACATTTAACATGGTATTGAGGGTTGAAGTCCTCATTTAAAACATTGCAATAAATCCGTAGGGGTGAAAGTGTTTCCCCTTTTTTCAGTGCAAATCAACTTGTTTCAACAAGTGAGATCAAATGTGCCTCACTTCAAGAAGCTGTGAAGTTGAAACTGTATGCATTTCCTGTTTTTCACTTTAATGAAAATGTCAAGACTGAATGCTAGATAAAATGACTTGACATTAATACATACACTTTTGGTATTGTTGGTGAAGTTGCCCAGGCTTTCCCAGTGCTTTTAACCAGGATGTACAGGAGTAGGGGTCAGCAATTCTAGCACAGTTAAACTAACAGAATAGGTTCACACACATCATACTTTTGATCAGTGTGTGACCAGGGTCCGGATTCACAGAAGTGCTCTCAAGATGGATCTCAAGAAGTTACTTAAACTTTAGCAAGTTCTTAAGAAGGCTCTTAAGTGAAATCCCCCAACATCTTCTTAAGATTAGTTTAATCTCTTATGAATCTATCTTTGTTTCTTACTTGTGAACTTCTCAAACAGGGCCTAACTAGCAACTGCAATGTAAACAAGCATAAAAAGGTGATTTTCCTCCCTAGTTGCAACACTTACTTCCATCTATAAAACAATTTGGAGCCATTATTTAGGGTGGCTTTATTTACAGTTTAATGATTTAAATTGCCAATAAGTAACTTCAAGTCGAGGGAAAGGCTCAGAGGTTCTGCCTTTTGGCTGAAGGTCTGTTAAGTGTAATTGTCTATTTAGCTATAAAATATTAAGCTTAAAACTTAAAATGTAAGATACAGCCAGTAAATATATTAGTAATTGTCCTACTTGTCTAAAATGTGTTTAAATAGATGCTTATCTTTCCACTGCAACAACTTTAAGACAAGTGGAAGATTATTTTAAAGTCTTTCAAGAGTCCCATTCATAAGCCTTTTTTCCTAGGTAGCAGAATAATAGTTTAAATACTTAAGAACCATGGATATCAACATTTCTTCACTTTTTTTCTGAAGACTTAAGTTACAAGAGCCAGGACTCTTAATTTGTAATATCAAGTGGTACTTTATAGGGCAGCTCCACTTATATGTGGGGGGCTGACTTTGTGGACTTGAGCTTTTACACCCCAAAGTGCCTCATCTTGTCTTGATGCTAACAGCGCTGAGCCAGGGGACCTCATGCAAGTCTCCCTGCTGTCACTGGTCTGAGTCTTCGAGTCTTGGCTTTCTGGCTTGTCGCTTTGGGAGAGACTTGTACATTTATACGATTTGTCAAAGATCATAGAAATGCCATGTGAATTCTGTTTTAGGGTGGACCTTTGTACACTTCTATTTAACGACAAACATCACCTAACTTAAGGATGAACAAACTATATGGCTCATATGGCTTTGAACAGGTCATTATGAATTGGTGAATAGAGGCAAGTTTCCATCTCCGCCAGAAACCAACAAATTAAGTCTCATTTTGTTAAAATGTAACAAAACTTATGGCTGCACCATTGACACAAATGGGAGACTGTCCATGAAGTCAATATCCACACACTGGACTTTGCTCTCGTTAAGCTTTACTGCTGAAATGTTTCAATTTACGGAGAGCAATAATTTGTCTCGAGGACGTCCTACCACACCCAAAATAAAAAAAAAGTAAAAAAGTAATACCCACATGCTGAGTTTTGCTCCCAGCAAGTTTCAATCTATTGGAAGCAAAACTCATTCTGTGGATATTCCCCTTTCAATGCTGTTGCTTACACTACTCATTTGGCTGTGGTGGCATATCCCACAGTCTAGCTAAATGAACTGTATTTGTGCATATGCAGGAGTTAGTGATACTGTAATCACCAGTGCTTTATTTGAAGTGAGGAGTGACATTGTGGGCCTTCTGTTGACAGTTGAAATGACTGGTTATGATTACCTGACTTGAGTTGTGAATTTGGCGCAGTCTGGATTTAGTATTTCAGGGTGTATCGAAACAGTCGTGTATGTACACGTGTATAATATACACGTACTATGATGCTGTAGGGGCAGTAGTGCTGGACCTGCTGGACTCTGCTGTGACCGTTTTTGTGTTTAGTCTGAAATACTTTTTCATCGTCTTAGTGTCGGGGCAAAGAAAGAAATGATATAACTCCATAGACCTCATGTCAATGAGAAAACAAAAGCACACTTCCAAGTTCTACACATTAGGAAGTTGGTGACAAATTGTTCAGCCTGGTCACTTATAACTCGACTTGCTTTTATGTAATTGTTTTTATTATTTTAACCTTTTTTTTCTTGATTGTTTAATTAAAAAAAGTAAAACACCAGCACAAAGGAACAACGCTCCCTTAATGTTTATTCCAGAGTTGTGGCAGCAACAGTTCAACCTCTATTGGTCTTCATCAGGCACCGTTATGCCACAACTTCTGAACAAAAACTGGGGGAGCATCAGTCCAGTGAGCGGGTATTTTCCGGTTTTATTGCTTCATGCTGCAATACCAAGCACTTCTACTTCTTTTTGGATGTGCATCTTCTTGCTTTCTTGATTGTTTCCCCATTTTTATCTCTCCATGTATGCATTTTACTATTCTTATTTTTATGCCTTCCCGTAAAGCTCTTTGTAAACTCAGCTTTTAGATAACTATAGCTATATACATAAAGTTTATTAATCAAGACTGAAGTTTTTATAGCTGAAAAAACCTTGAGGGGTTGTTGTGACAATTTAAATGCACACTATCCATCATCAATGACAACTTGATTGGAAAGTGAAATACTGTAAATTATAAACACATTCCCTATAAGATTGTTTGGCAACAAAACCAGCAAGCAAAATAAAAACAGTAACAACCATCACAAAACGCACACGTTGACATAAGTTGGCATTTAATACAGTATAGCTTGATTCAATAGTCATACTAACGATAAAGTAATAGGTTATAACAGAACAAATATAAAATTAATGTAGATAACTGTATAGCCTGGATAATCGTATGAAAACAGAGTTGTTGAATACAATAGAAAAATAAAATAGGGCACATTTTGCGTCCATCATTGAAAGGAACAATAATTCTAAAATCAGAGTGCATGAGGATGGCAGACTTAAAAAATGCTTCACTACAAGCAAATTCAATATGAATTCTGTAGTAAAGAACACATTACACCTTTCACCCAGCAACAACATAATGCAAAGTATGACACATGTACATGTACTCTAACCATAAGACACTGGGATCAGATGAAGGCATCGTTTACAACCACAGGAGTCTGAAGAACTTCCGTAACACAACAATATGGAGACACACTGCGACTTTCAAGGGCCTAAGAAGCACTTTATTGGGCGTATTCAGTATTCCTCTGTTCTATCTTTAATTCCCCTAAAAATCCTCTTGATTTATCCCCAAAAAGCGCTATGCACACTTTTAAATCAAAAGTGTCACAATGTATTTCCTATATTTATGTATTGCTAAATTTAACAATAACAGTCAAGTTATCCCAGTATCACATATAGACCTATAGAATTACTATGAAATTTTGTCATGCCACTTTATCGCCATAGTGACTAATCTCAGAGCACACTGGGAACGGTTATTTCAAAGTGCTAAGACGTGATTTGTGTAAAATAAAAACTATTGCACTACTCAGGTGAGGTCTTAAACTGATGACTTACACAGATGTACGCCTCAATGGCACTCAACGGTCATTACAGTATCGACTGCTCATCAGGTGTGTGTGTGTGTGTGTGTGTGTTGGGGGGGGTCCTTAACAATACATTCCCAATATCACACTGAAGTATAATGGCACTGCTAGTGAGCAAAAGCAGCCGTGGACACTGGTCACTGTCTGCACTGCAAACCAGGCAACTCTCAACGTTAGACGAGACGGAAGGTGTTTCAGTGGAAGAAAAAAAAGGGAAAAAAAAAGAAGTTATAACAAAGTGGAATTCACTTGGACAGCGACTCACTGTGAAATTAAGTAACAGAGGGGATCCTTTGAGAGCCTGATCATTTCAGATGTGTTTTATCCTTCCCTGCTTCTTTGATTTTATTGTCTGACAACCAGAAGTCGGAGGGACAGGCGAGCGAAAGATAAAAGATGTGTTGCGCAACCTCAAAGGAATACACCAACGTCTTGGCAAATAAACTTTTTGATCAACTTGCTGTGAGGCAAAAAGTCGAGTGGCAGTTTCACCTCTTTGTCATCTGTATTGGCGACGGTGCTTTTGATACGATGCAAAGCTATCTTGTACCATCCATTAATGTGCTAAAGCATTAGCATGCACTGGAGTGAGCTAAATGGATACGGGGACACACGGAGGCGTAAAAGCTACCGATGTTGTCGCGTGATGGAAAAGTTGACCAAACTCGCTATTGGGAAAAAACGTTGGTAGTTCTTTAAGGTCCCTCAACTCACATTAATGAACAAAAAGGTTAACGAACATTACCGTCGTCACGTAATCCAACGTACCTGACCACAGAACACCAAACTGCAGAAGACAGAAGCAGTTTTGTCCACAAAGAACATGTTTTCTCAGAAACGTTCAATAAAGACAGAATGTCACATTATCACATTGAAGCATCTCATCACTGTTGTCTTGGTCTGGCTTCACAGAGGAGTGGCCTGCTTTCGAAACACTTGAAGAAGTAACTTTGCTTGGCTCACTAATTGGTCACAGCAGAGGGCTTGGAGTTCACTGGGTCGGCTGCAGAAACCTTAGGGCTCGTGGAATGGCTTGGCAAGACGAGGGCAGAAGCTCACTGATTGGCTGAGAGCAGGCCCTGCCTTTGGGCGTTCTCCAAAATGGCGTTGTGGCAGAAGAAGTACTGGTCCGGGGTCTGGATACTGAAGGCTCTCTGTGTTCTCATGCGCCGCACCGTCTGGCATATGTTTAGAGTGCCTACGTCCTGGAGCTGGGACAGGCAGATGTCCAGGGCGCAGAAGGTACCTGGGAACCACAGGGCTCATCAGTATTGACTGTTTGGTGGATTGATGATAGAAAATGATGCTCATGTCATCACTCTCTTGGAAAAACATGACTGCAATTTTGGTGCCATTTCATATTTCAACTAAACTAAAAAGGTTTACATTGTCGGTTATGTGTTGAGGGAGTTTCGTGACCCTTTGGCCCTTGAAACATGTTCATTTCAGAAATACATGGACATCAATGAGAATGTTTTTGCAGATATGTGTTTTTTTGTCTCACAGCAGCTGAATGATGAAATTATGTAATATAGCAAATACCTATAATCAGCAGTTAAGCACAACCTCAGGGTCTCACCTGTTCTCCCAATCCCTGCGCTACAGTGGACCAACATCGGGGGTCCCAGCGGGTGGCCTGTCCACTGAGGCCCCAAAGCCTTCACCACTTTCCTCTGCTGTCTCTTCACGGCCCCCAGGAAGTCGATAAGAGTCACCGCCGAGGTGGGGACGCCGTAGTCGGGCCAGCTGAGGTACTGGAAATGACTGACTTGTCTCTGTTCACATGTCTGATTGGACAAACAAGTTTGGGATGGACTCGGATTAGTTAGGCAACGATCTGGGTAGGAGTTCTTAAAAATACTGAGTTTTTATTACATTTTCCATCATTTCTGTGCATGACCTGTAACGATGAAAAATTCATTCTGCTCATGAAACGTAGCTTCATTGCTCCTGTCAGACTAGAATTGATTGTGTCAAATTAATACCTGCTGTGGGATCAGTGGAGCTGTATTTCATTTACAATTTCTCTCCCCATAGCATCGATTTATTGACCTGAACTTGCATCAAAAATGGTGTCTTGTTGATCTGAGTATGAATGTTTTTATTCCCTCAAGTCGTAGGATCACTCAGTCAGCCAAATAGCTGTGAAATATATTTCTACAAGTTCTTAAAGTTATGGATAATTTAAAGGTCCCATATTATAAGAGTTCAAATCTTCCTCTATGATCAAAAATGTTTAGTGAAGACATTTTTAAAATTAGATTTTGTTTGAGTTCTTGCATTTCCTTTTCTCCCCCAGACAGTTTCAGACCAGATCACAACTGGACTGATTGGCTCCCCTCACTAAAGACTAGGTCCAGTATTGTGACTTAACTAACTTTAAACTAAACGTAATTTATTTGAAAAACATTATGAAGAACATTCTTAAACTGAGCCATCGTATATTTGAAGGCAAAATCATGAAACCTGAATAATATGGCACCTTTAACAAATCAAATGTGCTACATCAAGGCTGATATGTACATTTTGACTGATATGTTGTCAAATCAGCAGTGAAGACATTTCAGTTCTGTTCTGTCAATCCATCATAAACAATTAAACAATTGTCTCAGAGATCTGCTTTGTGCTTTCCTTTGTGGTAAGTTTTTTGCGCTCGACTTCCTGCAATTCTTTAACTCACTTCAGGTGGATTGTAAAGGGTTGCATTAAAAGGGCAGACAGCAGATTACAAAAGGCACCTATGGCAAGTAATATTTATTTGATTGTAACGTCGAATCTACATGTTTACACTCAAATTGCCCTTAATCAGCATACACAGAGGAGTAATTTCATTATGGTTCTCAAAGTTGAATTCTGCCTCTACAATAAAAACCCCTGGGGACAATTCAATGGATTACTCTAAACTATAAAACTATATAACTATAAAATAATGGTAATGGTTGAATGGTGTTGAAAGCACTGGAGAAATCAAAGAATGTGATCCTCATGGTGGGGGAGGCACTGTGAGGATCACATTCTTTGATTTCTCCAGTGCTTTCAACACCATTCAACCTCTGCTACTGGGTGAGAAGCTGCGGGGGGTGGGTGTTGACGACACAATGATCTCCTGGATTACTGACTACTTGACAGGCAGGCCACAGTTTGTCCGTCTGGGCAGTGTCCTGTCTGATGTGGTGGTCAGTGATACAGGTGCTCCACAGGGAACTGTGCTTTCTCCCTTCCTCTTCACCTTATACACCACTGACTTTCAGTACAACTCTGAGTCATGTCACCAAGTTTTCTGATGACTCAGCTGTTGTAGGGTGTATAAGAGAGGGAGAGGAGGGTGAGTACAGGACACTGGTAGATAACTTTGTAGAGTGGTCCGACCAGAATCACCTGAGGCTGAATGTCAACAAGACCAGAGAGATGGTGATCGACTTCAGGAGGAAGAAGATGCCTTCACAGCCAATACGGATCAGGGGGGAGGTGGTGGAGGAGGTGGAGGACTACAGATACCTGGGAGTGGTGATCGACAACAGACTGGACTGGAAACCTAATACCGAGGCTGTGTACAAGAAGGGGATGAGCAGACTCTTTTTCCTGAGGAAGCTGAGATCCTTCAACGTGTGCAGCAAGATGTTGGAGATCTTCTACCAGTCTGTTGTTGCCAGCGCCTTTTTCTTTGCTGCCGTGTGTTGGGGCAGCAGCATCAGAGCCAGCGACACTAACAGACTTGATAAAATCATCAAGAAGGCTGGCTCTGTACTGGGTCTCAGGCTGGAGACTTTTGAGACCGTGGTGGAGAGGAGAACGCTGAACAAACTGTTATCCATCATGGACAATGATCAGCACCCTCTCCATCACACAGTAGACAGACAGCGGAGTACCTTCTCTCACAGGCTGCTCCAGCTCCGCTGTCGAAGGGACAGATACAGGAAATCTTTCCTGCCACACGCCATCACACTGTACAATAACAGCTAAAACTCTGGTCATAACATACAGTCACTATGCACTTTATATGTTCTTACACAACTCTGTTCACTGCACCTTATATTTTATTTTGCACTACAATAATAATGCTTATTTATACATTTTTATATTGCATTCTATATTGCCATTTTGATATGTCTAGGTTGTTCTCTTTTTTTAAATTTTTTATTCATTGTGTTGTTGTTATTGTCTCTGTGTGTAATGCTGCTGCTGCACTGCAATTTCCCAGCTTGGGATTAATAAAGTACATCTATCTATCTATCTATCTATCTATAACTTCAAGTGTTGTTCATGAAGAGAAACCGTTCTCTCTGGCAAACTGGCCAATGTTGCTTATTGAAACGCCTCCCAGGTTTGTGCTTCTGCAGTTCTGATCTGGTTGACGGTCGTACCTCAGTGTTGTGCAGTTCCAGGGTGGTATGGTTGTAGTGGGAGTGGTGGTCCACCCTTTGGTTCACCACTGCCATATGGCCGTAGACCTCCTGCCCCCCTTCCTCCAGAGGCCAATACTGTCCACACTTCTTCCGACCGCCCTCGTCGGTCCTGCAACACACAGAGACAGGGCACGCTTTGACATTTTGAATTGTAACCTGAGTTTTGTCTGAACTTTCTTTTTGACTCAGCAAAAAGCGAAAAAAAAAAAAAAAGAATAGATTTTGGGTTTGATTCTTATTTTCAACTCAAGTTACCTGGTTGTCATAACAATAACAAGCATGTTTTGTTCCCAGACCATTCTCCAGAAATCACCGTAGGTCTTTTCCAGCGGACCTAAACAGCGCAGCAAAGTGCAAAGTGCAATTACTTTTTCAAGAATTCAGTCAAGTGAGCTAACGTAACGAAGCGCATCATGCTAGCGCGATAAAGAGATCTCACACCTTGAGTACCGATGTATGCGTTCTTCTGTTTGTAGCCGTCCATGAAGCTAGCGTTGATGTAGTCCGATCTCTGTGGGAGCAACACACCTTTGTCACAAAGATGAACCAAGCCCTTGCAACATCCAAGCTATCCAATGTCAATTCAATAAACTCTTGAAAATGAGAAATGTTTGTTTAAAAAAAAAAAAAAAAAAGGTGGGGACGTGACCGGGATCAGATTATAGAGCTCTCTTGTCCAGCTGGGGCTGCTGGGTATGAGTGGAGTGAGTGCAACAGAAGTGGAAGTAGTTTAGTCACAAAAACTGTAAAAACTTCATGATCGCTTTTGAAGTAGACTACTGGGAGTGTAGCAGGTTTCTGGCCGGCAGTGGAAGCATTAGTCCTCGTTGGTTTGACACCTGTAGCACGGATGCAACTGAGGAGTTTGAGGAGCACCAACCTCGTTCCTTCTGGCTTTCAAGCGAACTCTGGTTTGATCAAGGCACAAGACGTCTCCATAGCGATTCCTCTCCTGATTGTACGCCGTTCTGTAAACACAAATCAATAAAAAAAAGAAAAAAGTCACAATTAATAGTGACATCTACCGGAGTAGCCCGCTTCCACCAGAAACACCTATATAGTTCATATCCAGAGCTCCGAGTGTCAGCAGATGTGTGCGCTGCCGTCAAACTCACAAAGCACAGTGGAAGGTTCCCGGCGGGGGTTCTTTGCGCAGCTCCTCGTACTCCTGATGAATGCCCGAGCGCTGGAGCCTGCCGAGGTGAGCCAGCAGCTCCTGCGGCCGCATGGCGTCGGGTCCGGGGACGTGAACGGTGGTATCTTCCAAGGGGATGCCCACCAGCTCGTCCACGGGGTCCACTCGGCCGTTCTGACCCGCCAGCAGCTGCTGGTTCCAGCTGTGCGCGTCCAGAGGCAGCAGACCACCTAGGTGCTGGGGGAGACAGTCTCTGGGGAGGTGCTGGCGGAGCTCGGCCATTTTCACCATCTGAACCTGGGGTAAGAGGACAGGGTTGGATGTGGCGCAGAAAAGGACAGGGTTAGGACTTCCTCTCAGTCATGTTCAACACGGTACTGTTGGATCAGCCTGGGTGGGAGTGATGTAAAGTAGGAATAAGATTATGGGGGCGGGGGGGATGCTGAATACATTTTCCATGTGTACTTATTCACTGGCAGAGTGGAAAAGCCTCTGAAACGGTGTTAAGACCATCGTGTGACACTAAAACTCTTTTAGCAGCTCTTAGCAGCAGGGTGACCCACCCCGATTCAACTGGAAACGGTATATCGGTGTAAGCTTTGCGCTCAAACAGACCGCACGTTTGACATCCCAGGAAGTACGAGGCAGCAGGGTGGGGCAGACGTTAGAGTGACCACCCCCTAACCTGAAGGTCGCAGGTTCTACCTATGTTCACACTACAGGCCTTAATGCACAATTCTGTTTTTTTTGTTGTTGCTCGGATCCAACTTTTTTGTCCAATTGTTCACACTCTTGTTTGAAAGTTACTCATGTCTGACAGGAGTACGAACAGACCTCCACCCACATGCGCAAATTAACAACAACACATGACGTCAGCTGATGAAAACAAGGGCGAAGAGGTGAAAAGGGGGAAAAGGCATTGGCTTTAGCGTTCTGTTATTGCTGCCACTACTGAATGTGGCCCAAATCAAATATGAATGTGGCCCAAATCAAATATGAATGTGGTCCAAATCGGAAGTAAAAAGATCAGAGTCCATATGTGTTCTTGTGTTTACATTGCACTACAAAAAAGAAAAATCACATCTGTGTCACATGTAGGTCAAAAAAACAAAAACAAACTGATTTGGGCCACTATCACCTGTAGTGTCAATGTAGCCATAGAAAATAAGCCTATCAGTTTAAATGTATAATAATACAATGTGCAATATAATAATATAATATGTGTAAATGTATAAAATTGCTCATCAAACTCCTAGAGATGATTGACAGGACTGGACAACGGGGACCAAGCCCCTTCATTTACCCTCTCCCTCAGTTTCTCCTTGAGCAGCAGGCTGAGCAGATTGTAGGGCACTCGAAACCAGACAGGGGCCCCGACAATCAACACCTTCTTCAGCCTGGCTGGGAACGCCCCCTGGTGGATGGAGACAGCACGCGTTTCAAAAAACTTTCGTCAAGTGACATTTTCAAAATTTGATTTACCTTCTTTGAAAGCCACTGGTTCAGAAAATGGTGTGCCTATTCTTCCAGGCTTTTGAAATACACACTCTTTATTCAGACAGTGACTCAATTACTATTACTCTATTTCTGATCAATGTAATGCACATCATACATAAGTCACCGATTCCTCCCTGCTGCTCGGCCATATGAGCGTCTGTGTTACTGACTATAGACAATATACTGCTAGATCCTTAAAACACAAATCACTTCACTTCCATGTTCGCAAATATACAGGTAACTGCCAAAAGAAGCATCAATCTGGTGGCTAAAACAGTCATGGAGTATGAATTATATCCTTTTCATTTTCATCCTTTTCACAAAAAAAAAAAAAAATTAAAAATCAGCCCCCCTGCTTTCAATTTTTTTGTGGCGTTCACTATGGATGCGTTTGTATCTACCTTATTCTCTATCTATGATATATTTATCTATACCATGTATCTCATTTCCTCAGCCGTTTCCTTTCATTTGGCATTTACCTGTATGCAAACATTTACTGAGAATATGTGAAAAGCTGCCCTGGTATTCCAACCTTAAGTAAGTTGAGGATCTTCTTGCTCAGGTCCAACTCAAAGTTTGTGTAGTTGGAGCCAGCCATGTCATAGATGAACACCAGGCCATTCCTCTGGGTCTCGAAGCTGTGGGCAAACAGAAGTTGTAACGTTATAATAGTCAAATCTGTGCTTTCACGTGGAAAACCAGCTTCCAATTCTAAAACACAATATATTCATATTTGAAAAAGAAATAAACACCCCACCCCAAAAAAAAAGTTGTGCAAAAGAAACACAGACTGAACATTTCTTCCTCACCTCTCCACCGCCCGATCCAGGAGGTAGAAGAGGGCCTGGAGGACCACATGGTTGCCCGTCTTGTTGGGGTGATGAAGTTTGGCCGTGTACAAGGCGATGGAGGCCCCTGACGGGTCCCGTACACTCTGAAACAAACCACACAGAGAGAGTAAGCTTACGCCAGCTGCTGCTAGCCAATCCTCACTACCAGCTCCCCACTACTAAACTGTAATCTAGTGGAGTAGTAGGGGAAACGCTGCTACAGATTCCATAGTTCATCCTGGCATCGGCCCGATACCTGCTATTGGCGTCTGTGTATCTCTTAATGCTGTTCCCTCTATATACTCTATAGGAGGATGGCTGATGGATGAGAGTCAGTGGGCGCCCAGTGCCATGCCAGTGGAGCTGCTGTTGGTGCCCATGAGCAAGCCAGTCAAAACTAAGCCCTAGGCTCCACAGACACGGTACTAAACCAACCAAAATGACTTCAAACTTATCTTCTCTTGTTCACTTTTCATTTTAGGAATTCAATTTTCATCTTCGTGTCTGATCGAGATGTTTAATGAGATGTTAAATTAGATTTTGAGCAGTTTCTGTCCAACTCCATTTATCACATCACGACTGGAGTTGGTCCTGATTGGCTCCCCTCACTAAAGAATTCCTGAAATCCGTCCAATCAGGCCAGTTTGCAGCATTTGTACTGGAAAGCCTCCACTTCATTATCTTGAATTAGAGGAGCTGGTGTTGTTGGCCAATCAGGGCCCAGTATAGTCTTCAAATTCATGCAATTTAATTAATTCAATTCAACTTTTAACTAAACTACATTTATCTGCAAAAAAAATCACGAAGAACATTCTACTTTTCCCTATCCATAATACATTTTAAAAAAAAAGAATAACAAAGTGACCAAGTGGATAAAATGCAAAAATGCTGTGTGATCAGTGACCACAGGGGGGCGCTTTGGTTCACATGCTGGTTACTGGCATGTTGCCATAAAGGGCTGTCACCAATTCAACAGGAGGAACATTTCTTGTTAATAACTATACCAATTCTAGACCCTTTTTTTTTGCATAAGAGAGATAAAAAAACAACAACCTCTTTTTCATATCTGAGGTGTTCAGTGTTTGAGCCTTTCATCAGGAGAGCTGGCAGCTCCTTACCCAAACACAGCTACTAACCCAGGATACTCCGGAACCTTCCTTTGTAAGCAAATAAGCCTGTGTTCTAGCACGGGAGCTAAAAATACCTCAGACAGGATATGAAGCCTGCTGCTGAGGCTGAGAAGTCCAATGTCAGACAAGAGGATGTGTAGAATCGATGCCACTGTGGCGTGTCAATGGGAGGAGGGAGGGAGGGAGGGAGGGCAGGAGAGAGGGAAAGGAAAGAGTGGTTTTGTAATTTGGCTGACAAAGGCTAATTTGATCTGGCAAGGGGAAGTCCCTTGGCTTGAGGGTCACTCAATCAATTACATTACCCAAGACCTTCAGAGGACCCAAACTTCCCCTGACAGTGTTTCATCTTCGGGTGCAGATTCCTCATTTTCAGAGGTCAAGCACAAGAAGAGGTACAAGCCCAAATGTCCCAAATCCCCACGACCAGGTTTTTGTCAGCTCAGTCCAGGTCAGAATCATTTCATTATATACAGAATTGAGGCATGTTCGACTATATCCTATGGCCCTCTATCAGAAGAGACAGTTGTACTGAACCCTTACCACAATACACCGGAGGCTTGCATGTGCACAGTAACAGCACTTCAGTGTAATGCAACATATGAGAAGGATTAGGATGAGCTGGTTATAAAGTGGGACAGGGGTTGGACATGCCACTGCCACAGACATCATCATCATCATCATCATCTGCTGGGAATTATTCTAAAACAATCAAACAATCAAAATTTTCCACTTGGCAGATGTGGAGGGGATTCAGCGGGTTGATGAAAGCACATGTACACACACACACACACACACACACACACACTGACACAAAACTTACCAACACGGTGAACTTGCCGCTGAGCAGCTCCGAGCGGAGAGGTTCCTCCTGCGGCTGGAGTCGGACGATTCCTTCTTTTAGACGCGTTTCCTGAGGAGCACAGATCACAGCGGGCGGGGGTCAAGCCTCGGTCTTGGTCAACTCCTTTCTGTGAGCGAGATTACGATCAACCACCACTGAAAAGTTGAGGTGGGCCACCCGGGCCTGGAGGAGCCGTCATCCATTTATATTGGAGTGTTAAAATGTTGTTTGTTTCAGAGGCTTTTCTACCCTGCCAAGAGGAAACGCTAAAAAGGAAACACTGCTATCGATTCTTTAGTTCCCACAGCTCATTTGTTCTTGTTCTTTTTAAAAAAAAGATTACTTTCATGGCAGCTTTATTTCTACTTTATTAGATCATATATAGCAGTGGGAGACAGAAAAAAAGGGGCGAGGGTATAACACGTTGTCTTTAAATGAAAAAGTAACTACCGCATCATCAGAGGTCTGCAGGTAGAGCCAGTGGCTTTCTTTAAAGCCTGTAGCTGGTAGCTGAGATTGTCCTTTCATGTATAGGGAAAGTTTCATGACCCTAAAAACAAAGCCAAACCTTTGACAAGCCAAACTGTGACCCCGCGACCAAGGCAAGCCAGAATGTACTGTAATGGGCATCATTAGTTGTTGTTTTTTTTTAACACTTGTGGTGCTTAATGGTTTATCCAAGTGCCATCTTTCATGTTTTAGAAATCGTAGTTGAATCTACTCCCAGTTGCTAGGTAGAAGGTACAACAGTGAAAGATACTGATATTTTGTGCCGAGCCCTTCCTGCTAGACCACCCCGACCCCGACCCAACCCACTCGGCCAGCTTGGCCTGTTTGATTCTATTTCCCCCCCCCCCCAATATTCTCTGAATATTGCCCCCCTTAAGTTTGTCCTGACAAATTCTCTGAAATTCTCAAAATCTCTTCTGGTTCTGAAGCAGCAGTAAACCAAGTTACTTGACCTGCAGGGTGGCAGGGGGAGACGAATCCGTCTCAAAGTCACATTCAAGGCATCAGAAATGAGATGCATTTATGCAGGCCAGGCATTCATTGCTGAAGTAAGACCAACCTTGGCGATTACAGAGACTTTACTAAGAGGTAGGTGGTAAAACCCTGCCACGTCTTGAAACCATTCAGGTCATTAGAGCCTGCACAAGGTGTTTGGGAACTTTCCATTTGTTACACGGTCAGACAAATCCCACTAAACACCAACGTCAGCCTGAGGCATGTCAAGATTCCATCAGAATTAAATTAACTGCAGTATAGAGCATTTAGGGCTAAATGGGACATCAGCATCATAACTGAGTATTTATGAAGTGGCTCAGAGGAGAAAGGCTTGATTCTGTTATTATCTAGAGGTTGTTTTTTTTTTAGATGAGAATGGTTAATGAGAGTCTGCTCCACTAGTCCGGCCCTAGAGGTTTCATCCTGATCATCTTTTTGCAGTTTGATGGTAATAATACCACCAAGGTCACCAACTGCTATTTCAGTGACATTTGGTAAGCAGCAATCTTTTCTCTGCTACATCTGATAAGGTCCTGTCCTCAAGGAGTCCTCAAATGCCTCATCTTGTCCCCAGTTGCAGCCAGTCGGTGACGCTACCAGCCTGCTATTGCGTCTGATTTGAGTGCACGGAGTTGATACCTCAGTGCAATATTTTTGCATTTGGTCCTGCCTCACTCCACTCCACTCGTCGGGGAAGTGGTTAGGAGCAAAAACAGGAAATAATAAAAGAAAAAAGCAGAATAACAGTAATGTTCATTAGAAATTAACCGACGTTGCACTGCCCACTGCTTGAACTCCTGTTTCCTATCCAAGACCTGTTTCCAAGCTATCGAAGAACAACTGAACAGCTCAGGTAGAAAAAAACGTCCCCTTAACCTTAATTTACCTTCTACCATTTTATTTGAGCTCTTATTTGATCTCGTAATGAAAACACAGAAGTTACTTCTCGAAAATCTTAAGAGTTATTTGGCAAACTGAGTAAGCCTGCATGCTTGAAACACTCCCCTTGTTTATGATTCGGTGTGTGTGTGTGCGTGTGCGTGTGCGTGTGTGTGTGTGTGTGTGTGTGTGTGTGTGCATGTGTGTGCGTGTGTGGCCTGTTTTTTTTGGTGCATCTGCTTAGGCCATCTCTTGCTTGGCTGGGGCTTCTGAAGCGACATGTTCAATGAAGAAGGCCTTGTGTTGCAGAGGCAGACATGTTGTTAAGACGTCTTAGAGCTCTGGGTGAACAGAGAGATGGCTCCACGTGCCGTCCTCTCGACTGACCTGCATCGGATTGTGGTTCCTGACTGTTTTTTTTTTTTTAAGCATTTAGTGGCATATTTCTATGTTCATCCTATCTTTCACTTTTAACACAACTGCGTTTGGTCCAGCTAGATTCACAATGCTCCAGGCCGTGTGCAGCTGATATAATAAAACACTGCGACACAGGATGTAGCACCATATTTTGTGCACTTTAGCAAAAATCATTATCATTGTCCGGATAAAGTCCTCTGAAACTGACATCAGCTATTTCTGACCATCAGAAGGGAAGCAATGTATCTGAAATAGAGGCAAGTTGCAAGTTGCGTCACAAATGTCTCAACCACATCTGGCGCCACCATGGAGGTAATACTGGCTCAATATATAGCAGCCAGATACCTGAAAAACGATTGTGGCTTGGGTGTAGAGCCAATCAGTAACAAAGTGAGTAGTGTGATATGGTTTTTGTGACACAGTAAACAGTACAGTCTTGTCTTTAGTCCTCGTCTCTGCTCAAAAACAGCCTGTAGCTTGAGAACAGTCAGCTCAGTAGTTGTTTTCCTAGCTAGCTAGCTGATCAGCAGGCTAATTTAGTAAAACAAACAGTGATGTTAGCATGTGACGAGATACAGTAGCTAGTGGGCACGTTAGCTATGTTTACTATAGAGCTCAACAGTGTGGTTCCGGAAGTGAAAATCCCATTCATATTCTGCATAGGGATTTTGATTATTAGCCATGATGTCGTAACCATCCAATGTAGACTCACCACAAGCTAGTAGATTTTGAAACGATAGTGTATGCTCCTGTAGAAGCCACAAGTCCGTATGATATCAAACTTGTTTTGAGAAAAACATGTTTTATTCGCGATGTCATGGAGAAGTACTACACTACCCACAATCCTAAAGTGTAACAGCGACGTCTCTGATTGGTGGAGCTCGCTGATACCATGGAAAAGTTTACCGCACCCGCGAACGTCTTGTCAGCTAACGTTAACATTAGCTACTAACGTAACCTAGCTAGCTGCTTATCCTATGCAGCTGGAACGAAGCACTGTACCATGTCGATGACAACACTTTACACTATACACGCACACGAAACAACAACAATATCAACACTATACTATTGACAAATGTTAAATTCAAGAAGAAGCGCGCTAAACTATCGTTAGTTTGGAAGTTTTTGGAAAAGTATCATTCGCAATGGTTTATGGGATGAGTAGTTCCTTCACTTCATAAAATAATTATGTACACAGTCTTGTACCTTTGCCTTTTCTTCCATTTTCCTATCTTTTTTTTGCTCAGAATCAAATGTTTTATGGTCACGATTCATCGTCTAGCTGGTTGGCTTGGTTCCAGCCTTAAAACTCTTTATATAAGGATTTTCTGAAATGTCAGAGTAAATGAATGGGAAATTTGCTTCCGAAACCAGAGCCGTAAAAAAAAGTGGGCGGTCACTGTTGCGCTCTATAAGACAGCGATTGTTATCTGACCAGTTACTGTGGTTAGCTAGCCAAGAAGCAGACATTATCTAGACACAAAATCCTATTTATCAGTGAAATGATCAGTTCCCAATCAAAAACGGCGCAGAAATTCACATCTATCGAGTTCTCTGGAGACAGCAGGACCTCCTCATGGCTGCCAGAGGGTGTGTTGCGTTACCTGAAAGAACCTCATTTAGCAACCTAGTGGTGTGTACACGTGCAAATGTGATTTTGTTGAAATGTGAATAACAGGTCTCTCTCCCTCCCACTCCACTCACCCTGTAGCTGTGGAATAGCTCGATGGCTCGGAGGACATCAAACTTGCGGGCCATGAGGAACTTGACCGCCAGCTCCCAGGACAGCGGTGACACGCCATGCTGGCTGGTCCACTTGTTGATCTCCTCCAGAAACTGCTTGGTGGCCTGAAACAGACACAGATGTGGTCACATACACTATGTACTCCCATGATGTTAATCGAAGATCAGGGAGGAAGGAAGTGAAACTAGGCTTTAAACTTGATACATCCTCTGAGGAAGTGCCTTATACAATGTATGACACCGTTTCATGGCCTAGTAAGATGTTTAAGATAATGTTTCATATGCTATCATGTGTACAACAGGGGCCATGCTCAGTGTGTGTGTACATATGCTTATATACTGGGATCACTTGTTCTTGACATGAACTAGAGTGACTTGGTGAAAGCCACGATCCTGTAGTGATGTCACCCATTAACCCACTTCAGCCACGTAGACGGCGGAAAGGAGGAGACGCGTTAATGAAAGGTCGTTAGTCCTTGAGACGGACAAAACTGAGCGTTACTGTGAAGACCAGTTTGAGTTTTGGACATAAGTGAATATTTTTGGGCAAGCAGGAATTTTGGCTAGTAGTCACTTTCAAAAGAGTGAATTTCCAGGGGTGAGCATGAGGATGTCCTCCCGCCTGATCCTGTACAAAGTGATTGTGTGAGAGCATGTTGCCAGGATGATACTGCAAAATGTTTAGATGCTGGATGCTTTTTATCACTTTGCAGTAAATCTAGAAAAATCTGCAATTCTAGATTAATCTACAAGTTCTTCATTGGCAACAAAATGGCGTTTGGTGGAAGGATGCCACTGTGGTCACAATGACACAAAAACAAGGTTCTTCCAGAGTCTGCAGATCACAGGGTTCATTGGCCACCCATGCCTGTTTCTGGTTTTCTCCTCAATGCTCCTAGTCAATGAGGAAGAGGAGGAGCATGAAATTCCTCATGGCGGTGCCCAACGGTGTATCCAACGGCCATGTTGGGATGAAGAAGCTATTTAGTCTCTAGTTAAATCACTTTATCTGGTTGCAACTACAAAGAAGAACCTCAAAAAGACCAGGAAGATAGCTAAAACATTACTGTCTTTATGATGTGTATTTTTCTGATTGTGCAACAGAGATTATATATATGTATGATTCACCTGTAAACAAGGAAAAACAAACCCAAACCAAGAGGATGGTTATAGGGAGCAGTGATGTCGCCTTCCTGCCTCTGGTTCACTTCTGCCTACTGTGATACATTTCAGATTACTTGATGTTATCAAACTAACCATACGGTTCCCATTCTGAAATGTGTTGTAGAATGTGTATACCTTATGATTGCTGATATCACGTTGAGTGCTGCTGTGATTTTCAACAAAGTTTCTTGCTTGGTTTGGTTAATAAAAGGACGTGTCCCCCCTGTGTCTGGAAACCTCGCTAGCCACCTCGCCACTAGTAGACCAGTGGGCTGTCTTGGTTAACTTCTGCTTCAGTTCCCTATAGTAGTGGTATTCTTTAATGTTGTGGCAACAGGGTTATTGCTACAGCTCTAATTCAGGCTCTGTTATCTCTTCAAGTTCATCTGAAGTCTGGTGATTCCACCGGCCCTATTGGAGACAATGGGCCGGACACACCTACCTGTCTGGAGCTTTATTGGTTAGGTAAGATCTAATTTCTAGTTGATACAACTTGACTACTTTGACATAATTTCAAAATAAATTGCGGCTGGGTGTTATGCTGGGACAGAACAGCGTGTCCAGCCAAATATTCACTTTTAAGAGAAATAAGATTGTTGCTTAAATGACATGTTAAAAAAGGATTTTTTTTTCAGTCGGTAGATTCAAATCTAAAAAGTAACCTGTCAAATTCAACACGTCGTCTGATATCACAAATGTCATTTGTACTACGCAGAACATGAAGCCATACAGGCCTTCGACTCAGCCTGCAAATAACTTATGCAGAAACACAGCCAACATCCTTTTAGGGGCTTCCTGTGGCCCCTCACCCCTCCCTCCACTCCCACCCCAACCGGAAAGTTATCAAGTCAGCACCCAGTGAATCGCTAAAAGGCGACAGAGGAGGCAATGAAAGCTCATGCTCAGAACAAGGGGTTCCGCTTCTCTGGTCAGGCACAGCAGCGGTAGGGCATGCATGAGAGACAGGAAGTCAAGTTCTGGGAGTCCGCGGCTCTTCGGGAATACAAAACGATCACTGACGAGCTCGGAGCCTCAAGACAGGACGCCACTGTCTCTCCTCAGGAAAGCCAGCGCTTTCAGAGACAAGTGGGTCTGCAGCTTCTGCTCTGTTCAAATGCCTTAACATGCAAGGGGTGAAGGATGACTGCGCTCAGCAGGGCTGAGATCAGTTCATTCCCCGGTCTCACAGGTAATCAGATGTCTGTCATTCTGATTCCTGATCTTTGGGATCCATTTCAGATTTGATTTCTGATGCTTTAAAGCAAATTCACCAAATATGGCACCAATGAATAGTTTCTAAAGGAACATAAAATATGACAGTGTTAATGTTTCTGATCTCACCACTGAACTGTGAGCCATGTTTTCATTATGGTTCACAATGACGTATGGATACATTTGATTGTGACAACTGGGAATAGAAACGTAGATTAGAATCTCCATTGCTTAACTGTGTCTGCAGGTGTAGTACTATACTGATGTACAGTTGATCTGTGGAAAGTAGATGAAAGAGGAGCTCGCACTGAGAAATGGAAGAAACACTAAACTACAGAGTCAGCCTTCCAATCATTGTCTCGGTCTGTTTTTCAGACTGTCCTACACCACAGAATTAACACATCTGAATTCTTTGATTTTGTGGTATTGCCCTTTAACAGACATTACACGACTCCCATCTAACACTGATCCTCGGCTCTTTGTAGTTGCGTTATTCCTCTTGTGCGCGCCAAAGACAATTTCCTGTCAGACTGCTGTCAGGTACACTCGGGTTTCCAAAGATTTCATTGGTCTGACAGCTGCTATTTCTCTCTTAGCCTTTTAAGGAGAGCCTGCCAACTCCAGGCAGTGACCCTCTGTTCCTGGAGAAGCCAGTCTTGTTTGGTTTTTCTGCACTAGGGGCCATATCCGCAGGAGTGGAATTTGAGTGGGGATGGACGAGTTTGTTTTCATGATAGCACACCAGAACGCAGTGGAAGACTCACTGCGGAGGAGTGACTTATTGAATTCCTTGAGGATGCATAAATATTTGCCTGACTTCTTATTCTGATATGGCAGGAGCGTTTTCCTCCCGAGTTCTCCATTATTACTTTGAAACCACTTCATTCTGGTTTACACAGTTTAAAAGGTAAGCCCAAATAGACTAGAAGGTTCTTGTAAATATCAGTGAGTCCATATCTGGGCTTCAGGCTTCATTTTCTCCCTATAGCCTCGGTCTGTTCCGAAACGCTGAGTGTGCCGTTTCATGATAGTGGTATATGGTGTATGGCGTCCCTCCTCCCAACAGACAGCTGACATTACATAATTCTGTTGGTTGTTGCAGATATTGTATATTGCTTGGGCGTTGTTCACTGATGCTGTTGACAATGGCTGTTGATAACTCATGGATTAGGTTAGCTAAGGTACTGAGCTGTGGAGGAGGCTGGTGTTGGTTCTAATGGTTGACACCTGGCACTGACAGCTGAGCCTCTGGAGGTGTTGTAGGACAAACTGATGTTTATTGCATGCGTGGTAAAATAAAGTACAATAAAACTCAAAAATTCTGCAATATTCCACAATTTATTTCAGATCTCATTTTGTGAGAGATTTGATCATATTTCATCACAGTATGATTCTATTCAAAGACGATAAACGATAATATTAAATTATTGTCCAACCCTTCTGTGACGGTGCGAACATAATAAATGAAACCTGTAACATTGAAGGTGCCCTCCTGAAGATCCTCATAGGATACAAGCTCTCAACTCACTATCCAGCTTCAACAGTCAGGGAGCTTAAAGCATGAAGGGCCAAAAGGGCCGAAACGTAAGTGGTGGTGGCAGTGTGATGTTATTTTTAACACGTAAGCATGGAAATGTAACAAACAGGCATTGGCTTCTTAGGTCTTATGCAATTATGGTGTAGGTTTATATGCCTTGTCATAAGACCAAACAACCTGTCACTGTTAATATACACATCGAACTCTGAATGACTTGAAAACACGAGTGTTATAGTATACAATGGTGTCATTGTTTAATATTATACAAGACCTGTAAAGTACTGAGGGAGTAAAAAATAACAAAACATCACCTTGGGTTGGAAACTGTTTTAACCTTGAGGGGATGTAAGCTATTACACATGACATTACCCAACACACAACCTATGACATCACAGAGAACAGTAACAACAATCAGAAGAGAACAAATACCATCATGAGAGCAAAACATCTGACTGCTGTTGGGGCCCACTATGACATCACAGAGATAACAACTGTTGCAACAGCTTGCCTTTCTTAAGTTTCACTGGAAATATGAAATACTTGGGTCAGTGTTTCCATGAAACACAGATTACCCAACCACTGGAGGAGAAAATCTTAGGGTGCCCTTAAGCCATCTTTAAACACAAGATTCAACCTTGAACTAAAAAAGGGTTAATAGTACTGTCATAAGCAACACTTGTGGTGAGAAGACCTCTGGAGGGTTCACCTTCAGTCCACTAGATGTGTGTGGCAGGGGTTTATGTGGCAGTGCTGATTTGGGTTTCCGTTAGAGACATGAACTAAAATAATCTTGCTCATACTTCTTAAATACTAAATACTAACGTCTCAGTATTTAGAAATAGTATATTATGTACGCAGTTCAGCCGGGAGGATTCATCACACGGCGACTGCATTAATGCACAAATCCACACAAAGAGAATTCAATAGAAAGTGTAGGGTGACTGCAATGTCATGATGACACCTTGATTCAGTAGACAAGGAGGGGACTCAGGGCTGGGCTTGCCATTGCCTTTCCGTAGTCTATTTGATTACAGATGCCACGCTAATCTATTTACAACAATAGGGGGGCTGTTGCCAAGCGGCTATTCACTTCAGTTCAGTCGGTCCCATTTGGCATGAGTCAATACCAAAACAGGAAGTCAATACCGTCACGCTCTCCCTATTCCCACTTCTCGCTCGCTCGCTCGTTCTCTCTCTCTCTCTCTCTCTCTCTCCCCTCCCCCCCCCCCCCTTTTCCTGGGAACACACACACACACACACGCACGCACTAGTGGAAATGCTTTTAACAGCTGCCTTTAGAATGAAGTTCCACCATACTGTTGCAGGTTCCCAAGAGAGTCACCCCCCCACCTACACACACACACACACACACACACACACACACACACACACACACACACACACACACACACACACACACACACACACACACACACACACACACACACACACACACACACACACACAGAGCTAGGGATGTAATAAGGGCATCCGGCACCCTAGTGGGGGCCCTGGCCCACACAGGAAATGAAGTAGCCAGATAAGGCTTTCTGCTGGCCAGATGATGAAGAGTCGGGGGAAGAGGACTGCCAGCCCAGAGAGAGTGGCATGAGCAGCAGAGAAGAGGAACTTCAAACAAAGGTGGCTGTTACACAATATTTAATGGTACACCACCTTCAATCCATTTGCTTTGCTTAGTCATCTTTAAAGAATGAACTCCAAAGCAGATTAACATCTAATACCAATTCTTAATCTCCCTGTACTAAGAAATATAGAATCATGAATGCAGGTTTAGCTATGGTCAATCTGATTTGGTCACTGCCATCCGAGTACCTGAAGTTTAATCTGTTATAACATTCTCTACATGTTATTCATTACTTTCTTCATAAACCTACAATATCTAACATATTGCCTCTAATGCTGAGAGCTGTAAACGATACACCATCTATTGGAGTTCGGTCTAAAGTTTCATTTCCACCACATTCGTTTACAGATTTGAACGCTGATGTTGTTTAATAACTGTAGAGTCCAATTTTATATCCAGGGATGTAATAAAGCATACAATTACAGTAAGCAGGATCAAACTGATGGGTGTGGGGGGGGGGGGGGGGGGGCATTGAGTAGAATTGAGTTTATAATGATGAATGTTTGACTTATGATGATCCCCGACCGGAGGTTATAGTTTACCCAGTTATATTTACCACTGCATCACTGTTTGTATGACAGTAAAAACTTCATTCCTGAATGAGTCAACGCTTGGGAGAAGCTTTCCCCAACGTAACATAACCAATCCCATGGAAGGACTAAACTAAAAAAAAAAAAAAAAAAGTATATAAAATATATATAGGAGGCCGGTGAAGGAACCGAGCGGGCCTGTTTCGCAACAGTTCAACCACTGGAAGGAACTCGCAGTGACGCAACGAGCAATAATGCGCCAGAAATCGATACAATGATTCCGTTCTGAAATTCGGACGATTTCGCAATAATCTCACCACTGCAATTCCCACTTGCAGCGGTGCATCGCACGCAATGCACAGGCCAAATGAAACCAGGTAGGCCTCTGGAGTTTCACCTCGGCTCTGTCACAGAAAAAGAAAAAGAAAAAACACAAAGGGGGAACCGTGAAGATAGTAGTTAGGGCCTACCTGTTCTTCCTCCGCCGATAAACTGGCTGCCATCGTCCCCCCCAGTCAGTCGGTTCTTGGATCACCTTTACCGAGATACGGAGCCTTTTCTCGTGGAGCGAAAAGACGACGGAGATGTGTCTAGCCCTCGTGCGGAATCGGGGATCTTAGGGGTTGTCCCTCTCGCTCTTAAGTTGAATGCATCTGAATCGTTGCAGAAGAGCTGGCTTCGTTTCTTCTCCAGATTCCGTGATAGCCTAGGCCAATTAGCCCGAATGTGCCATCCGAAACTGCCTAGAAAAACCGCTGCTGTTGTGTCAAATTCTCCGAAGAGAAGAAGAAGAAGAAGAAGAAGAAGAAACCACACCGCACCACTAAGCAGCTAGACGTGGCTTTGCGATGGATCGATCGGTGATGGGATTTGAACCATGGTCTACCGCTCACCCATATGTGTGATCAGAGGGCGACTGATGACCGAGGCATCCATGCCACGAATCGCAAGTTTGATCCCTGAACGTCGCCTTTATAACGTGTGAAGCGGAGCAGAAACAGTGTGAGAGGCACTCTGGACGGCGCTCTACCCCCTGGTGGTTAACTAGAAAACGACAAAAGCTCACCACCTCCGCCTTCATTCATAAAAAGAGGAAACAAAACAGCGAAATCACCATTTTGAGTGTCACATTTACTCGGGGCCGCATGGGGAGGATACTCGTGTACAGTATAGACAATTCTCCACAAAAAACATACTTTTCAGCGTTATTTATCTCCTGTAATATTCCAACAGAGAGTTAGTTTAGCTGTTATATTTGTGTAGTATCCTTTTACGCATTCTCCAGCACATTAAGTACCATAATTACATGAAAGAACAACTACTATCGGGGCTTTGATAGTTTGTTGGAAGAAGTTGGAAGCACTTCAAGTAGAAAAAACCCCTTATGAGAAAGCCTCAGTCATCCCATAATACATTTTACAGGAATATTGTGATCTCACAGGAAATTAAATACTCCTAGTAGGACAAAGTCACTACACTCACTCTTGATTACCGCTATTGATTATAAGTCTCTATAGGACTATTATAGGGATATTTCAGTAGGGAAGGGCAGCTCGGAGTTCAGTCTTTATTTCATACCTTGATGTGTTTTTTAGACTAAAAAAAGTAACGCAGAACCAAAGCACAGAAAGAAATGAAAGTTTTTTAGATTTGACAAAGTGGGCATTTCTTTATATAAAGTTGTAATATCCATTTTCACTGTCAGGGGGGTTTCAGATTGACTTCATACCTTGTTACAGGACCAACAGCTCTATTTAGACAGATCATGAACTTTTACTTCTTTTCTCTGACTTGAAATGTTTATAAAAGAAAACGGGACAATACATTCTCACGCTATTAATAACATTTCTTTGTTTTTGTTTGTTTGTTTTTTTTTTACACAAAATACAATATCCCATAATAACTGTAAATAATGAGGCGTGAGAAAGTCTAAGCTGGAGACCAAGGGAAAAGGGAGTGGACAACAATGGACTTCCTGTCAACCTGCTGACATCATGTCATTTGGGAAAATGTGATTGGAAAACCGTAAGCCCCGCCCACTTCATATGTGAATCCTGGCAAAAAGTCCTCTTTGAAGTCCTGGTATACTTCACTGTGGCGTTCAGCGGGTAGGTAGAGAAGCAGATCCAGTCATGTCTAGTATTCCAGGAAAGCATGTCGCACCAAAAGCAGGATGTGCTCTACTGTATGTAAGATGACACCTATCTATCATAAAATCCAATTCATGCTGGTGTGTGATTCAAATGGGTAAAACACCCTGGTCAAAACATCATGGGTCCACAAATTGGTATAATTATTGGTATAATAAGAAAAATTGGTCATCTTGTCACCAGCAACTGTCTTCTTACACTTTATTATAGTCTGATTCACCCATATCTGTCATATTGTAATCTTGTATGGGCAAGCACTTTTCATACTAGTCTTCACAAAATTTTGGTTCTCCAGAAACGCTTTGTTAGGACTCGATCTGAGCCACGTACCTCATCGGGGCCTTTATTTCAGAAACTCAACATCCTTACTATTTATAATCTAAATATTTTTCAAATATGTGTTTTTATTTATAAGATACATGCTAGTGAAGGGAATATTCCTGAACAATTTAAAGCTTACTTTAAGAAAAATTCTTTAGTCCATTCATACTCAACTCGTCAATCTTTACATCTTCACCTTCCTAAATTTCTTAGATGCAGAGGTCAATTTTCCCATAAGATACAGAGGTGTCAAGTTATAGAATGATTTTTCCCATTTGGCAAATAAGAATTCCATAAAAATATACAAAAGATGTTTGAAAGAGCACTTGATTTGTGTGTTGTGACAGAACTTTTCCCCAAGTGTTTCCCTGAATCAGTGCATTGTCATTAACGTACTGCTATTGTAATTATCATGTGCGCACGCGCGCACACACACACACAAACTCATTATTATTATTCGTTTATTTATTTTTATTTTTTTCATATCATGCTGTATGTCTTCTGTACTTGTTGGGGGGCGGGGTTGGGTGATGATTGATTGATCCCTGTCTGTAAGATCAAATTGAATGGGGGGAGGCTTCATATAAGCCTTTCAGGCTTTCTGTCTCTTCCTGCACTGTATTTTCTTTGTATTTTGTACCCAATCATCATTGTACCTTTTTTTTTTTTACTGTGCGAGTAAACTAACTAACTAAACTAAACTAATCAATGAATGTACCTTGATTTCATTTTTTAATTCCAGTCATCACATTATAATCAACTTATATAATATAATTGTATCATAATATATTTTATGTTCCCCGTTTACCAACCAGCCAGACTAAACCTCATTTGTCTGACAGCTGCTGGCGAGTTGCGGGAAAGAGAAAAGGCTGTTTTCTTAGAATTCAGTGTCAGGCCTTGAGTACAATGGCCTTGAGTACAATGTGTGTTTGTGTTTGTATGTGTGTGTTAGTGTGTGCAGGAGATTGAGAGTGCTTTGAAAACTGTGACTGTGGCTTGACAGGTGCACGGTTCCTGGAAAGCGATTGGGGATGACTAATAGACACATTCTCGCTCTAACCACATGCCTGATTTTGCTCTCGTTGACAGCCCTCTCAGTTAAGAGGTGACTGGATGCGATCTAAAAACGACATGTGAAAAACATTTGTCATCCATTTTGAGGCCTCAGTCCAATATAAGTTCAGAGGGCTCAAATCCTTTGGCACGACCTGAAAATATTTGCACACGTGCGTTGATCACAAGTAAGGCAAAGCTGGTGAAGTGAAACAGAGGCAATGGATCAGTTGAATCCTAAAACAGAAGGGGAAAATCTTTCATTTTCGTCCTGTGGGAAATGCTAACTATTCTAAATTTCAAACAGCAATAGACTCATATCAGAAATGATGTGTGAAACTGGTTTCTTTCCTGTGTCTCCTCTACATCCAGGCAGAACTGAAATCGAACTAAAAAGCAGATGACAAAAGCAAAAACGATCAGACCCTGTGGTATCCAATCTACAGCTTTTAAGGCCATTAACTGTCCTACTCCTAAACCGATTCCTCTAACACATCTCTGAAAAAGAAAACCTCAATGTACAAAAGATGGACAGCAAACAACGTGAAAAAAGCTTTAAAAAAAAGAGCACTTTAAATTGAAACTTGACACATAACACGTCTTACTTCACAAATATATTATTTTCTTAAAACTTAAAAAACTCAATTTCCTTCCTTCCAAAGAAGTCCTCGCTACAGTGAGGCCCTTAGTGACCCGAGACAACGTTCTTGGCAGAGGATGCACTGCAAGGGCCACTGAAGTTCACAAGCATGGCGGGCACACACAGACACACAGTCTTTCCTGTTGACAGCCAGTTTCCACCAAGCTCTTCACAGTTACGCAAATGGCACAGTAAACCTCCTGCAGAGGGGAAGATGCTTGTAATTTGTGCTGATGAGGGCTGGTTTCAGCAGCATGAGTCACATTTGGGACCGACGATACAATGAAACATCCTCTTACTTGACGGTACATGACGAGTCGGTCGTGCGGAGAGCTTACATTCAAAAAGAAAAAAATAATACCCACAACATTAAAAACAAGCCTGTGATGGAAATTGCAGTTCTTTATTTTTATTTTTTTCATTCAAGCTTAACTTTATGTGGTAATCCTTCATCACCACTCTGGGGCAAATGCAAAATCCATTAAATGCAGGACCATCAGTGACTGCATTCAAACATTCTGATTGATTTCTTTTTGCATGTGTTAATGTTTTTCTGTTCCCAGAAGCTCTGAGGTGATGAAAAGAACAAACCACTATCTAATACACTGAGCAGGAAACAACTTATCTAGAATTGCTAGTAAAGATTACATTTTTTTATTCAAGAGTCCAATTTTTTAAATTCCCTGATATTTCACATCTTTGCCAGAGAATGAATCTAATTTGCTGGCTTCCCCTGTTTGCAAAACACCATTATATTTCAGAATGACAGATGATGAATTATTAATACATGAGTGCGGAGAGAAAGTGGGTCGATTAAAAAAAAACATTTATTCAGAAACATACTTTAAAACAGCTTCAATCTATAAGCAACTTTGAATTTAAAAGCAAATGATAAAAGTCTGTCACTTTTTCAACCTGGTAGCCACTGCCAAGGTGTGAGTAGTCAAACAAGCCCTCAGCCTTCCAGCCATTAAGTACTGTGAGTAGATGACACTCACTCTTCTTAGCTGATGTCAAAACTCAATTGGTCAAAGCAAGTGGCAAGAAACCTGCTGACTTTTGAAAACAATACAATGAAAGGTTTCTCATGGGAGACAAAGTGCAGTGCAGCAAAATAAAGACGCTCTCTTGACTGACACATTTGCTGCACTGCACTTTGAAAATGAATCTACTGACTCACTTAAGAGACCTCTCATCCTCTTTTTGCATGCAGGTGTCCTCTTACTATTGTATGTGCTATGAAATGACCACGACATGCTAATTATAAAAGGCCAATCACAATCCTCAATATCTTTCTGCCGCAAAAGAGGTGCGACCAATTCTGTTTCCTGAGTTCTGCGGAAAGTACCCTCTTTCGTAGCAGGTTAATGGTGCAACCGAAATGTTTAGCCATGAAAAACACACATACGGCGTAGCTCTACTGATCTGCACCCTGGAGGTGTCTTGGGGAGCATCGGGCTGGAGCTAGACATGTTTTGCAATTGATCAACGCTGCAAAACTATTCACAAGTTCCATCGACACTCAACACAGTTGGCAGCGCCTCCCTCTCAGTTCTCCATGTGTGCTTCCCTTATTGGATTTTGGGGCAAAAACTTCGGTGCGTCTCCATCCCCTTTCTCCTGGCTGGGGGTGGACAGGTACTCTAATTCGTAGCGTCCGTTTTCAGCCGGACGGACCTCACTCGACACTTTCTTGTGTTCGAGGATCTGCTGCAGCTGGTGGCTGGCGTAGTCAGGCTTGGCGGTGAGGGGTCCTATGGGAACCTCTATACCCAGGATGTCAGTGACCATGTAGGGGCGGAGCCAGCCCACCAGAGGGGTACTGCCGGGGGTGTAGTGGGTCTGACGGTGGTAGAAGAGAAGACCATCCACCTGTAACCAGAAACAGCGAAGCGCCATTCAGATTTAAACCGATCAAAGCAACTAACATGTCTTTCTGCATCCATAAGACTGATGAATATGATGAGAAATCCCCCGAATATACTGACACACTTAGTGCAGCACAGAATAAGGTGTCGGGCCACAGAGGTGCGCTTACGCTGAAGCTGTACTCGGCTGCCGTGGCTTTTTGGATTGATTCTGCTGTGCAGTCGGTGCTTTGAAGGCTCACAAACCGGAACTGTTGGACCAAACAAAACCAGGGCAACACGTTGTTAGTTCCAAACACAATTTGCCTTCATGTCAAACATGAGAAACTGCTCTCCAACGGTGAGTTTACTCTGCAACAATATGCCAGGTTTAGCCCCCCCATCAGGCTTTACCGCACAAACACTGAAGACTAGCGAGCGGAACGCCAAACACAAAGTTGTCAAACTGTCCGAAAAACCCAATTAGTCCTAAAAAAAAAAAAAAAAAACAGCAGTGAGAGTTTGTCTTTCACTTTCCTTTGTCTTATTTCTCTCTGATGAGTTTTTACGTTTACTTTATTTGTGCCAAACGGGAACTCGTGCAGCAAGGCATGAAACACAACGCACACGGAAACACAGGAAACTTGTAAAATACATGAAAACAAATGACAAAACATCAAATAGAAACGTGAAAATGTTCCAGTCCAGTGTTTTAGGTTCTATTCTGGGTTGTTGATACTGACGGGATTGCGTTTGGCGATCTCTGATAGACCGTCTGCCTCCTGGACCTTGGACTGGATCCAGTAGAAGCGGAACTCGGTCTGTTGACGAGAAAACACACACACACAAAAAAAAAGAAACGCCTTTGAAATTCCGAGCAAATGAATTGGGCAACGTGGCAAGAAAGCACATCTGTGGCCCAGACATCGCTACTTAAAGCAATTAGACGAACATGCTTGGATTGTTGGAGGATTACAAGCCAGTCTTACCGGGCAGTCGTAGACAGGGTGGCCTCTCCAGCACATGACGTCCAGGATGTAGTAGGTTCTGTCCACTTCACTGTAAATGCAGTCGAGGATAGTGTAGTCTGGAGATGGCACACAGGAAGGACCAGTTAATACACCAAACATTTCAATTATTAATTAAGGAAGACTTAGAGCAAAATGAATTTAATAGATCTGCTGCGGGGGAGGGAGGGAGGGTTCATAGAGTAATTGATCAATACCAGTGACGCAAGAGATTCCTGGCTTTCCAAAATCACTTTCTGGTCCATAATCTGATATATTACCTCTACAATATAAGGTCCTCCTGGACGTCTGTCCTGATCAGCTAGCTTACTCATCTCTATTGTGTCTTTATTGATTGTGTCCATTACAGGCCACCGTCGCTCAAGGGGATATGGGGCCAGGATTCAAACCAGCAACCTTCTATAACCATTATCAACCACCCCCCGTAACATAACATGTATTTGAAACAGCTTTACAGGTGAGTGGGAACCAATGGCAGAAGCTACTTTAACGAAGCCATTTTAACCGTTTTTTTAAGCCATTTTAACGAAGCGCCGAGGTCCCGGTCGGGGGGGGGGGGGGGGGGGGGGGAACAGGCTCGCCTACCTTTCCCCATGGCCGAGTTGTGTCGGTTGCCGCCGGGCAGCAGAGAAGGGAAACGGTTCACACAGTAGCCGCTTTTAGTGTACACTGCAGTGGAGCCCTTTAGAGAAAGTCATAGAGAGGACACGAGAGGAAGATACACGAGGAAGACTGTTGTTACCAATACAGACAAGACAAGACTGAAAATGAGCTCCGGATTTGTTGGTACATGTCGTTTATGGGTTCAAAAAAAAAAGGAAAGATCAGATATTGTTGTATTTGTTATGATGTTACACTCTCCTTCCATTGAAAGCTTTTTTATATTTGAGTTGCAATCTAACACAATTTAACATCTAACCTATCAAAGTATAATAACCTGAATGAACCTGACATGACCATGAGGAATCAAACCCCTAACTCCTGGCAATGTCAGTCCCATGTTCTGCCCACTGAGCTGCACTGGAATGTCACAGAAATTAGATCCTGCATTTGTCTCTGGCATGAGCCAACAGCGACAAATGATTTGTGTCAGTTAATATTCTTTGAGAAAGGCAAACTGTCTGCTTTCCGCTTTTCAAAGAATCCATTCTTTTAGACTGAAAGACTCTCCAACAATGAGGTCAGGCTCTGGAGTGATGAATGAGACAACAGATTCTTGGAAGGACGCGGTCATTATGATACATGCTGTTGCATCATGGGATGGGGTTGGGGGAAGGGAGGGCGGGGTGGTGGAAGTGGCATTGGTTCAACAAAAGTTCATCATGTGCTGAGGGAGAGGAAACCAGCATGTCGGGGTCGAGGTGCTTTGCTGCTTTCGTCAAAGTTCGGCCGCATTCACGATTACAACACTCGACCTGCAGTCAGGCCTGGAGGTGTGTGAACCCTACAGGGGTATTAGAACTAGATCAGATCCTTATCTAAACCCCACGTCTTAATGACGACATCCCAGATAAAGAACCTGCACAAGCAGATATCTACTTTCATTTCACTTTATTCAACAAAACCGGTTTCGACGGTGTTGCAGATATTCTTCTCACTTTTAGTTTGGGTGTTTTTTGATGTCCTGCGTCTGAAATCTGGATGTGCACATTTCAACCCTTTATCTTGGCATCAAAAGCAGCAGAGATGGGAACTAATTTAACCTGCTACTAAAAAAAAAAAGCACCACACAGGGGCTCATCAGTGGTGCACAGAATACAGCACCGTTGATTTTTTCGTTACGGTATATTGCGGTGCCTTTAATTATTTATTTCCTGAAATTTGAACTTCAGTGATGCAGCGATGACTCATGTGATGTTTTTTTGTGTTTTTTTTTTTTTACCTTGGAGGCAACAACGAGAGATCGTTTCCCCACGGGACAGACCACCATCAGCCAATCGGTGTCCAGTTCTGCAGGCACATCCACCAGCCACTCTGACAACATGAGCTGAGGAGACCACAGGCCTCGGTTAACAAACACAGCAGTCCATCTCCACCAACACTTTATCCAAGGGATCACAAACACTAATGGAAAATGTGTTGGCATTAAACAAGTTTGAGCAAACACAAGGGTGCAATTTATTCGTGGGCTAGCGGAGCAGCAATTCTACAAACTCAGGCGCCCTCTCCTGGCCAGAACAGACACTGCAATGGAAAAGTGTAATATGCTGTCCATTGCAAGGCAATGTCGCTCAGTCATCATACTGATTACATCAGAGACTGACCTGGTTGGCATAATGCTTTGGCAGCTTCCTCCTCTCTGTCTCCATCTCCTCTTCCTCCGTGTTGGCGTCTCGCTCCACTTCCCCCTCCTCCTTTTTCTCCATGTCCTCCTCCCCATCGCTGTCCGCCCCAGTCCAGTCCCCATCGGCCAGACGCCGAGCGTGGTTGACATAGTTTAACCTTTTGCTGGGATGGCGGGGGAGAGAAAAAAGTTTGTTCAAATACTTACATTAATCATGAAAACACCTTAATAATGAACCCTATTCACAAAACATGCCAGTCACTCAAACAATATAACGTGCACAAAGATGGCAGTCTCTTGAATTGCCATCAGTAAATCCTCCATCTTGCATTTCTACATAGATCAAATTTAAAGCAGCAACCTGAGCAACAACCAAGCCATCGAGATACATGAGCAGCTGACATTTGTCACTGTAGATGTAGGTGTGCTTTTTGAAAACAGTGCAGAACAAAATGTGCACCACACTAGTTTCCCTTGTATTTACTCAGCAGAGGTGGCGCCTCACTGCAGCTATACCAACAGTAAAGACAATAAAGATTCATCCTCTGACCTTATGTCACACCCCAAGCAAACAAGCACAGGACAAGTAGGGAAATTACAGTACAGTTGTCCATATTAGTATCCAAACGGTCCCCCTCGCTCCCTCCCCCACACAGAGATGGTTTGTAAGCTCACGTTTTCTGCAGGTCTAGGAAGCGCCGGCGTCTCTCGCTCTGCTCCAGGATGCTGTACTTGCTCTTGTACTGGGCCAGCCGAGGGTGGGGTCCGGCTGTACTGTTGGGCTCCTTGGACACAGCAAAGCTGGCCGAAAGGGCTTGGGTCAGGTCATCCATGGGGGCTCTGCAAATAAACAGAGCACTGATGGTAAAGCTTATGTTTTTCCCCCCCCCCCCATCCACTTCCCTAAGAGTGCCGCCCTTGCTTGTACCCTTGGATTGAAGGTGATTGTGGCACATTAGTGGCACATTATTTTTCCTACTAGACATGTAGAGTAATAGCACCAGTCTTAACCTGGATAGAACACAAAGCACAGAACAAAAGTAGAATCTGCACACTGCAAGTTGCATGACTATAAACATCTATACATGTGTCTTGTTCTTATATTTTATAGTTTATATTTGTGTGATACCTTATGCTGCTGCAACCCCAGAATTCCCCCCTGGGATCAATAAAGTATCTATCTATCTATCTATCTATCTATCTATCTATCTATCTATAGTAACCATAAAAATATATAACTGCATTTCATGTAGGATACTGTTTCAAAAGAGTTTCTTTTTCCAGGGATTACTGTTACATTTTGGATTAATCAATATTAATCTAACGTTACTGAAAACTATGCAACAGTGAATTGACAACTCTGGCAGCTCAACCTCCAATAACATCATCTTCAGCTGTCATCAGCCTCTGCGTTTTTACTGGCTCATACTCAATGAGCATGACAAGCTCTCAGTGCATGTCAGCGACATAATTAAAGATAAAGATTGATATTTTGAATCACATTTATGAGGCTAGATTAGATTAGATTAGATGTGTTTGAGGCTTTTAGAAGTAGTAACAGTCTACTGTCAGCGGTTTTTACAGTGTCGATAGGCCTCATTTTTACCAATGTAATCAAAATCCAGAAATACAATCTAGACCAGTGGTTCCATATCTGGGATCCGGAGACCCCAGAGGTCCTTGACACGGTTTCAGTGGGTCTCCATGATTAGTTAACTTCAATAACATTGCGTTTAATTGGAATTAGCACTAGGAGATAATGTATGACGTCTATTTCATCTCCCCACCAACAGTACAGACAGACAATAATAATCTTCTGGTGTCTACTGGTGTCCCCGTAGATAAACCTTTATCCAGTGGGGATCTGTAGTCTAAACTTATAACTGGGGATCCTTGATATGAAAAGTGTGGGAACTACTGCCCTAGACTGGCTGCATCTAGTCAACCAGCTAACAAGCTAGCATCATGCAAAGAAGCTAGCAGACACAGGTCCCCAACAACCACCGATCCGACAGCTACATGATTCAAGGACATGGTATTGTATTTAAACGCCCACTAGCTGTACATATGATGTACATATGATCCAAACCCCAATGAAGCACTGAACACTAGATTTAGATAATAATAACACCAGATACCGTGGACTTCAGGAGGCTGCCGCTGAATCGTCACGTTGTCATATTTCCCACCAATTGCGGCTTTTTTAGTTGGCCGAAAAAAGGCGTCAACTAACCCGGGGTTTCGCAGCGGCAAACATGCGCAAAACGCGACAAGACTTGTAGTAATTTCTAATGGAGACAAGTAATGATGTTCATTAGGTCTACATGTTACGGTTCAGAATTAGTTTAGTTCAGCATACCTGATGGTGCTGTCCTAGTGATTCCCAAAGGAAAGACCTCCAGGAAACGTGAGGGTGCGCAGGGGTCCACAGCAAAAGGAACGATTTAAATTCACTATTAGTATTTAATTCACTAGACAATGAGTACTATGAGAGAATGTATGGATGAAGGATGACATGACATGAAAATGTTTGGGATTTACTTTTTATTTAACTTGTTAAGCACTTTGCAACACTGCCTTAATAAGTGTTCTATAAATGATAGTTATTCTAAGGAGTATTATCCAAGGATTATTATTATTATTATTATTATTATTATTATTGTTAGTAGTAGTAGTAGTAGTAGTAGTAGTAGTAGTAGTAGTAGTAGTAGTAGTATAACCCCCTGGCCTATACAGTCTCCTTTTCCACCAGCTCCATCATCATCCCCATCATCATCATCATCCTCATCATCAGTGTTTTCATCTGCAGCCTTACAATTTTAGCCCTAGCATGTGGTTGCCACACTAGTCTGCTTGTCATGTTGGGGGCAGTGTTGAGCCACTTTCCCGTCTTTCAAAGAATGAAAAGGCGCAGATGAAAAAAAAGAGAACTTGCCTCAATTGTGCAAGCCTAACGTCATGGAAAGAGTTACTTTGTTGAAGAGCGCATAGGAATAAACCCTTAAGAAATTGCGTCGGTCTGTGATCCGTGTTGATGCTCAATAGGCGGAGATTATTTGGTTGCTAATTCTGCTTTTTCACCCAAAGGATCGACTGAAGATGCGCAAGAACCTGTTTACAAGGAAAACAGAGCAAGTTTCTCTCTGAGGGAATGTGGAGCAGGCTCGAAATGCACGGGGATACCATTACTCATCTTCAAAACGGGCCACTTTGTCTTGGAAATACTCTCAACGGGGATCATTTCTAGGCTACCCGATGTAAACCAAGTGTCTGATCACTGAACAACGCAAGGCTGCAAGACAGTTGCCAAGGATTTACAACGACCGTCGCTGTGTTTGGAGTAGCGCTTTGGTGAAACCAGTTTTGTTTTTGAACCTGTTTTGTTTGCTTGAAGTAGCCGAAGCCTCCTGCTGTTACAAGGGAAATCACTCTGTCATGCATTATAAAGTCTCTATAAAGTTATTGTTAAACTTTGAATCAAAATAGGCGTCTGATGATAAGACAATAGACCTGTAGCCTCAATGGGCTGAGAATGTCTTTGTCATTGGACACAGTTGGTATATTTCAGGACATTTAGACTTTTTTTGGCTGATGTAGGTAATAGTTTCATCTGACTGTTGAGTCTCCCGTGTCAGTTAAACATTGAGTCATAAAGTTAACACAGGTTAATGCTATTTCACGCCTGATCAAACAGTTGTCATGTAATTTGAGATGCATTTAAATATTACAGTGAGCTAGTGTCAGAAGTTTCCAATGTAAAATGCATCAAGACAGCAGTGTAACAGTCTAGGCACTATGTGCATGTAGAGTTTTCTGCTTTAGGACCCGTTGGAGTATCAAGATGTCGGTGAAAGCCAAAGCCATCTACACTTTTCAGAGTGAAAACAAAGAGGAGATCAGCATACAGGAGAACGAGGAACTGGTTATCTTTGACGAGAACTCGGTAGACGGCTGGTTGCAGGGGGAGAACAGCCGGGGGCAGAGGGGTCTCTTCCCTGCATCCTATGTGGAAATAATTCGCCCTCGCTCAAACTCTAACCTGACAGACTGCTCTATAAGCCCGGCAGGTTCTCTAGGAAATGACTCCTCCTATTTGCCCTCAGCCCCAAACACCCCTTTCCACATGCAGCATAGTTACTATGATGATGACGATGATGACTGGGATGACTGGGATGACAGCTCCACGGTGGTGGAGGATGATGACCACAGAAAGGGCAGCGGGGCCAATGGACATGCCCATCAGAGCCCACATTCCAATAACCCCAATGTGCACTACCGGCCCAAACCGCGCATGGAGAGACAGGACAGTATTTCCAGCTCACGGAAAGGCAGTATGGTGGGCAGGAACTTGAACCGATTCTCTAGCTTTGTCCGCTCAGGGGTAGAAGCATTTGTGCTGGGTGATGTACCCATGATGGCGAAGATAGCTGAATCGTACACCATTGAGATGGCTCCAAAGGGGCCCCAATGGAAGGAGAGTCCTCAGCCTTTCTCCTGCTCCATTGAAGACCCCACAAAACAGACCAAGTTCAAAGGCATCAAGACCTACATTTCGTACCGGGTCACACCGAGCCACACAGGGCGTCCCGTCTACAGACGCTACAAACACTTTGACTGGCTGTACAACCGCTTGCTGCACAAGTTCACTGTGATCTCGGTGCCCCACCTGCCTGAGAAGCAGGCCACGGGGCGCTTCGAGGAGGACTTCATCGAGAAGCGTAAAAGACGACTGATTCTGTGGATGAACCACATGACCAGTCACCCAGTCCTCTCCCAGTATGAGGGATTTGAGCACTTCCTTATGTGTGCTGACGACAAGCAATGGAAGCTGGGTAAGAGGCGGGCGGAGAAGGACGAGATGGTGGGCGCCCACTTCATGCTGACCTTCCAGATTCCTAACGAGCATCAGGATCTCCAGGATGTGGAGGAGCGGGTTGACTCCTTCAAGTCCTTTGCTAAGAAAATGGACGACAGCGTCATGCAGCTCACACATGTTGCCTCGGAGCTGGTGAGAAAGCACCTGGGTGGATTCAGGAAGGAGTTCCAGCGGCTAGGAAATGCCTTCCAGTCTATCAGCCAGGCGTTCATGCTGGAACCTCCCCACAGCTCTGATGCCCTCAACAACGCCATCTCCCACACAGGCCGCACTTACGAGAACATTGGAGAGATGTTTGCAGAGCAACCTAAGTATGACCTCTTCCACATGCTGGACAAGCTCTCGCTCTACCAAGGCCTGCTCGCCAACTTCCCAGACATTATTCATCTACAGAAAGGTAACCAGCTCTCCCATGGGTAGTTTCAGTTTGACAGATTTCTTTAACACTGTTATGAATGTATACACACTTAGAAAGGCACATCATGAACGTAGTAATAGTGATAAATGACCAGGTTGGCTTACTGCCACAACCAACACAGATGTTGGGATACACCTCAGGTGAGAGCAATCATTGTGTCAAGTTTTCAACCACAGCTTCACATCCTCAGTTCTCATCCTCAACTTCACATCCTCACTTCTCATCCTCAGCATCCCATCCTATATCGTCCCTCCAGCTTCCTTCATGTTCAGAGTAAATGTTCAAATAGGATTCTATATTTAAAACCAAGAAATGATACTTGAATGTTTCGTGCCATCAGAGCAGATCGTGGGCGTCATCAGAGTTTATCTGGTGAGGTTAAGGTCACGTTGAAGAGACTGTGGTCCTGAAAATGATTTCACTTCCCTTAACCAATAATAACTTAAAAAACAAGATGTTCTGCTGTATCCTGAAAACAGTTTCTGTTGACGGGAACAAACTAAGCTGATGCTAAGCTGTAGCTAAGAGTAGCTTGAACATGGTTTGTGTGTCAGTGTAGTCATGGGTGACCCCAAACACACACACACACACACACACACACACACACCATTTCCAGAATAATACGTGTGTGAACATGTTTCATGTGTCAATCTGGGTTGTTTATTTTGTCATGACTTACATTTTAGGTCAAAGGTTTTTTCCTCCAGCACCTTGTGTATCCCTTGTTTAACACATGACAGATAGATGGATCAATATCAGTAATGATCACCAATCTGAGCACCGATGTGAAAACAGTGCTTTGTTTTGTCCATCCTACTAAACAATTCTATTCCTAAAGGGTATATATCCTAATAGGAAGTTAATATTCAGTATCTCTATGTTATTGTCTGTAAATGGACTAAGGGACTAAATTAACCAAAGTCCTTCAGAAAGTCAAACGATTTGCTAGAATTTGGTATCAGTCATTTTCTAAGAGTAGGTAAAGCTTTCATTAGAGAGAGTGCTGTAGCTTTATTTTATGTCTCTGCTATATGACGTATCCTTTAGGGTATTGTATGGATTTTGTTGATGGTATTGGAATGAAGCACCTAAAGCAAACTAAATCTGCCTTATTGGGCCTTTTGGCCTCATATTTAGGTGATTTGAACATTTAGAAATGGGCCTTTTTGCTGCCCAACTTCACCGTACATTCCTCAGGTTCTGTTCAAGATGTGACGAGAGAATGAGACAGAGAGGTTGAGACCAGTGAAACAGGTTAAGTGCTTCGGTGTTGTGCAATGTCACAACCAACAGCTGTGTTGTGACAAGGGGACCTCAGTATCAGTGGCAGGGAGTGGCTCACAGGCTCTGGAAGTTTTATCAGCTGATTCAACCTGATTGTCCTGGTTGTCCCTTATCCTATACAACGTCTGCCTTCTCTTCTTCGTCTTTAAGGTTAGTTCTGTTGGTTGGTGTTGTTAGAACAGCAAATACAAAAGGTTTCATTCATTTTCCATACTCACTCATTCCTACTCGGGGTCACTGGAGCCTATCCCAGCATGCATTGGGGCGGAAGGCAGGACAGGTTGCTAGTCCATCACAGGGCGAGCACATAGACTGACAAACACACCTATGGGTAAATCAGGACCAGGACCGAGATTCAAACCCAAAGACTTTCTAGCGGTTTCAGGTTGAGACATGTCTTTCTTGTTTCTTCTCTGGCAACTGTCCAATAAAGGTAAAATCACACTCCGATTATGCCTGGCTTACTCTGATTTGAAACGGGTTACATGGCATGTAAACATCGTACTCCTTTCACTTTCGCTGTCTGCACAAACTCAGACATTACATTTTGAGTCAATAAAAAAAAATCATGGCCGGGAGCAGTACCTTGTGTATTTTATTACTATTGGAATCATCACCTCTATCAAAGTAACTTCCTGTTCAGGCAGCACAACAAAGGTACACAAGGATATTCTTTTAATGGCTTTATTAATTGAAGGAGCCACACTCAGTCGTATGATATGAAGGTTCATGTAAACATTTTAACCCGAATAAGACCTTAACCAGAGTATGACCAGTAGCCAGGTCACTCTGCATGTAAGCACAGCCATGTTTCTACCAAAATGAAAAAGAAAAGTCAACCCCATACACCTAGCACTATCACAATCCATGGCGTTTTGTGATTCTGTGGGTTCAATGGCACCAATTACAGTCAAATAGTATTGCATCAATAACAACATAAAAGCATGTGATTGTCCTGTGACTGACTTAGTCCTGCGACACCTCTGGCTGCTATCTGCTGTTAACCTTGTGAGGTTTTTGAACAGGAGAGTCAGTGCACCGGCATATCGTGTCTGCTCTCAAACAAACACCCATATCAGGTGATAGGAGTTAGTTCAGGAGGAAGGAAAGGGCTGCTACCATCTGGAAATAAGGGTGTTGGTGAATGTTATTATCTCCGTCAAACAGCTGGAGTTCATTTGTAATACAACTCAACAGGTCACACTTATTTACCCCACCCTGGATTAAATGAGAAACGAAAGCCATCTGAAAATGTCAACATTTACTTTAATACATAATACTAAGTGATTTTTATCAAAACTAGCATGGCAGCATCATCAATCTCAGTCAACCAACTCACGTATTGATTATAACAATTTTCTAGAGAATAAAACAGATTTACTTTGGCGTCGGGGCCCTGTTGCATCGTTCCTCTTACTCACTTGGCCAGCCAAGCGAGGCAGACTATGAAACGGAGCTGGGGTGGTGGTGGGGTGAGAGCTTCATCAGCACAGCATGAACGGCAGCAGAGAGTGGCAGCAGCAGGAGGATGAGCAGTGAGTGTGACAGCTTAAATAGGCCGCGCAATTTGCGGTGGCGATCCGTTTGTGAGCAATACCGGGATTTAGGACATGTGCATTGATATCTGGATTAGCTCTCACATATTAGCAAAGTGAATAGATGAAAAGTGGGTGGATGTACGAGCCTGTTCATCATTTAAAGGAAGATTTTCTGAAATCACATCTGACAAAAAAGAGGAGAGTGTATTGTAGATTGTATGATTGAAGTATTGTACAGTACTCAATGATTGCAGACCACAAAGAGACCTTGAAGAACAAAAGCAAATATTTGTGTTAGTGACAATCAGTATCACCTCTTTTTAAGCTAAGACCCAAACCCCTTGGCTAGCTTGCATCGTGCATGGCTCTTCATTTTCTCTGCTGTTTTGCTGCCGTACACCTTTCTATTTGCTTGCCAAGAAACAACAAATATTGTACGCGAGGAGGTCGGACAGCTCTTTGCGTACTGTTTCCCTGTGCTGAGTCTTCCCCGCTGGTCCAGAGAGCTCCCCTTGATGTGACTTGTGTTCTGCTGAAACAGATACAGCTGTGGCAACATTCGGAACACACAGAACTGAGGTCAACCTTTTTCCGGTGCACTCCTCCTCCTCATTCCCTCATTGCTCCTTTTCCTGTCCCGACTTTTCCTTTCAGTGAGGTCTGTAGGATGAGGTCTTTAAATGTGATCCCTTTGAACACGTGAACTCTAGGTATATAGGGCTGTTTTTCATATGTGGCGACTGCATATGGCCTTGATAAAACAGGCTGAGGAGCAGATGGTTCAGGGAAATGTATAAGAAATGTGTTCCTTCAGTTTGTGTGCCATACCTCTCTTTCCCTCTTTTGGTCTCTCTTGGCTTTTACTCAACCGGTCTTTGGTTCTCTGTCGCTCAATCTAGCTAGTCTAAAATATAACGTCTAAAATAATAGTCTAAAAGTCACAAATACTTCACCTCTGTTATCTCCCTCGCTTCTGCCTGCTTCTTTTCTTCTTTCTCTCTGTCTTTTTCATGCACCTCCCTAAAGACTCCCATATCAGAAGTGTCTGTCTGGACAGCTGCCCTGGTTTCAATATGAACAGAGTAAATCTGGTCTGGTCCAAAGGCTTGGACTCCCACCAGAACGCCACCGTACTTTGAGCCTCTGCCAAAACTAATCCAATAGTTTGACCTTGATCTCGTATGAGTGCATTGAAATCCTTGATCTGAGGGGTTAATTACATTGCATTGTTATAGAATAAAGGGCCTCTGAGGCTTTTGTGTGACAGGCAGATGCGGGTACTGCCGGCTACAGTCGCGCTGCCTGCTACAATTGCTTGTTTGTTGGTACATCCTGGTGTCTGTCATTGATTGTGCTGTCTCCCATTTAATGAATAGTACTGATTTTGAATCATATACTGAGTATACGTCTGGTATCAGTCTGGCCCCGACAAATGTGTATGCTGTGGGAGCAAGGTAACATTGTTGACAGCAGAGTGACACATATATCGTGCCGTCTTCAAATATTTAGTACATGGCAACAACAGTGGTGCTAATCTTGGTGATAAGTAAAAGGGTGCACAATGGAGTGAAACTGACCCGCCCTGCAGTGTTGGTATCAGTCCGATCTGGTCGCACGTTATGTAACAGGAAATCTGAGGCGCTGTCTGTGATGTGGCCCTGTAGCACCTGTGTCCTCAGAGTGACATGTTGGAAAGTAAAGCATCAATAATACTGTTTAAATTCAGAGTCAATTTGTGGGTTTTAATGACATAAAACCAATGAAAAACATATAACAAATGCACCGTGATCTGCTATTGATTTATCAAAATACACTGCAGCAGACTTAAGTGATTCTAGTTTTCTCTTTTTATTCATTTTGACTCATTTCTTGGCATTTAGATTGCTACAAAGTAAAGAAAGCATGGTATTTATCTTTTCCCCAGTCAACTATTGACAATAGCAGAAGCCACTGTGATCAAGACCAGAGCGCTCACATCACACAGTTTGAGACTAAGCACGTTCCCCTGGGACTCCTCAAGCACGCCAGCCAGACTTTAATCTGGACAAGAGGTTAGTTGTCTCCCATATGGCAACACATTACAGAACCACATGCAGCCTCTATCAGTTTGAGGGGAAAGATTGCGTTGCCAGATCTGAGGAAATATGTCTGCCAAATGACCTCTATATCTGCCGTGGCACAGACCACAGAAGTTCATTTAACATTTCCTGAGTGCTGTGTGTGTGTGTGTGTGTGTGTATGTATGTGTCATGATTCGATAATCTATTGACGTGTCACTTATTGACGAAGCATCATGGAGCACATGATGTTTTTTCAGGTCTCACAAACATGTCAGGGATTAACATTCCATACTTTTGAGGAAAATACCACACAGTCAGCAGACAAACCCCAATGTGTGGAAACATTCTTGGATTTCCAAAGCTAGGAGTGGCCTGGTTATGGTACCTTTTGAAAATTGATTGTATGTTGTTTTGTTGGCCAGAATCTCCTTCGCTGGCTGTGGTGGTAAGGCCAATGTTTTCTCTCTCCTATTTGCTCACACATAAATCTTGACAAAGGCTAGGCCTTGGTTTTCGCACACACTGTCTATGCTTCTGCATTCCTGTCTGCGTTGGCCCAGTGCACTGCTGTTTCACACTGAAGGAGATTACAGATGTCTCAAAGAAGTTGGTCTTAAAGAACCCAAAGAACCACAGTTTTTCTGACTTAGTAACATTACACTGAAACCCAGTGAAAAGGACACTAATATAAAGCTAGCTAATATTATCAACACACTTGCTACTAACTGGAAAATTGCAATTGAGCCATACAGTTATCTAGGTAAGCTAGTTAGCCTAGCCGACCTTCCAAGTTCAGACCAGACATACTAGCCTATAGCTATCTAGGTAAGCTAGTTAGCCTGCTGACCTTCCTAGATGAAGGAATGAATGCCATGTTTATAAATAAATGAAAAAAAGGAAGTCATTGTCATTTCTATTTTCTATTCATATTTTGACCAGTTCCTTCTTTGGCATTGACGTTTTCCAGTTAGCTAACTTGCACTCAGTAAAGCTGTTGTTCTTTGGCTCCGCCCATTGAGGTTGACAATGCACACAACGCTTTTGCTTGCTAGATACAAGTGTTTGGCTGAAAGCTAGTAGCTACACCCCAGGTGTCCCATAGTCTCTCTCTCCCTTCCCCCTCCCCTGAGAGGAGTGAAGCTTTAACTGGTTTAAGACTCTGGGCATCTGCCCACTCTGGCTGCAGGTACGGTAACACTGACAACGCTCGTGGTTGACGTGGAGACGTCATGCGTCAGAGGCAGTCGTGTTCTGCTGGCTGTGCGATCTCTGTCCAGACGTGTGTTGGTCATCGTCTGTGTCCCAATGTCTGTGTCAGTGTTAGCAAAGAAGCAAAAAAGAGTTTCATAGTTTAAAAGGAAATCCTTGTCATTTGATTATGTTTTTCTTATGTTTGGTGAGGTTAGGTTGGATGTGTTGTACCTACTACTTAGGCTTAGTGATGTATTATGACGTCAAAGACAAGTGAAACTCTGATTAGCCAGACACTATAATTACATACTGAAGTGTCATCTGTCTTCGGTTGTAATGGATTTGTGGTATGTTCAAATTGTTTTTTTGTTTTATGACATCAGGACTTGAGGGGACTTGAGGTCAACTGTGAGCTTGACTGAGTTTGAAGAGCTTATTTTCAAAACTCGTAAAGATACCAGTAACATGATCACGGCACAGTGTAACTTGTTGTTGTTCCAAATAACAGCTTGAAATACCAAATATTGTTATACATGTCCACTCCAATGAACATCTGAATTCACAACGACGTTATCCTTTTTCATGATACAAATGTAGGGAACTTGGATCAAAGAATCCCTCAAATCTGCAGTGTAAAGATGTGAGAAAAACACGGGGGCTATTGCCAGTGGTAATGAATTATTCCGCCCATCAGCATCAACACTGAACATATCCTAATAAACAACTACATACTGTTAGTATTGTGTCTGACATGTGCATGGATTTATAACACCGTCTGAACATGAAGTATATAGTAGTTTTAGATCACAGTCACAGGGACTATTATATACACATTCAAAAGATCATCTGTTGAACATCTTTCCATGTGGTTTCAATTATGAACATATTCGCTCTGGAGCGGGCGCTCTTTGGAAAGTTTCACCTCTTACTTCTGAGTAAAACAGTTGATTGCAATCACAGTCAACAGTTTATATTTTGTACCACGCAGTGGGATCGAGCGTGCAGAGGGAACTTGCCTGGTCATAGAAGCGTTTCTCGGTAACTCATTCCCCATGCAGGCTGGAGAGGGTGGTTCTGTTTTGAACATTCCTCATCCCTGAAGTAATCAAGAAATAAAATAACTGGAAATATTCAGTTTAGTGTTCCATAACCGCTCTTTACAGTAATAATTAGACTCGGGGATAATTGAGCAAGGACGTTTGAGATGGCTGCGATAGGCTACGAGCACATTCCATCTCAGGACATAAACTCTAGCTGTGTTGTTATCTCTCTCTAAGTGATTGGCTGATGTAAACACTATTACAGTGAGCTTAGTCAGCAGAGGGCTTTGTGAGTTTGTGTATCCTCTGGGCTTTTAACTCCAAACTTTAAACACTGGCAGATTTTGCTGAGTTCTTTGACCTTGTTATGCATTTTTCTCTTTTCTTCTCTTCTCTTCTCTTCTCTTCTCTTCTCTTCTCTTCTCTTCTCTTCTCTTCTCTCTCTCCCCCCCCCTCAAGTTTTAAGGACAATATTCATCTTCTCGTTAGGACCCCAGCTAAGAGAATACATATTTTTGGAAAGTATGTTATGTTATATTTGTCTTTTTATGGCACTTTTCTTTTGGCGCTTGAGCCTACATTTTTCAGAGACAGGGAGACAGGGATATAAAACGAATATCTCACCAGTTCACTGTGGAGCTTGACACAGACGTCAGCCCCCTCTACACACACACACACACACACACACACACACACAAATGCCTCTTAGCCCTCCGCTATTGGTCACTGTTCGGTAGTCACAAGCTACATTTGTTATCAGCTGAAAAATGTCTCTTTTTCCTGTCCAGTGAAAACAACATCAACAGCCTTATTTGAGCAGTCTATTTAAAAAGCCCTTATCTGCATTGTGCTGGTGTGTGATCAAGTTCATTTCCCCTGTTTTTGAAGTCCTTGTACCAAAAGTTTAGTTTGTAGTTCCACGTCGATGAGTGATTGCGGCTTCACTTGAAACGGAATGGCAGCCTACGCTACCTTTTCTAATCAGTAACTGGAAGTGAAAACAGTTGAGTTGAGTGTTTTTCCACATTACTAAAGACATGTTATATACATTATAGATCCTATTCCAGTATTCTAGTGTACACAAGTACTGGATATGGCTGATAGTTGTTTTGCCAGACATTAGCACATTACCTTGGATTTGCAGCGGGCTTGTCATGCTATCGCCCGCCAAATATTTTGTCTTTTTCCTTGTAGAGAGAGAAATTTAGCCGAGTTCCAAGACTAAAGGAAAAAGTGGTGTTGTCTTTCAAGGAGCCTTTTTTTCGACCTAGACCTTTTGTGCAATTTTGTTTTGTGTGGTTTGGTTTATATCACAGCAATGAAATCATTCCATACCAGTGGCTGGGCTTGGACGTATTAATGGCTAGGCCAATACTGCTTCACACCACACACACAAAGTGATGAAGTGTTGTAATCTACTTATTTGGAGTACCAACTTTCCCTCAACATGCCCTGCTGACAACCCCCAGAGGAGAGGTGTCAACTTTGTTTGCATTCAGCTACTGGTTATACGTGGAGGCGAGAGAGGAATGATAGCGAGGCGAAAGCTTTTCCAGTCGAGAAAAAGTGCCTTACTCAAATCTGTCCTGTGGCTGAAATGCATTATGATCTGTTGAGGCTGCTGTTTGAAGAAATTGGTATCTCTGCCTCTTTTCTGATGGATTTCTCCCAGTATGATGGTTGAATGCTCTAGAAAGAAGCCCTCGCTCTTTGATTCTGAAAAAAAAAAGTTTACTGTTGATGATTTTCTGCTATCAAACGTGATGTCACATCGTCTGTGTTTGGTCAGGAATGAGAATACACCACCAAACAACCACATGGGCTGAGAAATACAAGGTGCATCACTAATAATTGTTTTTTTTAACAGTGTTTTAAGGTGGATTTTCTCTTTAAAAGTAGAAATTGTTCACTGTCACACTCATTTATACAAAGGGGCTCAGTACCTCATCTGGAAATCACATGTAGCACGCTCCAAACTGTTTCCTAACCATTTCACAACACAGGTAACCACGGGCTGTAGAAAGACCTGACTGTGATTTTATTTTGACATGGCAGGAAAGACATTTCTGTATAAAAAAACGTGTTCACCTTAAATAGCTCCCCTGACAAATTGAGTCCTGCTACTTATGGCTTTCCCCGCAGACGCACAATAAAATGCCAGCGTGTTTTGGGATGGTGCTGAAACTAGTACTCGGTTACCAAACTGGTGAACCGGTGAACCTCCACAGGACCAAATCTTAAGGGAGGTGTACTCTAGTTGGATGTCGCTCCCACTCAGGGGGGGTTAAACGCCCAGAATGATTTAATTAGCTGGTCCCAGGTCTGGACGGACTAAAATTAGACGCACTTGTCCTCAAAAATGCTGCATTTGGACCCCGATGCAGGTCGCTCTCCGGGGAGATACGTTGCACTGGGTTTGCTTAAAAAGAACATACCCCCAGGGATCTGGTAAAGGTCACCACTAATACATAAATAGAAGCACGCAAGCATATATACACACACACACACACACACACACACACACACACTCTCACAGTTGTTGCGCTGTAAACAAACACAAAGTATCTTGAAGGCGGACATCCGTTCTCCGGTTTCATGGGTAGATGATGATAGACGATAGAAGCGCCGCACCTCCTGTCTTGATCCTGCAGTGACCTTTGACCCAGGGAGGCTGTGGGAATGGGCAGTGGAGCAGATTCCTGTGTTCGGTCTACCCGGAGGGTTGTGGTCGAAGTTAATCTCGACCGCCCTTTTTCTTTCTGTTTCTCTCCCTCACACACACACGCACACACACGCACACACACACACACACACACACACACACACACACACTATGACTCATTAAGATGGTAAAACCTCCCTGTTTTTCTCTCTTCTCTTTCTCCTGCAGTGTTGTCATTTCCTTTCCTTTCCCTCTCCTCTCCTCTCCTCTCCTCTCCTCTCCTCTCCTCTCCTCTCCTCTCCTCTCCTCTCCTCATCCCCTATAGAGTGGCAGTAGCTGTCACATGTGAAATAGCTCAAGTCTCTCCATGGCCACAGTCGTAAAAAACCTGTGGTAACCAAGGGGAGCGATCTGGTTGGGCAAGATAAACAAACCTTGTGGCTTTCTAGTATCATAGTGCGTTTGTTAAGCGAGGCAAAAGAGGCAGAAAAGCGAGCGGGGAAACTGGTTATTGAAGTATTCTGACCCCCACAAGGCGTTGTGTGTTCTTGAGGTGTGTGTGTGTGTGTGTGTGTGTGTGTGTGTATTGACCTCGCAGCTTTGACAGGTTGGTAGGAGAGAAGACTGAGTTGCGTGGTACGGCACATCGAACTTTCTTTTGTCATGAGATTTTGAATTGGTTGAACCGGAAACACACACACACACACACACACACACACACACACACACACACACACACACACACACACCATATTCTCCTCTCATGTGGAAAACAGAGTGCATGAATGTAGGTCAGCGCCACAGACTCGACTCCACACGCCTCTTCCCTGGAACAGGCTGGAAGTGCTGTTCATGCTTTCCCACACTTCTGCCAGGAATTCCATAGAAAATCCAGGGCAGCGTGAATTCACAGATTCCGTTAATATAGGAGGCCGACGCACCGAGGTACCGTACTGTATGTTTTCAGCACAAGACGCTTCGACGTCCCGAGTGGCTAGCTTGTCTTCACGCGGCCAGGACGGGCTTTCAAGCTCCCTGGTTTCACGTCATGACTGTAATCTCACACGATCGAGACCGTCTCACTAATCTGGTGGGAAATGCAGTCTGGTGACATGCCACAGGGCTGCCATGTTCTGCCCCTTTGGAAAGTGATGTCATGGGAGTCTGAATGAATGTAGTTACAGCTTGTTACAGCTTGTTCTCCTCACACGGGCGCTAGCAGTGTTTTGTTCCCTACCTGTAAAATGCAGAGCTGTATAGTAGCGATGGAGGTAAAGGTACCATGTGGGTCTTCTCAGCTCCATGCAGAAGATATTCTGAATCATAACACTGATGTCACTTCAACAATCAACATTTTTATACAGGACATCATAATAACGAAACACCCAAAGAGCAGCGCAGTAAAACCCACAGTACTGTTAACTCTTCACACTACATTTCACTCTAATTTGTAATTAAGCCTATTTAAATCCTTTACAGGGCTTTTATTTTTACCCCTTTATCACAATCACATTTTCCAACTTCTCACTGACGCGGTACCGCCGCTTGACATCACTAGTGGAGGGTGGGATAAACTCCGCTTTCAGTTTGATCGGCAGAAAATAGTGAATGTTGTCAAAGTGACATTAAAGGGTAATTCCGGGATTTTTCAACCTGGCCTCTATATCCACAAAATCGCTTATCATACCTTTAAGTAGATCTCAAAAGTTTCCGGTAGATCGCGAAACGGCAGCTCAAGGCTGCAACCTAATCAAGGGCATGTACAGGCGGTCAAAGTACGTCCACTAAAAGTGCTTGATTTTGCCACTGACAGGCTCAGATTGTTATTTGTGTGTCTGACAAGTGTCTGACAACATTACTGAAAGGATCGCTACAGAAATAGACCATTTTTAACCAGAAATAACAACAACTCTGAACTCTGAACTCTGACAAAGGTGGTCTATGAAAGCAAGAGGATTCACTCATTGCAGGAAGAGGACGGTTGTTTACACGATCCTCTTCTTGCATCCTCTTTCCCCCTATATAATTACCTGTATTAACACAATAGACCACAAAATGACCTCGGCATTCACGATTTGCTAACATAGAATTGACTTTTGCCTCCAGGTGCCTTTGCCAAGGTGAAGGAGAGCCAGCGGATGAGTGACGAGGGGAAGATGGACCAGGACGAGGCAGATGGCATTAGGAAACGCTGCCGGACGGTTGGGTTCGCCCTCCAGGCAGAGATGAGCCACTTCCATCAGCGGCGAGAGGTGGACTTCAAAGACATGATGCAGGCCTACCTCACTGAGCAGATAGCCTTTTACCAGCGGGTTGTTCAGCAACTGGAGCGCACCCTGCGCATGTACGACACTCTGTAAAGACCCAAAACGGCTGCCCGATCCAATATGCCAAAAAGCATAACAAAGGAAAAAGGAAGGTGTATGTCTTCACCTCTTTCACTGAGGCATTTTCTGCTCATTTTCTGGCTCAAAGGAGTCAAAGACTTGCAGGTAAAGGAAACAATAGTTTCTGGAGAGACAGTCAATGCTCTTTGTGGAGTAATCATTCACTTTGATGGATTCAAAGTCAAATTTCTTGTTTTTAAAAGACCTACTGTACACTTCATCACTCTCGCTATGTCATAACATATTGTGTATTTTACATAAACAGGACAATTTATTTAAGGTGTTTGTAACAAATTAAAACGAGAATATAGGTTTCAAATGAATAGTGGTTCTATAGTTCATCCTTCTGTAGTGTAATGCTTCAAAAAGCAGAAACGGGTTTTTATCCTGAAGTAATCCTCTTCTTTCCAACGTCATGCACTTTGGTCTCACCAGGGATTCAAGTTACTTCCAATCTTAAAATAATAGAGAAAATTGAAATTGTAGTTTAATTAACAACATCCTATATTGATTCCTAATCATTTTTAATGAAGTATATTTAGATTGCAATGAATTCATTGAATTGTCTCAACTGAAAGTGAACAGATACTATTTCTGGTCAAAACAAGAAATATAGTAAAGGGAAATTCTGCCCAAAATCTTTCACCATCACCTCGACTGGTCCTTGTTGAGGACTTGACTTAGCTCAGGTGTTCACTGCGTTATGTTACCTAATGTCCTTTTCCTTTGGTTAGCTCTCAATACAAACCACAAATGCCTGTCTAAACTTTGCACCACACAGAGGAATTACTGAAGTCAATTAAGTAATTTCGTTTTCACTTGTTTTTTTTTTGTGCAAGTGCCTTTAAGGGGTTGAGGCATTCTGGTGGGACTTTTTTAAATGGAGCATCCTTCTGTAGCATGACTTCTGTCTGGGCGGTGGGGTGGGGGGCTTGTGGGAATGGGTTCTGTTTAGAGACAAGTTTGCACAGGTTTTTAATACTAGTGGGCCATAGTGTGTGTGTGTGTGTGTGTGTGTGTGTGTGTGTGTGTGTGTGTGTGTGTGCATGTGTGTGTGTGAGAGCGAAATTAGTCAACTACTGTGCTGATCAATTCCCATATCTGCAGCCTTTACGCACAGCAACTGGATTATCCAGCCAACCAATATGAAAAGTAGTATGATGGTTGGACTAGATCGACTGGTTATATGAGCCACAGCATCAATCACATCATGGAGGTTCAATTGGATTTGTGCCAGCTAGACCATCACGTCTGGTTGAGGTGTTTGCATTAGATTATACAGTTGATGTAACAGCAAATTCTTCCTAATGCCAGATTATCAGGCTACATGTACGTAGAGTCAGTCAAAATTATTGACATCTTTGGCGTTTCATATTAAAGGGGTTTGTTTCAAAACATTTTTGGAACAATTTGGGGGGGGAAATCCGATCTTATGTTCATTGTTATTTCAAAACTACATGTGATGCACATCTAAAACTACATTATATTAGAATGTTTCTGTTGTGTAACATTAAGATAACTAATAACTTAATAATAATACACACTGGGTACTGCCTTCCAGACAGCAATACTTTTGTAGCAGATAGGTGTCATTTCTTTCCATCTCAGAATGAAAGTCTTCATGTGCACTAGTTTGTCCACGTTGACCGAGACAGCATGGGGTTTTGAGTGTTGCTCAGTGTTCCACTCTGCTCTGTCTGAGTGAGTGTTTATTACCAACTAATAGTTGTTCCAGTAACATTACTCATTCTCTTTAACAGGAGAAAAATTTCATGGTGACTTGTGGTTTGACGAGACTATCTTTAGCAGTGTGTCAACCGCAGAGGTTTATATGGAGTCTGCGTTGCAATGAGAGCATTACCTCAAGAACTGTAGCGATTGTGTTTTAGTGCGCTCACAACTCAACACGAGGAATACTTTCCCAATGTTCATTTTTGGCGTTTGGCTCTGATTCAGACGTGATCATTCTGAGTGAAGAGGCTTTGATCTCTCAGTGGTGTATTTGGGTGGTGTATAGGTATTGGATTGGAAAAGTAAAATAAGCATTGCCCTCAAAACCCCAGTGTGGTTCTCATGCACAAAAACAATTACTGAAGCAGAAATATCCCCGGTTTCTGAGGAAATCTGCAAACGGTCTGACTATGCGTGACTCAGATGTGCGTGTTGTCTCGATAGCCGGTCCTGTCCAATCCACATCTGGTCATTTAACTCTTTCCTCTCTAAATGGGGTATTGTTTGTTTGTTTGTTTTGGTAACAAACTTTAACTTTAGTATGCATTTTTGTTTTTTATTTCTGTCAACGTTTGCACTCCAACATTTCCTCCAAAACCAAAGAAGTCTGACACTTTCTACTGGGCTTCCAATTTTACTCTGTTTGGTTGTGAAGACAGCGTTTAGAAAAGATCCCATTCCATAAAGAGACTAATGGACCAAAGGCAGATTTGGGGCAAAAGACAGACATTCATGGTGTAAAAGAAAGAGTCAAAATTGAACCGATCGCCTCATCTGTACAACACGTGGCAGCCCCGACCTTCATAATGACGCCTCACTCTCCCGTTCCAAAGCTGTATGACAAGTTGAAGGCATTTCACATGGATGACTGTTTCTTAACAAGGATGTGTGAACCGGGGAATTGCGGGAGATCTTTTGCTTTAGTTTCATTTTCTGAAGTGACTGATGGTGAGTTTCAGCATAAGTGATTTGTCACTTAATTAAAGGGTAAAGACCTGGGTGTCTGAATAAAAGTGATTTTGGTGAACCTTCTCTGTCTTTCTTATCTTTGTATTTTACCATGAAACAGATAGAAATAATAAAAAAAAACTACTTGAAGTCGACCTTACAGCATATTGAGTTTGTTTCCATGCACACCAATAATACTTGAGATATTGTAACCCTAGGTAACCATTTTTAAATTGGCACGTGTACGTAAACACCATATATAAACTCTTATCCTGATTATGAGAAACACAAACAATACACTAAGGATGCACTGATATTAATCTGGGATGTAATCTGGGAGGCATGTATAAACCTTTAACACTTTAACTTTTTCTGTTTTTAGTTTTGCTGCTATCGTAATATCGTAACTTTGATTTCTGCACTATTTACTACTCGTCAGGACAATGTGATATGATCATACCTTGAACTGAATGTGCCACCGATAGATTCTCTCTTATATGCAGAGAACCTCAAGACAACCTCCATTACAAAAATCAAGCAATTTAATGTGGCCCGGCCTGGCAGCAGGACAACCTGGAACATAACTATGAATATTTATGAGACACTTTTCAGCATTCATCCACTCCACCAAGCAGCTCTTATTTCACACTGGTTCTCACCGCTTGCTGCCACCCTCCGTGGTGCATGTTGGTTGGAATGTGGGAATAACAAGTGAACTTCTAACAGTTGAAATAAGTGTTGCTTGGTGGATTATACTCAATTGTGGGGTTTCTGCAAAAGGTACAAAACTGCCAGATTTTGGAATGGAGTTTAGTGTGATTCACTCCATATGGTAGAGAATGGAACGTATCGGGGGCTAAATGAAGTGTAGCTAAACATATGGTTTTCCATGTACCAGCTGTTTATGCTCCAGCAAACTGGATTACGCTATCATTTGGCGTCATACTTGTTCAAGCGTGCACTTTGCATGCAACGGCACACTCTACAAAAACACGCCCCCCTTTGATGTCATCCTGGCGAAATGGCACGAGACTAAGGAGTCCCAGGATAACCAGGAGCTATTGTCCACTTTGAGCATGTAAACATACACACTCGCCGACACCACCACAAGTAGACATCTTGTCAGAAGCTTCTTTATCACATCAAGTTCAAGGGTTATTATTCAACGGGTTCAGACAAGCAACCTATTGGGTCAAAGATGAGATCCTGTAAATCACCGCTAGCCGTTCATAGGTTGCTGTTGTTTACTATGGTAGCTTTTGTGGTAACCAGGGAACTCTTCTTGGTTTTCTCCTCTTTTTTTATTCTCATGTATGTAAACTACTACTACTACTACTACTACTGCTGCTGCTCTTCAGACAGCACACATGTTAGTAACCATGGTATAAAAGCCACATTCTTTACTGCACTTACTCTGGTGTTACCTCGTACCAGTCGCATCACCGTTGTTGCCCACATAGAGAGCTTCCTTGATGTAGGTCACACATATGTACAATTTGAGCAGAATTTCTTTATTTTAAGCTGCCTGGTAGGTTCCCTCTTTGAGACAGCTGATAGATGCATGACTTTAGTGCAATATGCCAAAGCGAAAACACAGGCTTTTCTCTTTAATCTGTCCCAGATGTTTCAGAAGCAAACATTTCATTTGGACAGCTGAAATTAACAGCTCTGTTGTTAAAGCGAACGAGGTGTTGGCCCCATAGATCTTAATATTGAGTTCCCTCTTCTGTTTTTCGGCCGGGACAACAGGTGTCTAGAAACCAATACAATACTTCAAATCACAGAATGGCACGTTTTTACAGGATTCCAAACTGAATACTCACAATAATTATCTGGGAATATGATATATAGCGATGAAACAAATCAAATGGTCTACAAATCATTGTTGCTTACAATTCGTGTCAACTTGCATTACACACACACACGTTTGATGACTTCCAATCTTCTCTCCTTAATGTATTTTCTTTTAAGAAATGCCAGATGTTTCTATTTCACCCCGAAGCCCGGGTGCCTGATGGTAATGTTTCAGGTTTGGGAATGCAGCTGAAGCAATGGGATGATGTCACCCTCTTGCCATGTGCCAGTGAGAGAGGTCATCAAGTTCAATAGTAAACCAGTGATTGACAGACGATCTCAAATGTAAATTCTCGGATAATTCACTGTACTAACTACAGGGCTCAAAGAGAAATTAGAGGGTTCCATTACAATAAAGTTTGTCTTTTATGATGTACACCATAGACTATTAGTGTAGCAGTAAAATGACACTTTGGAAAAAGTTCCAAACCTTGAAGTTTTGCCAAAGTAATGCTAACAGTGCACTTCTCCTCCACGACCCAATTTGTGTGAATGAGGAAGTGGGGGGGATGAAAACGAGTCAGCCTCGTCTTCTTTTAGCTTTTTCCATCGGACGCAGCTAAAGTTCGGATGAGCTAACTACCTCTTTTCCAGGAGAGGGGAACATTTTTTGAAATGGCTCCAGCGTGGAGTTGTATAAAGCTAAAAATGTCTAGAGACAAAGCACTCTTTCAGTTATCACACTGTACTCTACCTGTTAATGTTCTTGTCATGTGTCATGCGTAAAGTGTCGCGTTGCAGGTTTTCAAACCACGTCACGTTTCCTTCTCGTTCTAAGGAACTACTCGCAGCTCTTTGAATGCCCTGAACTGCAGAAGCAATACACAAGGGTGGATTTCTTTCAGGTTCTCCTTGCATCGCTCCTGAAGGGGCACATGGTAAAAGCGTTAGGGCCCAAAGTGCCAGCAGATGTCCATAAAAAACCCAACATGCTGAGTGAAGGAGGGGAAAGGAGCAGTTTCATGTCTGCATAGTCTGGGGAGGAAAACTGTACCTCAAGCCCTGTTGCAGGATACCTCAGAGGACACGACGTACCCAGAGTCCTCATTCGTTCCCCTTAATGAAAAATCAGTCTGAGCTCCAAAGTACAGCACCAAATGTGTTTTACACCGCGGGGTCCGGACAGCAGTGGTTGTCTTCAGCAACCATGAACTTACAGACATGAATCAGATATGTGACTTTTCAAGTATTTTTAGGGTTTTTAGTCACAAAACCCCAATTGATAGGAACGAAATGATACGGAAACTTGAACTGAACATCTTTGTCACTATCACTATGTTGTGTAAACACAGAATTATCGTCTGACCCCTGAATTGACTGGAATGACATGGACTTGACTCCCGGTGGTACAGTGGATTCTGGCATCCGCCTCCTTTGGCACTTGAAGAAAACAAAGGCAACAGATGGTCAAACCAACACCCAGCGTGGTTCTAATCCCTCCTCCTGCTGCACAGCGGGGCCAAAAGCCAACATTCAAACAAGATTTGTCTTAACCTCTGTCAGCTACTCAGGCCTGACTGAGCTAGGCTAGAATTGGAAACCTCCATTAGCAATTGTCTCTTCCCTCAAGTACCAAAGGTGAACAACCCAGAATGCTGTCTGTTCCAGAGAGGTCAAGAGAAGGTTTTCCACATTCAGTTGTGTACTTCAAAATTACAGTATAAAAACATATAGAAGATGATCCAGTAACACTGCAGCTACAGTGGATTATAATGTGTTTGAAACACATCTGAGTCATGAGAAGCTCCTATAACACGGTCATATCCTGTTATGTCTCTTTGAAACGGCCCCACCACGGCTCATGAAGTCTGGTTACTGATGTAAGACATGATGAGATAGTACACCCTTTAAAGATTAAAGTATATAATATAATCCATTACGTAAAGCTTTACCAATGATGCTGATAATGCTCACATGCCCTCTGGCCCTGAAATCACGTAGGATACACAATATGGTCCTCTGTGATATTTTCCACTGGACTGCAGAACCATTATAGTCCTTGGGATACAAACCAGATTACGCCATAATACTATTCAGTGCTAATAGTCCTCAAAAAGACAAAACTATTTGGAAGTTGGAAAAGTACACAGTAAGTGCAGTTTGTAATTATGATAGTGATCAGTAAACTTCCCAGCTATGCACAAATCTTGATGGATGATTTGCTGACTAAAGTCAGGATTAGATTTTTGGGAAATCGAGCCAGAAACTGCACAGGGCCGACAAATGTGTGTGGGAAAGTTCTCAGCGGACGAAGACTCAAGTTTCTTTCTAACGCGACCATTATTTGGAAACACTCTGCAGCCTTAATGCTGGTTAAGCATTCCTAATAGAGCTCTGGTCGTTGTCCACGGCCGCTTCTAATATACGCTATACTCTAAACATAATTACAATGCAATGATATCCACAGCCTACTGTTACAAAATGTTTTTATATGGCGAAATCAATATCTGGTAAGATGTTCATGGATATGTAATTACTGAAAACTCTGTCTACCTTTCACTTTTGTTTTATTTTGAATTTATTTACTGGTCAGAAGATGTGTACTTCCATTGTAGTGGACTGATTTACTTCTTGGTGGCAGGGTAAAGTAATGGGGCTGAAGTGATGCAAGACCACACAACATCTCTGTGGTTACTAGGTCTTTTAACTGCTGTGGACATGGACACAGTGCCTCACCAGTCTCTCTCTCTCTCCCCGTCTGTCTCTCTCTGTCTCTTCCCCTACTATATCTCTCTCTGTCTCTTTCTATGTCTTTGCTCTCCTTCTCTCCCCTTCACCTCCCTCTCTCACACATTGAGGAGGGGAAGGGGTGGGCCGGACCTCAGACTGGTTCCAGATGCATCTTACTGGCCAGGCCTTTGGGGGAGTCCGTTTTAGGGGGGTGAGGGGCTTTTTTTTTTTTTTAACCAGTAGGCATTGCATTGAGTTTTAGCTATGCCAGTACCATATGCCATGTGTTGGACACTTTCATCCAGCATCAAACATTGATAGAAATCGTTGAACCTTTGGGAGTGGAACCCCTTACCTGGCAGTGTTAGGAGTGATTGAACTACACAGAACCAGTGGATATGGCAACATCTACGCAGATTGGCGGTTTGGTTATACAAACATCTCTTTAATCTAATTGGTTCAGTTAAACCCAGTGGGCGGAGCCAGAGAACCAATGTTTTAAGTAACGTTAGACTGAAACTTAATGAAAAAGTCAAGGGGTAAGAGAGGAGGTAACTAATATTATGAACCCTCTTACTACTAAATGAAAAACTGCAATCTAGCCATACTAAGTTATCTAGGTAAGCTAGTTAGCCTAGCTGAAACTTACTTTAGCTAACTTGCACACAGAAAAACTGTGGTTCTTTGGCTCCGCCCATTGAGGTTTAACTCAACCAATGAGATTATTTCTGCCTCTGAGATAATGTTTGTCGGCGTAAACATTGCAATGATCATTTGTTCTGTGTAGCTCAAAGGTGCTAACACTGTCAGGTAAGGGGTCCCACTCCCACTGGCTCCACCATGACTATGACTGTGTGCACTAATGATACTGTAGTTGATAACAGTGTCGACTACATGGTATATGTTAACCGTCATTCCCAAACACGCCATACTGCCGCTACCGACCCAAAGCCCGTCTGGTGTCTACCACCACGGCTGGCTACGAGCGAGGACATTCCAGTGGGTTGGAGCCTGAACGCCTCCACATTCTTCTGGAAAGTCCCGGTCAAACGTTCTGCTAGCGGAGTTTCGCAAGTGGGCCTCCTGACAAGTTAATCAAACCCCAAGAGGCTCATCAGGGCTGTCCCCGCTTGATGACATCACTGGTGTCAGGACAGGCGAGGACAGCATCATGTATCATGTGGATATCTTTTTTCAGTACTCTCCCTCGTGCAGTGAAATCAGGCAGCTTAACAGTGACACAGGTATCTGTTTTGATAGTTGCAGAGGTCTGTCTGGAATTAAAGACGCTGGACATGGGAGCAACAATCAATTTGATAGTTCAAATAAACTGCTCTCTTGGCTTTCCGGTATTACTATCAGTATTTGTTGACATGAATGATTCTCTGCCAAAGCTAGAAACTAGAGAGAGCCAAGGCATTAATTTGTGATGTCATATTGATGTACAGCCTGGAGCTGCTCCATACACCATGGGTAGGAAACTGACTTCATGGACTTATCCACCAAATATGAAGTATTCCAAATGAACCAGCTTTACAAAATGTCAATTTTGACTGCCAGAGCTGTCGCAGGCATCTTTTCCTCCGAAGCTTTACTCCAGTGTCACATCAAATTACAGGGCACGACAAACTACTCTGACAGGTTTCTGGCTATGGGAGACAATAGTGAATGTTCATGAATGCAGGCCTGACCCAGGGCATAGGAATAACACTTAAAAGCTGAAATTCAGTGGTATTACCTAATAAAGTCTCACTTCTGTTAGATTAGTGTGCATTTCAAATTCTGAGGATATATTGTAGTCCATGTTGCCCTCAGGCAGCTCTTAAAAAATGACTCAAATAGGGCGGTGAATGCATATGTGTGTGTGCCTGCGTGTCTCTGTGCTTTGAAATGATGAAATCTTTTCTTTGCCACAAGCCTGGGCAGGTAAATGCTTTTGTTACATGAGAAAGTTCCTCTGCTGATCATTTTCGGGATGTCACATGGTGAGGAGTTGTTTCTCCGGAAGAGACCAGATTGTGAAATCCAGTGATCTACCGATAGGAAGCAAACCAGACACTGGGTAGTTGTGGAAATTGCAGGGACTGCTAGGAAATTGAGAGAACAGCTCAGGACTGAACAAACACAATACCTATAAACCACACGGGGTCACGTCATTCTGCTGGGTCACGAAATGCTGCCGCTAGATCCGGACCACTGTCTCTAATTGAAGAAGATAAAAGTAGTGTGAGGACGGCATTGTCATCGCCCTGCAAGCTCCACGTATTACCACAACCGCTGTATGGTTATATGTCTTCCACTAAGGTTCCAATACTTGATCTGTTTTATCCATTTTTAAATTCCATTGTTTAACTGGACTTGAAGTTAACTTATCTTCAAAATGGTGTGTGCAGATAGTGGCTGGGAAATATGACTATACGTCAACTAGACCACTCTATAACTCCTCACTGCAACACATGTCATAATATATGAAATGACACAGGGTTCAAACAATATTTTTTCATATTTTCCAGATTTCTATGCGCAATTCCCAAACTTTTCTAAAGCTGGAAATGATCAAATTAATTGTCTGTGTTTTTCCAGACCTTTGTGGAAAGTTTCCTGTCACTTTCCTGACGGCCAGGCATCTGGATATGCCTTCGTTTGGTACAGTTCTACAGGTGTGCAAATGTATGAGTGTTGAAGAGTATGAAGATTTCTCGGTGTGGTCGAGTTGGGCTGGTTCAAGTGTTTTTTTACCACTTCAGAGCAGTAGGAGACAAACGGGCTGTGATGCTCATGTGTTTGCGACTTCTGGCAAAGAAAAAGAACAAAATTAAGAACTTTGACATCATACCCCGCAACCTGAACAGGCTATCTGACTCAACTGCCAAATACTGAGCTGAGTTTAAGGGGAGTGTAGCATCCTTATGCATTTTTCTCTATCAAATCAAAGCTCACAAGGTGGTTTAATTCATGCTATTTCTGCTTTTTTTTTAGGTGGAATATTATTAAACTGATTCAAAATCTGAGAGGGAATTCTCTTTTTTTCACTATGACTTTAAATGGACGGCTGGTTGGCTGCTCTCCTCATAGATTCAGTTGTTTCTGATTGATGTGTTCATGTACCGACTGATAGCCCCCGCTCCATAGTATGAAAATGGAAAATGGAGTTGCGGTCTTTAGTTCTGACGTTTGAAGCCGGTGTAAAATACTGGATCAATACACACACACATTTTACCGTATACCGATTATTTTTAATATCAATATTTTTGCTGACAGATACACTAATACAGTTGTGTTCCCCTCATGCAATTTGGAAAATGAAAATGAAATCCCACAATAGCATTTTCATTTTCATGTACTAGTTTGCACACTCACTGACAATATTAAAATGTGAATGAAAAAAACATTTGACCTGCATGTCCTGCTTTGTGGTGAACAAACTTCAACTGTTAATTCAAATGTGAAAAGTGAGGAACAGCGCCCCCTTTTGCAGGTGCATTAACATTTGGATTAAGTTAACTATACGCTTCCATAGTTTGATGGCGAGAGAGTCTGTCTCTATATCTGTGCTGTTGGAAAGAAACAGTCCACTTCTACTAACTACATCTGAATAAAAGCTCAAATAAAAGTGAATATATACTACTGCTAAAACACACAACTGACAACAGTGAATTTGTTTTTGAGCGACTGGCTTTATTTGTGCTCATTCAGTAATTTAGTGAAAGACAGCGAAAGACCCTGGAGAGGTCGCCAATCCTGTCACAAGGCCAACACAGATCGACTGTCAATCACTTTCAGGGCAATTTAGAGTCTCCAATCCACCTGACCTGCATGTCTTTGGACTGTGGGAGGAAACCGGAGGACCCGGAGGAAACCCACGCAAACACGGGGAGAACATGCAGACTCCACACAGAGAGGACCCGTGTCCTTCTTGCTGTGAGGCCACAGTGCTAACCACTGGGCCACCGTGTCGCCCCACAGGGAGACCTATGAAGGTTTCTGCTAGCCAAACAAATGAGAACTTGATGATGGCTTTTACACTCCGAAAATGTTCATCCACCCCACCCCTTAATCTGAAGTCAGAAGCAGCTCCACACTTGAAATATATTTGCTCAGATTTAATCACTTGGGCATCAAAGTCTCTGCAACAATTTTACGTGCAGATTTGTGATGCCCAAGACGCCATCTGAGAAGTTGCATTGGCAGATTCAATTTGTTCTGCCAAGTGCAAGTTTCAAGTGCGGCTGCTACCACATTCATTCAGATGTTCACTTTTACATCTGTAAATGTTTTCTGTCTTCGATCACACGTGGGTGAATATTTTCTGAGAGTCGTCCTCAGGTGTTTGGCAAGAAAACCTCCATAGGGAACTTCACTCCACATCTTTGGCTTTGGTCGCACAGCAGCAGAATGTTCTCATCCACCTTCTTCTGCTTCTTCTTTGGCTTGCTGACCTCTAAAAATCAAAAGAGGACAATAAAGCAAACTTGTTGGAATCCACTACAGTGTGGAAGGACTTGACAATTCAGACACAAGTGGAGGTGAATGTCCTACCAGATGTGGAGTGGACCAGGTCATTGTTCAAGGGAGGACCTGCAGGGCTGCTCAGGGGAACCGAAGGGGTGGCCACAGTGGCAGAGTCCACAGTGGGGCTTGCTGTTGGAGCTCCAACCTGTGAGGAGACCATTAGTACGATTAACAAGAATCACATTCATTCATGGTTGAGTCAATTTTTCATTTTTCATTCAGAGATTCCTACCTCTGTGGTGTCCAGTGATGGAGTCCCCTCAGTTATCACAGCCAGGTGTTTTTATCTCAGGGAGTCCAGAACCGCCTGGGGATAAACACAAACACGCACACGCACACGCACACGCACACGCACACGCGCGCACACACACACACACAAACACACACCATTTTAAGTTCAAGTTTCTAAGAGCAGTATTTGTATCTCCATTGTTTTTGATGTCATTTGGCAGAGACCAATATGTGCTCAAAGTGAACAAGTCTGTCCTGATATTGGTGATCAAAAACTGCACTTCTAGTGTACTAATGCCTTTGTCATCAAATCTTGCAAATTTCACATATGGGTGCACATGGTCCCTGATCTGTTCACATTATGCCCTAACTGGACCATTTTCCTCCTCTTCCACCCTCATCTGAGGGGGAGTGGAGCTGCGGAGGAAATAATCTTACCTAATTTGGGGGCAGTTCCTGTCCTGTTCAGGTTCCCCATCACTCAGATTGTGGGCCATGTCTGAGTTAGGGTGAACCAAGATGGCACCTGGATGTGCTTCAATGGAAGTTCCCCTAGCGCTGGTGAATGAGGACACATGCAGTTAACATATACTGATACCTCAGATTTGTTGTAGGTGAGTGAATGAAGAGGTGAATATTTTCTGAGTGTAGTTCTCAGGTGTTCTGCTAGAAAAAAACCTACATAGAGACCACAGGTCTCACTCCCCAGGTGAGACCACAGGTCTCACTCCCCAGGTGAGGCCGTGGCCGCACCGCAGCAGCAAAATGCCCTCCTCAACCAGGAGAAGAAGCGTCTGACTCCCTTCTTCTTCTTCTTCTTCTTTGGCTTGCTGACCTCTAAAAACCGAAAGAGGACAGTCAATGCCTCAAGTGACCTTGATGGAATCAACTACAGTGTGGAAGGACTTGACAATTCAGACACAAGTGGAGGTGAATGTCTTACCAGATGTGGTATGAGCAGCTTTTGTGTCAACCAGGTTGGTGATATCCACGACAACCTGGTTCACAGCAACAGGGCTGCTCAGGGGAACTGAAGGGGTGGCCACATCAGCAGAGTCCACAGTGGGGCTGCCCAGGGGAACTGAAGGGGTGGCCACATCATCAGAGTCCACAGCGGGGCTGCTCAGGGGAACCGAAGGGATGTACCAAACAGTAGAGTCCACAGAGGGGCTTGCTGCTGGAGCTTCATCCTGTGAGGAGACAATTAGTACTATTAACAATAATCACATTCATTCATGGTTGAGTGAATTTTCAACTGTACATTATTGCTAATATATAATTGACTCTGAGCAAGAAGTGATTCCTACCTCTGAGGTGTCCCACGATGGAGTCTCCTCAAGTCCCAGTTCATAGATGGAACTGGGGTCCAGAACAGCCTGGGGGATGTACGCTGGGGGCATTGGCTCGTCCAAGATGTCACCTGGAGTGGAAGTTCCCCTAGCGCTGCTGAATGAGGACACATGCAGTTAAGATATACTGCTAGCTCAAATTTGTTGTACAGGTACATTCAGGTACCTTCCAAAAGGACAAACTCACAGTTATGCTCATAGCCAGGAAGCAAGACTTCCCACTGGACAAGCATGCCAATCAATAAATCAGTTGATCAATTGATGAATCATTCACCGACAGCGCCTACACTTGTCTGATAACCGATGTGCAAAGCAGCAATATAAGGACTCACGCCACACATCCAAACACACACACTTACTGAGAGCTGTGGTGGGAGCTGCTGGCGAGGTCGCTCATTGCGATGAATGGATGTGAGAGGATTCCACTTGGTGTGATCCTCTCGCTGGCATCCATCTGGAGCATTTGTTTCAGGAGGTCAACAAACTGCCTCCTCTCAGCGACCTCAGCCCTGTCCTTCAGGTTCAACTAAATTACCAAATGATGAGAAAAGTCCAACAGGAAATCAGTGGAATCATCTTCCTGACTCACAAAAAGGTTGATGGAAGTCATGAATTCAACCAATTCCATGTATTCAGCAGCTACCACCTACTGGACTACCTACCTCTGTCAGCTCATCCAGAGATGTGAATAAGTACTCCCCGTTGCTTGGTGAACCATTATACTCCTCTGGTGTCTAAAAGAAGGTAACGTGTATTTGAAATGTCTTATCACTTTAGATTAATTACTGATTGATACTGACAATAAATATTCTCAAGAAAATGTTGAAGAGAAAATTATATTTGGTCAATAAAGCGGTGTTGTGGTACCATGAGCCTCCAGCCTCCAGCCCTGCTGAAGATGAAGAACTCCTTCGTTCTACACCCAGCATTCAGGAGGTGGTCTGCTGGCTGACCCAGGAGGTCGGTGATGAGTTGCATCTGGAGGCAAAACCCAGGATCACATCAGTCTAGACTATCAAGACTCCATATGGTTTTATTACTTGTCTGCTGTGATCATCATCAGCTGGTTTTAGAGTAGCTACTGCTATCAATAATTAAGGGTTCGTGTAGAAAGGGAGCAGAGTCCAGTTATAGTAAGGTACTGACCACGTCATGTTCATCTTCCCCAGGGAAGAGTACTGTCCAGGTGAGCAATTCCCACATCACGCAGCCCAGCGACCACATGTCTATGGCCTCAGAATATGGGAGCCCCAAAAGGATTTCTGGAGACCTGAGTGTGGAAGAACAGCAGCACACCAAATCAGAAACACTGTCGTGCTTTGAGGAATAATAATACAACATGGGGAAACATGGTAGAAAAAGAAACAAGGAGGCATCAGTATTCAGAATTCAACATTTGTCCTCACCGGTATGGACAGGAAACACACACCCTGCTATGTATTTACAGTAGAAGTGAGAAACTGCAAACCCTCTCCAGTAGATCTCACCTGTATTCAAGGGGCTGATGTACATCGCCTTGCTGAGCTTCAGTCCTCAGAAGGGCCAAGCCAAAGTCAATCAGCTTTACCCTCAAGGGCTCTCTCAGACGATCCACCAGCATGATGTTGTCCACCTTCACATCTGCGTGGATCACTCCGCTGCTCTTGAGGGCCTTGAATGCAGTGGCCATCTGCAGGGACAAAGTCGGTCATAGAATATAGAGCATGAACTACAGTGGAACATTCTGCAGCTTTGAATTTACTTCCTGTCTGATGGCGTCTCTACCTGTTGGATGATGGACCTTAGGATGTTTAGTGGCAGAGGGTTGGACTCCCTCTGCTCCATGTACTCGAATAAAGAGATGTCCAACATCTCAAACACTAGACAGGTTTGACCGTTCATCTCGACGTCCTCATGGAATTTCAAGATGTTGGTCTCATCCGCATCCAGACATCTGAGACGCTTCAACATGGACAACTAGGGATACATGACAAGTTTGACATGGTGATGTTATCAACAGGTAGTTTACGTGATCCACAGACTAAATCTGACCAACAGAGCAGATGTAACACAATCTTTTGCATGACAGTAAAGTCACCCACCTCCGTTTCGGCCAGATAGTTAGATTCACTACCGTTTGGTATTTTAATTGCAAGAATCTCCCCGGTGTGCAATTTTTCACATTTTGCTACCGAACCAAAGCCCCCCTCTCCAAGGACTTCCAGTATCTTGTAGTTACTGGACCTCGTGGATGGACATAGCCATGGGGAACAGATCGCCATATTTGCTATGGAGGAAAACTGAAAGGAAAATGGAGACATGGAGAGAATAGAGAGAAAATAGTTACTTCAATCCCTTTAAATATCCATTTAACACAACCTCTCAATGTTAACTTGTCATTCAACATTGACTGTATTCCTATGTGGTGTCAATGTTTAACATCAAGTTGGTATTTCCTCAGAGAATATACTTGTCTAGAAACCTGCTCGAGTCAAATCAAAGTGGTACCTGACTAAACAGATCTTTCACTCCTCTTTCCACCTCTGGTTGGAAGTTCCAGCATCACTGGACCTCAAACACTTAAACATTAAAGAGGAAAACCACTGACTTACCTAACTCACGTCGTTCTTCTTCCAGTCGCAGTAGTGCAATGACCAAAATCCACATCTAGCAGGCTTTATAAAGCTCAACACGAGTTCCAGGACCTTTATGATGTCATAATCCACCAAGCACTGTTGTTTTGATTTGAAAATCCAACCAGACAGCATCCTCACACCAAGATCACATTAAGTCCAATAATAATGGAGTGATCTATGTACTCTGATAAATTAAGAAAAATAACATTTCACTTTAATAGAATTGAGGAAAAAATGCACAAAGTGGGTGGGTGTGGTGGTGGGTGACTTTTTGTTGCCACTATACCAAATGAATGGGATGATAGATGTGCTGCAAAACATCATTAATAATGAGTGTTCAAAATAGTGAATAATATCCATAAAGAGATTTTCATACAACTAATAGAGTAATTACAATGGTATTGGAAAAAATCCAATACCATGTGAATGACTCCTCCTGTGTAAGTGAGTGCATGGATGAGTATGTGGTCTTCAGTCATGTAGGGCCTGGTTTCTATGTTGGAAACCTCAAATCCATTTTGATCAGTGGTAGGGACGATGACTGATCCAACCAATCTGTGGAGTTGACATGTCAAACACACTTTAGATGTCTCAGTTAGTGAGGACAAGGACACCGTCTTGTAAACCCAACCTTCTGCTGGGTCCCCACATGACAAGCATGTTTTAACCCATCATGTGATGAGATCTGAAATAAGGAACTAATGTGTCTATGGTTTGATGTCAATAATAATGTTCACAATGTGTTCAAGATTTCAAGATTTCAAGAACTTTATTTGTCACATACACACACGGGGTGTGCAGTAAAATTAAAAAGTGGCAATGCTCAACGGGAATGTGCAAAGGGCAACAGTACACAGTATTTACAATAAAAAACCAACACAATATTTACAGTATTACAGTAAGAGCTCTTCTTCTGTTTTTGCAGCATGACTGCAGAGGCGCTTGCCTGACCGCAGCAGCTGAAACAGTCCGTTGTTGGGGTGGTGAGGATCCTTCATGATCCTGCAGGCTCTGGTTCTGCACCAACTGGTGTACAAGTCCTGCAGGGTGGGGAGTGTAGTTCCAGTTTATCAATAATGTCTCTGGTTTGATGTCAATAATAATGTTCACAATTTGTTGTCAATAATGTCTATGGTTTCATTGGGACTGGGATTAAAAACAACACAGTAAAAAATCCCAAGCATCAAACCTGGACTGGATTAAAGCATAGTTTGAAACAGATTCTATTAAAAATCGATGTCTGTAAACCACTTGGACCCAAGAGTTTGGTGTCTCTAGCATTGTCAGTGCTACCTAATGAGTTACAAAGAACCAGATCAGTAATACTGCGTTATACACACAGCCTCAAGGGTCATCAGCTCCCCCTTACCATCTATGGCTTCTCTGTACTCCACAAGAATGATCTAAAAGACCAAGCCGCTCAGCCAGGGCCTCTCATCCATCCAACAAGCTCTTTGAGTGGCTCCACTCAACAGGAGGCTAAGGACTAGTAAAATGAGAATCATGTTTCCATCACAGTTCTTACTCAGGGGTTTGATTCGATACTAATGTAGGTGCTGCAAGGTGTTTTGGATAAAAGACAGCAACCATTTTATACCACCATATTATCCCCATGTAGCACATCTGAGGTCCATCCCTGTCAGCCTTCCCCCCTGGGTCTGCAGCCTGGCTGAAGAGGTTCCCTCTGGAGACAACAACCATTTCCTCAGAACACAGTCTGCATTCCTGAGACGCTGTCCAATCCCTGTAAACAACATTCCAGCTCAGGAAACAAAACGCCACAGAAAACCATTATCTCACTCTCAGTTCCAAAAGCTACCTCTCTGTCATCTCTTCCTCTCTGTCTCTTTCTCGCCATGAAACTAACAATGAACAACATCTGTTTGCACCACTGTTTGCACCATCATTGGACACGTTTCAATGTCTGACAGTTAGCTAGCCACCAGTTATTAATTATGCTAACAACTGATTTTCACAATGTTAAAGGGCCATTAAGTAATACAGTATATGACTGTTATTGACCTCTATCAGTGACCAGTAGGAATTTGCAACAACATTGAGAATATGTATCTCCTCCTACACAAGTCTCTGGCACAGCCTCCACACCCCCACCCTCCCCTTGAATGACGGTAGCCTATAATTGACATAATCAATAAAGTCCCATTTTCACAATAGAGACGAATAAATGAAAGCCTAAAAGAGACCCGACGTGCCGTTGGGGCGGGGAGCTGTTGTTCCAAAACACAGTGTGTGCCAGACAGTTTTGAAAGCCAGAAATCTCTTCTTCTACACTTGGCGAAGTAATCGTTGAGTCACTGGTGCTGATCAACAACCCCATCAACCCCTCACAGTTATATTGCGGTCACATGGGGCAGTAAAACTCTTGTCGCCCCTTTAAATCCAGCGAAGAGGAAATATGTACATGATGTGTCTGTCCTGTTAAACAGACATTGGAATGACTGCGATCATCATCACAGTATGAGCCATGCTGGACTGAGGGAAGGACTTATGTGGAACATTCTCTCTCTCTCTCTCTCTCTCTCTCTCTCTTTCTCTCTCCCTCTGTCGCTCTCTCTGTCTCTCACACAATGTGGTCAGACTGTCTCATACCAGCCGGTCCCGTCTGTCTCCCCTGGTACAGTAATCTGGCCGTGAAATGGACGGAGCAGACAGTCTGGAGAGTAGATCTGCAGTCAACATTGGCAAAAATAACAATATTTCACTGGACAATAGAAGGTGCACAGCCAAGTGTAATCAAAGCATCTTGATTTCAATATGCTATACATCCATGATGATTCATTGTTCCCTGATGTTCTCTGATGTCCCTCCCACTGCTGATTACAATTTCACTGATGTTGACTGAGTTTTAGTTTTACGCCAGCGAGTCTCACAGTTTTCAAATGGTAAACTTCAAATTTCAGGATGAAATTCTACAACATATAAAACTATAAACACCATGATCTAGAACATTTCCACTTTATCAGGTACCATGAGGTAACTAGTCAGTCAATACATATGTGAAGAAGGACTTTAGCATGAACAGTCCATGAACAATCAACCACCAATATCAGGCCACTTCAGGTTCATGACATCACTTGCTTTCACTTTTTTTTTTGAAAATCTAGTCCTTAAACATAAATCCCCATGGTTTGGTGAAATGTGTTCACATGTCTTTCAAGAGGTAATTTTGCCTGTTTGTTTACAAATGTGAGAGAACAATGCTGAACCCTGATTGTGAGTATGTACTCAGACTTAAACAATGCTGAGGTTTGTTTCCTTAAAAATGAAAATGCTCCACTAAAGTCAAGTACTGCCTCAGGAAACTGTATTACTTCACCTCGTAGGATTGACAACCACACAATGATTTTCAAAACATTGGTTGTTGGAGGGGAAAAAAAAACAAGAATTACAGACATTATTCAGCAGCGCAGCCCAGAAACGCAGCACCGCTCTACCATTTCGGTGAGGCAGTTTTATTAGACAGGCAACAAAACTTGAAAGGAGAACGTCCACGTGAGAGAAAACGTGGCTCAGATAGCATCGTCGAACACAAAAGAGTGTTATGTGGCAAATGCAGGAGTGTATGCGGCTGATACAGTGTATCTGATCACATCACGGCCTGTGCAAATGCCGCCGCTGAAATGCAGAGCGAGGGGAAAAAAGATAAGAAAAACGTCCTGGCTCTGGTTGTTGGGCTTGTGGAAGCATGCCAACATTTTTCCTCTCCAGTGTGCGGCTCGATTAATTTGTTCCCCCTCTCCCCCTGACTGTGGTTTGAAACATTGCTGGGTGGAGGGAAGACTAAACTGTGAACAGACATGAACAACAATTACACAGATCCCAGTAATTCTTTCACACTAGCAGAGAAAACATTCCTAAACGAGACACATTCCCGATGTTTTTTAGTGTCCGAGGAGCTTTTGGGGAATGTGCGGCGGGCGCTTGTTTTCCTACGAACCTCCAAAGGCCCGTTGTGTCTTTGGCAGCACATTAATGTGACAAATGGTTCCTGATGACATCGTCTGTATTTATCTCACATGGATGACGGTCTTTTTTATAAGCATGATACAAATAAAATAAAATGCAAAGATACTTCAAATATATTTGTGGGGGTGAAGAACATGAACACGTTACAACGGTCGTATTCCAGCGCATATGGAACAATACACAATAAACTTACAGAGTATTATTATTGTGTACTTCCAGTACATTCCCAAAGGGTTGCACAGTAGGGGATACGGCCAGTGGCCAGTTCTTTTCGGTCGGCTGTGTGACTTCACTTTTGTCGTCTCTTGGCCTGTATAGCGAGGTCTGCGATGAGAAGCTGTGGAGGCAGACGGTTCTGAGTGAATTTCCAGAAGGGCTCTCCCTTAAAAATAACTTCCCAGTTGGGTCCTGCATACCACATCTTTCACTCTCTCGGACCCCGGCCCGCCCCAGCCTGACCACCACCTCACCCTGCTCATGCTCCCTGTCTTCAGGACCACCTCTGCCACTTCCTCTGGTCATATTACAATTTTGTGCCCTTTTCTCCAAAATCAGCAGTAAGTATCTTTCCATTAAGCCGATCTCCTTTTAAAAAACACATTTTAATGCTACAAATGAACAGAAAGCACCTAAACTTGCCTGCATTTTTCACACATGCACCCAAAAAAAGCTGATGGAATATATTTTTTTTTCTGTTGTAGTCACACAGAAACTCCTCCACCCTCCACCCACCCTGTGTGGGCGACAACACAGTCCAGATCAGAAGACCTGAACCCCCCAGCTTTCAGGGAGGGGCGAGGGGGGGGGGGGGGGTCCACCCTGGTGATTTCCTGCCCATTCCAGACTCTTGGCCTCTCTCCATGGTTTTGGCTGGAGAGGAGGTGGGGTGGATGGTAGAGGTGGGGGGTTGTTGGAGTGGGTGGAGGGAGAGGAGAGAGAGAGAGAAGGGAGGGAAAAAGATGATGTGGGATGGAGGGAGGGATGGAGGGAAGATAGGAGGGAAGGGGGGAGGGAGGGGTATAGAGGGTATAGAGGCTATGCTAGACCAGGGCTGTGTTTTTCTTGGCTGTGTCTATAGTCTGTCCCACCCCACTGCAGGGTTCTACACACACACGCGCACACACACACACACACACACACACACACACACACACACACACACACACACACACACACACACACACACACACACACACACACAAAACAAAACAGAGATTTCCATGACAATAGCGCTCCAGCCAGTGGCAGTAACAAAGCAGGGTGACCACAGCACATAGTCACAGAGAGGAGAGGGTGAAAGTCTCACTCAACACTCAACACTGGACCCGAGGAATCATCTGCTCCACTGGTCAGACCGCAGAACCAAATAAGATGGACTGCGACTTCAGTTGGTGTCGGATCAGCCCTCCAAGGAAGTGGGTCAAACTGAAGAAAGGTTTAAGTTTGATAACATTTCATTCAGTAGAAATTAACGCAAATTGAGGATATTTATATGGATGACTTTGCTGATCAGAGGTTTTACTCTCCCCACCTACAGTATAGTTAGTGACATGATTCTGTAATAAACCATATTTAACAACAAAAATCGTCCATGGTCCAGCGGGTATCGATCTAGCGGCCCTCGATGTGAAAAGGCTTGGGAACCCTTATTTTGAAGTAGTGGCATGTGCCCATCTACTCGTACCATGAGAAAAGGCCTGAGAGATGATATTCGAAGCTGAGGAGGAAGTTTGTATCAATCAACTATGATAAAACAGAACAAGTTAACTGACAGTAATCGATCTCATTGGCTGCTATAAAACAGTTTCAACTCCTTCAAATCCCTCAATGTTTTGTTTTTGTTTAAAGAAGTTTTGTTTAAAGAATCAAAATGTACGAATGAGTAGGAGGTATTGTGCGGACCATTTGGGGCCGCCTAATCTGAAAAACAATAATAACCATAATGACTGTGATAATATCTGCCTGTCATTTGAAGTTAAAAAAGCAATTACTTTTGGACTGCACAGAAGTCCTATTGAAAGTCGTGCAGCCTCACTAGCCTACACACAGCTGCTGTTGGCCAGCTCACACCAGCAGCTCCATTTCAAACCCCTTGATGAATGAAATATTGCTCATGCACTTGCTACAATGTGCAGTTGGTATGATATGAACACACAGGTTTAATGTGTTTTGAATGCTGGGGTCTCAGGAATTCTGATATTGCAGGATAAAGAGATGAATATTAACAGTTTTTACATTAGGAAATTAGATACTTAAAAAAAAGTATTGTCTGTAGACAGTTGATGAATATAAAGAAAATACGTTTGTAAAATCCATGAGAGTAGACAAGACATTGCTGCACACTAGAGTTTGTTGACAATAGACCAGTGGAATATTTCAAATGGATGACATGACAATACGTCAATATCCCAATTTGATTCTATACATTTTTCAAAATCGTCAATTTATTTGCCTAGATGGATAATCCTTGTTGAAAATCCCACAGGGTGCATGAAGACGTTTCGGATCGTTTCTGGTCAGCGTTGATATTTAGTTTATGTTGTGTACAGTGACAGTGATGTCAAACACTAGCAGACCTATTCAGTAGCATTGGGCTGATCTGCTGTGATTAAACACACACACACACACACACACACACACACACACACACACACACACACACACACACACACACACACACACACACACACATACACACTGTACAGTGGGCAGCAGGCCGTTCACAAAACACTAACAGTTTTTTCTGTTCTAGCTGTGTGTGTGTGTGTGTGTGTGTGTGTGTGTCACCATCTGACTGAGGGGGCCTTTCTTCTACCAAGACGGACCACAGCAGCAGGGTTGTGGCCCCAGCCCAGCACATTACACTGCTCCCCTGACCTGAACATATGGCCCTGGGTATCCACCTCCAGCCCTGTTTGACAGCTGCAGGGACAGGCTGCTGCACGTGTTCAGCGTGAAACTCAGCGGCTGCGTTTACACGCGCATAGAATTTGCTTCTTAACATCAGAATTTGATTAGAAAGAAAAACCCCGGCAGCCTTGTATGGTTGAGGTGTCTGGCTTACCCTGATATTAAACCGGTGGCACTGTGGCATGTAGACATCTTACTCTCATTTTTGTTTTTTTCGCTGTCCACGCAAACTCACTCATACTGGGTTATGGGCACATTTTGATGGATCCTTTGTGTGTCAATAACACCACACAGATTACTTTTGGGATCACCATTTCTTCCCATGTAGAAGTAATGCTGATTGATGCTCAATCGCAGGGCATGTAAACAGCTTAACCTGAAAAAGACCTTAACTGGAGTGTGGCCAGCTGGGTTACAGTGCATGTAAACGTAGCCGGTGCAACTTTGATTTTCATTTGAGTTCTTCGTGCGTTTGAATGAAAAAGTCAGATGTACTTTAGAGGTAGCTAGCGATATATTACCTTAAAATATAAACCTATAACCCTCCCTATATATTCTTGAGATCCATTTGTTTCTAATATGTTTTGTGGGGAAGCTGTGGCATGATAAATGTCCAGTGATGATGTGCATCTTTACATAGCAGTAGCACATAGCTGTTGCTCTTCTGGGTAGTTTCCCACCCCAAGAGTGATGTCAATTCAAAATGGCCGCCAAGAGCATAAGGTCCATTGTCGGTTTTCATCAGTCAGCAGTAATCGAATAGTGCAAGGAGGTTTTGTTTTCAAGAACTGTATGAGGAAGGTGGAAACAAGACGTAGCCAGATATCCCTCAAACGGCACCGGTTTCTATTTAAACTTCAATAAAAGCCACATATTGCATACAAGCACACACCCACGTTTGAAGGTAACCCTATTATATCCTTCTTACTGCTTGTTGAGAAACAATTGAGTCCATTGATACTGTAAGCAGAGTAAAGCCTAAAGCAAACAGATGTCTCTTTTACTGAGGTTTTCTGAGAGCCTGTCTGTCTGATTTAAACCCAATGTCAGCACAACCCAGCTCACCCTTATATTAGAGGTTCACGACCAAACTAATGCTCTTGAACTCTGGGGGATGCAAGTAATGCTGACTTGATTGCCTGATGCTTTGGTTGTAAAGTGAATTATCTGGAAGGTTTTTTCGTTGCTCTCTTCAGTCTAACCTCAGTTGACCTCTGGGTCTGCGTCTTCAACTAGGAATCTCTCAGTACAGTGAGTAAGAACATAACTGGGCGAGGATGTTTTTGTTCCCTGACATGTTGAGAACCACAACCAAACTTTGACCCGCTTCAGTGCAAACCAGGAGAACCAGAGCTGATACTTTCTCTTGTCTTTTCCTCACAGTCGAGGAGTACAAGCATTTATCTTCGTGGCATCTGAAAAATGGTTTCTCCTGCTCGCCGTGTATGTTTTCATTCCTAATGTTCTTTTGGGAGAAAGGAGGAGTCAGTCTGTTCCAAACTAACATTGGCTAACATCCGCTAATCAGCTGCCCGGCCCCTCCGACCAGTCCAAAGTTCAAAGACATAAAAGAGTTATTCTGCATTAAGAAACAACAAATCAAGAGGTGGGGTGTGAATTGGAGGCATTAGGAAAATTGGGGGGATGTCCTCCTTAATATTAGGAAAAGAGTGAATTGTCTCCCCATAGTATTTCTACCTCAAATGCAGACTCGCTCTGCGTTTTTTCTTTTACCAAAGCACATTTTGCTGTTGGCTTTGGTCACAGTCACAAGCACAAACATCCCTTCCCCTCTGTTTTATATTTTGATTAATGTTTGTCCTTCAGATCGAGGATTTACATTGGCTTACTGGAATTAACAGTGAAAACAGTTCTCCTCACTCTCACGTAAGGGAAAATGGAGTTGCATTTAGGCTGCTATCATGTCCTCATATGTCAGTTGCTGAGCCAGAGTGACCCCCCCACCAGCCTACACCCTTGCACTAATATAAGTTTACTACACACAACTTGAGATTTGACATCCATTGCCGAGTGATTCATTAGAGACCATGACATAAGGAAACACATGTGGGGAGACAGCTGTGCCAAGACAGTTACGAAACCCAGGCTGAGCTAAACAAAGACCAATGGCAGGCCAGTGACACAAGGATAAGACAGGGAAGCAGGAAAATGTAAAAAACTGAGAGTAAAGGCCATTCACTGGAAAGAATGACGGCCTGAGAGGGCCTTGTTAAATGCTGACGAATGGCTGCACATACCGTTCTGTTCCTTGAAGGCCCTATTTGAACCCTAACGCCACCTGTTGGCCAAAAGCACTTGTGGCAGCCTTAAAACCCCATGTAATGTCATTTATCAAAAACTCAACATTTTTAGTCAAATTATATTTCTAAAGCAAGATACTAATAAAATAATATAACAAGACTTACATTTGTTTATAATAATTAAATAATTAATACAAAATAAGTTAATTAATAATTACAAATATTTTTCAATGGAAGTCTTTTTTCAAAGTTAAAGCACAAAAATGCATAGAGGACCATATTAATTTAGTCAATATCTGGTTTTAGTTGTTAAAAGACCAAAACAATTCACACGGTGTGTTAGGCGCATACATGTCTTAATATTTGAATTAAATATACGGTAATGGTATGATGGTATGAAATAGTGTGCAAAAACGAGATATTTCAATTCCATACGTGAATTTCTCAAAAATCAAAAAATGTAGATTTGTATCAGTTCTAAATAATGCAATGTAATGTATCAGCTGAGTTTTTGATAAATGATGAAACAAAGGTAGTGGACGCAGACCTTCGGACCCCATTGTACATGTGTCGGGTATGGGATGACGCATTTCTGTTACTTCAGCACAACCTTAATAACAACTCACTGAAACACAAGACGTTATACGTATGTTGTGCAGAAAAGTAACAACAGTACAATTCCTTTTCTATGGGCAGAGCTAACAGTTACTTCTGGGCTAAGTTAAACAAAAAGAGCTTTGTTTAACTTGGAGAAGTGAAAAGAGCTTCGGAGATGGAGACTGCAATGTATCATACTAATCTGAAATCAAACTTAAATTGTTATCAACCTAAACAACAACAAAATACATCAATGTTTCAAGAACACCTGGGACACACAATTTTTGTTGCATGAACCTTTTATTTCCATTAGTGCCGGGGACAAGCTCAGAGGCATAGCTTTCCTAAACATTGTTTTGCATTGCAATCATTTTGTAAGGCCTCTGTTGGGTTACAATTTAATCTCAAATAAACTAATATGAGTAAGGGATACACAGGGAGTGACAGAAATAATAAATAATGACGAATGAGGGGTGCTGATGAAGTTGAGCAATAAACTCAAAACTTCAATAGGCAGAAAGTTGAAGAAAAACAGAGACATAAAATGAAATGGCAGGCATGTGCGCGCGCGCGCACACACACACACACACACACACACACACACACACACACACACACACACACACACACACACACACACACACAGAGAGAAGCCAATGTAGTTGATTTTGAGATCTAATTACATCTAGAAAAAGGGCAAGATACACCTTTGACACAAAACATGATATATTCCAAGACGTTCATTAAGTAGTATTCAAAAATAGAATATTTACACACAAAATTGGCAAGATACACGGATGCTAAATCCAGAAGGAGGAATCTGTGTTTTTTTTTTAGCTAACTGAGATAATGATAATATCTCTGGAAATACACAGTCCATTTCCTGAGCCCTCCGCTGTTTTTTAAATCTATATCTGGAATCCTGCCCTTAAAAATCTACAAAAATAGAAGGTAAATAGAAGATGAATACAGCAAAAGAAATCATTGTATACTCAGCATATAACTAAAGAAGAATGAAAGGTCTCATTGCATAGGTATACAATATGAGTATGAGTTTGAGAAAGGAAATGGGCAGCAAATACTCAAATGTACTTGTCAAAAAGATGTGTTGTTTCAATCTTGTTGACCAGTGTAGTACATTTCCTTTAGTGGATAGAAAAATGTTATCTGAACTTCATCCCTTCTACTTAACCCAAAGTACTCATTCAACATTCAGATAGTTTGATGATAAAGATGCATCATAGATTTTTTAAAAATTATTATTTCATCAACTTAGCCTCCACAGGTCAGAGCGAAGATAAAGATGTCTAAAGAGAAAAAGAAAGATTCTGATATAATCCCATCTGATTTAATAATCTTCTGAATTACAACAGAGTGAAAGTCTAAAAGAGTTAATAAAATATCTCTCATTCAAGATATGAACTTCAGCTTCAGCTCCATTCAGCTTAGATAGGAAAGGCATAACATCACAAGTAGCTCTCAAGACATGATTACCTCATGACAAATTCATATCAAATTCTGTCAAAAATATTCTTTTTAATATCAATGTAATCTAACCAGTAGAGCATTTTAGCAAGTTTAAGCTTCTATGAAATCTTAATTATGGACTTGGAAAATGGAACCCTCCCAGCTCCAGATGACCTCATCCCTGCCTGTCAGCCAATAAGGATGTGTTAAAGACCAATACCATTGAACAACGTCCGGCCTGTGGTCTGCAAATTGTGTGTACTGTGCAGTTCTGTGGTCAGTGCCATGCCAGTCCAGTGAATATTTACAAGCAGTTTGGAAGCATGCAGAAAGAATAAAATATGAAGGAAGATGAGATCACTCTGAGCTAAATTCAATCAAATCTGCGCAAGTTTGCTGTGCAGCAAGCTTTCATCTTAAACTATTAGTTTTCTGTATTAACACAACTGCTTGTGTAATGGAGTTAAACTGAATTTAGCCCTGAGAGACAAAAATACAGACAATGATACCTTAGAAAAATAGAAAAAGAAAAAGAAAACAGAGGCAGTTTGTCATCTTCTCGCTCATACAGCATATATCTACCTCATACACTTGATTTATGTACACACTTATCCATTTTCCTGATAAATCAAAACTACAATCAAATTATTACCAAACTTTAAATTACTCATGTATTCAAATGAATAATATTGGCCTATGATATCATATGGAATACAATGGCAGAGCACACTCAAAATACAACTTTTGCAAACACAAAGCATGTTTATGTCCTCAATTGTGCCCTTTGACAAAAAGGAATGATAAAACTAAAATAAATAGACATAGCTAAAGCTAAGATAAGAAACTGCCTCTTTCTTTGCCAATAGGTATTCAGTGTTTCATTGCCTGAGAATTGGTCCACAGTTTTATTGAGATATGTAAATAACAAATGACATCAAAAAATAATTTTCATTTATACTGCTGTGGCAAGAGGTCTTCAATACTAAGCGGAATGTAGGCAGTGTTGCAAACACTTGAGGATCTACCTCTCTATCTTCTATCTCAAAAGTGTCTCAGACCCAATACTGGTTCTTTTTCAATGCCGGGTTCGTTGTCCGACAGTGCTGCAACAACTCTGGATCTGCGTCTTTGGAGTCCATGTTGGACATGGGGATGTTATTGGCCGGGTCAGTTTTCCGAAAGGTTTCCGTACTTGCCACCTCTCCATTTTTGGGCTTGGATGCTGCTGTCTGGACATCATGCTTGCCTGTTTTGTTTTTGCGGATCAAGTAGTAAGCCAAGATGGCTGCCAGGAGCAGGAGGAGAAGGATCACCAGAATGGGGATGAGAATAGACCAGAAATTGTTGCGCCGGGACACAACAGGTTTTCTGTGGGAGCCTGAGCCAGAGGAGGCTGTAGTGGGGGCATCTCCATGGGGCCAGTCCATATTGCCCTTCCAGCGGGGGCTGGCTGGAGTGGTACGAGGAGACCCTGCCCCACCAGGGAGGTCATTACTGTCCATCCATGGGTATTCTGAGGGGACCCTCAACAGAGTGGCAGGGTAGACCCCAGAGGCATTATAGGGACCTGTCTGGAAGGAAAACACACATTCTGCAGGAGGGACCCCATGGGCCTTGAGCAGGAAGCGGGCCTCATCCTGAGTGACCCCACCTTGTGATCCAGAAGAACTGTTAAGGATTTCCAGAGCCACGCGGCCCTCATCTAGATCCCGCTGGCTGAATGTGTCCACAGGCTGACCTGCACCAGGACCTCCAGACCTCACAAAACGAGCCCTTCGTGGCTGTTGGATGACACTGAACATGGGGGAGGTCCTAGTCTTGTTTGCCAGGGGAGTAGCATCCAGAAGCTTCCTGTCCAATTGGACAATAGCACCTTGGGGTAAGAGCGGATCCTGAGCAATGTTGGCCAGAGGTTGGACTGTGATGTTGAGGACAGAGGATACATTAGCAGCCCGGCTGCGGGCCACAAATGCCACGCTGTCTCGAGGTGAAGTAGACTTTACAAAGCGGACACTGACTCGACCCTCTTTGATTTGGGTTTGGGTGAAGGCAGAGGTGGGCTGCCGGTCCACCATGACAGCTGCATACTTAGGAACACTGGTGATCTTGTAGAGAACATCCTCCTCAATAGGGCCACCTGTGGAGGCCCTCAACATCTCTTCTGTCACTAGGGTTTCGTCATCTCCTTGCTTCACCTTGATTTCTAGGGCTTTGTCAAGAACCAGTGTGCGAGCAAGGACGCCTATGTGAAGTGTGTGTGGCTCTGTTTGGTGTTTCCCATCCGATACAATGAATTCCACAAATCCATCGGCAAGGCTGCCATCACTGACAAAGCCCACATGCCCAAGACTCACCATCTCTTGTGAGAATTCGGAGATGGGATCCATCGTGAGCGAGTCAACCAGTCGACCATTGCTGGGGGCTTTGGTTACCTTGAAGCGCACCTCATCTGGTGGGCTGTCCTCGTCTCGAGTGTTGAGATGCTTTTGGGTCAAGATGGTCATGGAACCTTGAAGGACCTCAAGGATCATGTCTATGCTGACCAGCTCAGGGGGATTAGAGTCCCGTCGTTTGATGGAGATGTTGAAGATCTCTTCCAGGACAACAGACTGGGCTGAGGAGGCCGCACCATGGCCCTGAGGGTTCAGACGGGCCCTGAGAGAGAAGCTGTCAAAGGAGGCCCCTGAATCATCATGGAGATACTCCACCTCTCCCTGAGTCACATCCTCCTGCATGAAGTATGGGGCATCACGGGGCAAGTCCAGACCACCCAGGGTGATGCGTCCATGGGCAGGGAAATGCCTTATTTCAAAGACCACATCAAGTTGACCTCGCTCAGACTCAGGCAGGCTGGCCAGAAGATTGGATGCATCAAGAATAGAACTATCGATAGCCTTCCCTTGGCCCTGCACAATTTCCAGACCTGAAGGCAAACAATAAAAACATATCAAATATTTTAAGTTTTTAAAGTCACTCAATTTTGGAACTCTCCTGACACTATTTAATTATATAGCAGTGCAGGTTAGGCAGCTGGCAGGTGGAGGTGGGGGCTTGTTGTTTTGACAGAAACAAAAGCAGGGGTGGTAAATCCCACATCTATGACTTCAAACTGTTCAGGCAGTGAACAAATACAAAACAAGTACTGAAAAATGAACAACAAGCTGTCATTTTCTATAAACAGCAAAACAATTATGCACTAACAGCAGAGATTTGACAAGAATGGACAACTTTTATATATTAATAAGGCACTTTTGCGGCCACTGGGTGATATTAAACATTTAAAATTAAATTTAAAAAGGCCAAAATATAATATTTCACTATATTCAATATTACATTACTCTGACTCAATTTGTAGAGTTATGGCAAAATGTCTCGTTAAACCAACTTTCCCTCAAGACAAAAAATGGCATTGTAGTGACAGGAGAGTTAACAGTTCAAATTCCTGGACCAACTGGGTAAATCTGGGTGGGGTAAGACAACCCCCGCCATACCCTATCTACTGCTCAGGACTGTGTTTGACCTGGGTAGCTCCCAGGTGTGAGTGTGTGCCATTGTTATAAGTGTGATAAAGTGTGCTCAGTCAACCCTCCCTAGATAAATAAAGGTTAAATAAAACCCTTCAGAGCCTCCTTCATTGTATTGCTTACCTTTGTTTTTCCACAACTGTGAGGAGATGTTGCTGTGAGCAGCATAGTAGGAGATGGTGATGGGGAGGATGTGGCGGACATCTGGGGCTGGTTGGGACGAAAGAATGAGCTCTATGGTGTCCCTCTGCACCCAAAAAGGCTTCTCAGGCATCTGGTGCTCATAGTAGACTGCTCCAGACTCCAGCTGGGTTGTAGGGGAAACAAAACCAGAAGACGGTGAGCTGTTGTATGGTGAAATTCTATACAAATCCCCAACAGCTATTGGGAAAGATAATCAATGTATTTTGGTTCAGCACTTATCAGGTACAATGCAATTTCATCTTGATTGTTTGCAAGTTAAATCCCTTTTGTAATCACTTGTTGACTGTTGACTTGTAACTTTTACTTGAGTCATTTTCTAGAAAAGAAACATTCTACACATCTCACATTTTACTTTAGTACCATATTTCATTGCTTTTTCTACCTCTGACGTTTGCAGGCACCACAGTAAAATGAGAGCCCAAAAGGCTGCGGCAGTGGTTTGGCTTGTGATACACTGGGAAAAGGGTTAGGGAACTGGAATGTGACTGCCTGTGTATGCTCTCTGAGGTCACTGTGTCCTAAACTCAACTCTGCTTGTACACACGCCCACAGTCATACACACACACACACACACACACACACACACACACACACACACACACACACACACACACACAAGGAGAACGTCTCCATGTGTATGTCTTCGTGCATGAATGATGTTTATATTTATATATATTGTATAATTGATTAATCAATCAATTAATTAATTAATTAATATATTGTTTATATATATATATATATATATATATATATATATATATTGTTTGTATTTATATTTTTTATCACACACACAATTGATCAAATTGTCAAAGAATTCTCACGCTCATCCAAGCATACTCAAATGTCAGGGATCAATACTCTGGAATAGGACAGATACAGGGAGGAGCACAGTGCCACCTACTGGGCTGTGGTGCATGTGCAGTGGGAATCTTCATCAATGGGGTTGATAGTTTTTGCACTACACGTGTACCCCATACCTCTCTAGAAAGGGTTGGTATCAACATGCAATCTTTTACCTGCTTAAAAAAGTATTCAGTTGTGTAATACATATACTCTGAATACTTCATCTTACTGCATAATATTTCGTAAGTGCATCTCTGCCTTGGGGAGGGCATCTTGGGGCATCTTGTTTGGGGAGGAGATGGGGAGGAGGAGTCATTTCTGATAACTAGTAGTTCTCTTGCCTACCTATGCTGAATGCACTTATTGTAAGTCGCTTTGGATAAAAGCGTCTGCTAAATGACTGTAATGTAATGTAATGTAATGGTTACTTTGCCTCTACAATCCATATAGCAAATGGCAGATTAAAGTAACCGTTCTTTAATGAATATTGTAATGAAATCACTGAAATCCTATCATATGTAACATCATTATCTAACCCTGCCTTCAGTGTATATTTAAGTCCTCTCTAACCTGCAGGACAGTTGAGGTGAAACACTTGACCCTGACAGTAGCACTCAGTGCAGAGTAACACATTCAATATGCAATGAGGCCCCCTGCTGGCAGAGAAGAAGAACCTGGTCAGGACTGTGGATGCCTCACTGTGATACTATGATACAGCATCCCAGTCAGTGTACAGTACTGCTATTAGATAACTCACAATGGTTAGGGAACTTCATTCATTCTGAATAAAAATCATGGCGATCATGGCTTATTACAAAGATACTACTAAATATTATAGGTCATTACCAGCTAAATATTTTAGGATGATCCCTTTTCAGTCATATCAACAACCTAGTACTGATTATGGGAGCTTAAGTCTAGTCTGTGCTTTCATTGTATTCACTTCTCGGATGGCTAAAAATAAAATTCAAATAAATGTAAAGGTAATTATATGAAAAAATACTTTTTTAAAAACTTTTAAGCAGACATAATCAGATAAGTCACAATACCCCCAAATCTATGCAAGAGCCTTAACTGGAAAAGTTCAAATTAGTTATTTTACAGTGGTGGTTATTACAGCAGTTTGTGCCGAAAGGAAGATTAGCTGGATTATATTAATATGAAACCAGTATTATGTCTTCTCATCTGATGGTTTAGACTACTAGAGTGCCTTCAGTGGCTATCGAGGCTGAGTAACACATACTGGCTATTAGTAAGAATGTTATTATTACCTAAAACTAGAGGAGATATTTGTACAACATGCATAATAGGAGACTTTACAGTGTCCCCTAGGGCAATGACTGATTATTATTTTTTTAAAGATTTTTTTTTTTGGCATTTTGCCTTTATTTGACAGTCAGTAGAGAGAGACAGGAAAGATCAGGTGAGAGAAGAGGGATGACATGCGACATAGGTCCCGGGTCGGATTCGAACCCAGGACGTCACGGTTATGCGGTATGCAACCCAGACCACTGAGGCATCAGGATGCCCCGAGTGATTATTATTAAAGAAAAAAACAAAACAAAACAAAAAGAGAAGAGCCAACATGTTTTCCTAGAGAAGTTCCCATTAGACGCACATTACCATCACACAGAAACACACAGTACCTGCGTTTGAGAGAAGCGGGTGATTTCCTCGTACTGATTCCTATCAATGGCCAAGATGAGTCTTCCCAGGCGAGGTGGGCGGACAAGTGAGTAGCTTATCTCATTTCCATCCTCATTGGTCACAGCCCCCAGATTGGCACTGGTGATGGGCTGTCTTGTTCCTGCGAAGGCACACACATGTTCCTCTGAGTGCTGAGACTATTCTGTGGAAAATGGCCTCCTGCCAGTGTAGTCTGGCTTGTAAAATTAAGCAGAATCTAAAACTGCCTCAAACTTTTGCGGTTACAGTAACTCATGCATATCTCCATGCAGGCTGGTGTGAAGAGTTTCCTGATGTGGAGAATCTAATTCCAAAACTCCATCTACCATTTGAACAATGTGACACCTTGTCTCAAACAATGATCGCTGGCATGAAAATAACGCTCATTATGAAATAAAACTGAAGTTATTACCCTCGCCGAGCTGCAAAACAGTCCCATTTCTGTGGATGCAATCTCAAAAATTGCATCTGGAGATGCAATGTGTCTTTTAAACGTCGGCCATTGCATATCAGGTAACACTTTTTAAGGATCATTTTAACATCATTATTCGGTTAACCAAGTCACCCCAGCAATCCTTCCCCTTGTGCCCTATTTATGGTGTAAATCTGGGGGATTTTGGCATTTTACCTGGAAATACCATGAGCTCCTCCTGTGTTTCCATGGTGATGGTGAGAGGCCTGGCTGTGACGGCAAATCGATAGAGAGGAGATGTGTGCTCTCCGTCTGTCACCGTGAAGCTGAAACCACCGGACTCCTCACCTGATGGGAAAGGAACAGGTTGTCTTTCTATCTGCTCTATCAATCTATACACTCATAGCCCATATGAAGTGTTAATCCCTTTCAACCTGTACACCCTATATTCCCTAGGGGGATAAATAACGTCACATTATTCTTATTACATTCATTATTTTATGGAATATCCCTGTAGACGTCAGAGTGGTGGTTAATAGTCCATGGCCTTGAGAGAGGCAGAGATGCCCTCTAGCATTGTTGGGCTGCTGCTGGCCACGGCAAAGCAGAACCTGAGTAACATGACGTTGCTGCACATGTAGCCTTGATGCAATTTACTTTTAGGGCCAGAAAGTAAGATTTTTACTGCACCTCAGTACAAAATGAGCTTCATATAACTGCAGGGGATTGATAGGGTTGATGATCACTACCAATGAGTTAATGATTGATTCAGATTTCTGGCTTTCAAAACTCACTTCCTGGCCGGTACTTTCTGTTTTGGAACAGAAACTCCCCAGCCATGAGGCGTCCTGGTGGCTCAGTTGGCTGAAGCATATACCATGTAATCACAACGTCCACCACTCCTTCCTGTCTCTCTCAACTCATTTAATAAAGTCAAAAATGCCCAAAACGTTATCTTCTCAGTATGGAGGATGGTTCTACAAGTGAGCGACCAGCATCCTCCAGACATTTCAACAGCAAAGGCTAAAAGCAAATGACACTCGGCCATTTTCTAATTAGCTAGCTTATTCGTCTCTATTGTGGAAATGTGACTTCATTTTTTGTCATTTACAGGCTTCCAAGGGGATGTGAGCTGTAGGAAGAGATAAATTCTATTGATGTTGCTGCAGTTCCTACTGGCTGCTGATAGAGGTCAATAAAGGTCATATATTATTTAATGCCCCTTCTCAACTAAATGCATTGAATGAAGGCATTATACGTGTCAAGGCTACAACTTCTTTTACTCTCCTCCTAGTGGCCTTACCTTCGTGAATAAAGATGATCTCTCCGTTGTTTATTTGAGCCTGTGTGAAATTCATGAGGCTCTCCTCGGGTGACTCTTTCAACGACACCATCCCATTGGTCGGCGCCTCCACGTGGTAAACCAGTTCCTTCGGAGGGGTATCTGCGTCTTCAGTGGTCAACATGCTGGAGGTGATGTCAGATTCCTCACCAGCAAGAACCTGTGAAATAGCAGGACAGATATTGAACAAATCAAACAAACAATCTTTGACCATGTTTTTTAAATGTCCCATTTAGCCTACTAACATATAAGCTGCTGAATATCAATACCTAACTGATATGAAAGATCAATGGCTGTTTCTTTGTCTACCCTAAAAGTAAAACAATCCATTTATTTACATAGGTAGACACAGAAAGAAGGCAACCAAGGAAACTAATGAAAAAAACAAATGAAGAAACCTTGAAAGGAATTAAGTACCACAACAAGACAAAACCCATCCGGCAAACAGCCATCTCCAAAGTAACAATTTAAACGGTTAATTATTTCTCCGTGGCAGTCTAGATGCTCCTGTTATCAGAAGATGGAGCACAGCAGCACGGGTTGAATGACCCTCCATGGGTGGAGGGGCTTTAATGGACTTCTAAATGGCTGGCTGGCTGAAGGAGCATTAATTGAAAGAAATGGGCCAGATCCCCTGAAAGACATTCTTAAATAGCAGGAATCAGCTGGGAGAGTGAGCTGAGGGTGCCCTGCAGTAAGAGGTAGGTATCGATCGATCTCCTCGGAAGCCATTCCCTCTCCGACCCCTCACCCCCCCCCCACACCCCCCCCACCCCACCCCCCCAGTCTCAGGATAAAGAGCAGGAGACCTCAGGCATGAGGTAAGGAGAAGAAATCTCCCTCTCGGATAAATACAATTAGGGATAATTGTGCTTCAAGTTTCACTGTTTCTTCCGCTAGAAATCTCTTATGTTCAGCACATTTCTGCACATGCAAGAAATAATGTTTCATATACATATATATTAAATCATTTATAGTATAGTATATAGTAAATACACATATTTGAAAGAAAAATCCACCATTGGATACTTCCACTGTTATATATCATCAGTCTGTGATGTTCAATGCAGTTATTGGTGATGAGTTGTTGTAATTTAGCTTTTATTGTACCCACTTTCCCTCAACTAAGTTCAGTTAGTCATTTCCTACATTTCCCATGTACATTTTTATTTTTATTTAACCTTTATTTAGACACACACCATGGCTGAATGTATAAAATGTGTTGTGAGGTATATATTTCAGTTGCCTTACATTCCACTGCTCATAACATGCCATTCAGTTTAACACTCCATCAACGCTCCATCACGCTGACAGGCAGCATCATCACTCCGAAACCATAATCCATCATTACACACTCTGTGCTTTTGTGCAGAGAAATTGCTTCATTCTTCTTCTCAGACGACAACTCTGATCATTTGCGTCAAGATCCCAGAAAAGTAGCATTGGAATGAAAGCACGGTTTGAAAAGAATAATTTGCCGAGAGAAACAACAGAGCTTGTTAAAAAGCAAGATCCTATCCTGTACTCAGTGCAAAAACTGGGAGACATTTACAGCATATTTTGCCAAGTTTACATAAATAGAAAAAAACACAAACAAGAGAAAGACGTGGTGTCATGTGTTTACAATCATTTTACCCAGGTATCACAAATAATTTGACAACATTTAAAACAATTTAAAAATGCTACATGTAGCACTTGATAGTTCAACCGGTTCTTTTCCCATTTCCTGAAATGGTGCATTGCAGCTAAAGCATCAAGCTCATGTGTATGTTGCAATTGGGTCCAAGTATATGAAAAAAGTATTTCCCTGGTCAGTGCTAATCCGAGGAACCTGGAGCACCGGTCAGTCCTGAGATAGACTCCAAGTCTCCAGTCAATAAGCGGCCTAATGCTAGCCAATGCTAATCTCAGTCTCCAAAGAGAGGGCCAGCCTATTTTTTAAATATATAAAATACACTTACGAGCACCATAGGCCTCTCCAGTTGTAAATCTAAGAGCCAAGTGGTAGTCAGCATCTAGGGGCTTAGCACTGGAAACCGCTACATGTCTATAGCTTACATCACCATAGGAAATGTTGCTTCCATGATGTCTGTCTACAGACCGTGGGGAAGCTCGGCTTGTTTCCACATGGTCTACTTTTGTAGAAATCTTTTGAACATATCTGAACAGCATTTGGTCTCATTTCCTGGCAAGCTGAGAGCATTCACTCACGTGCATGTGCGAGGTGGATGACTGGTCCTTCTTTGTATACATGTATTATGTATCTTCGGTGAAAAGCTGTAGGTTGCTATATTGCCTTTTTTTTAAAAACTGCTCCTGTTGACTTATGGTGCCATTAGCAAATCCATATTTAATCAGAGGCACCTCACAACAAAACAACGCCAAAACACAAAGTGAGGCAGTAAGGAAGACATCACCAAAGAATGAAAGTGTTTTACTCTCCTTGATTTCCTTAAGTTGTCCCCATTTTCTCCAAGGCTTCGTCTGTTTGAATAGTATATTTAATGTTTCAGGTTGTGGATATTCTCCAAAACTCAAATACTGGAGAACCTTAGATAAAAAAGGTTATCAAGTCTCACCTGTAAAGAGATCGTTTGAGAATGAACGGTCTACTTAACACATGAATTTCGGTTTCTGTTTGCATTTTGTACTGATAGGGGTGAAATTGAATTGACCCATCTTACTGATGAACTTTTAGCTGATGATGCTGGGCAGTGCTGCCTCTCACTTCATCTTGACCTTACTACTGTTTCTGAATTATTATATTACAGTGAGTTAATTCACAATGATGGTGAGGAGGAAGACAATGTGTCCAACAGTGGTTATCAACTCTATTCACCAGTCACCCTCTGGTGGCAACATCAAATACAGCCCCAACAAGAACCAGAAACGACACTACAAAAACATCCATCTTAAAAACAAATTGAATCTTGCATTGAGTCTTAACACACAATACTATTTTTCTTGAAACAGTTGAGAAAGACTACCAGGTGGATACTTTCATGTGCTTTAATATAATTCAATCATTTTCTATATCTTATAATAAGGTAGATCATACCACTAGTTACAAGACAGTTGTACAAATGGAGTTTTTTTTTTTTTTTTTACAGTGTATTCCACAATCCCAAACACTAGATGGCCACATCACCCCGCTCTGCACACCAGGAAGGCACCAGGCAATCTAGGGCAGGTAATCTGAAAATGGCCCCTCAAATTGACAGTTTATATAACAATCAATACATTTAGCACCTGAGAGGATGGACTGCAAATTCAATTTGATCGGACACAATGGCTGATATTTCATTTGGAGGCAGTAATGAAGCAGCTGCCATAGGCAAATGACTTAGTTTTTAGATGACTCAACAGGATAGCGATGTCTCTGAAATGGCCGAGACTCTGAGGGGCGCCAGACGTCTGAAGCTGTTTCCCAAACTGCCCTGGCATCCGACATCTCTGTTTCTTTGCTCACGGATATGGAAAAGCCATGACTGGTTTAAGTATAGGGTATTGAAACATGTGGGGACTGTAGTTGGACAAACTACAGGAAACAAAGTGATAAGATGATATATCACAGTTTCTTAGTCTATACCCACAAACCAGAGGGCAGCTCATGCAGTCACTACAGCGGTACTCCATAGCGATGGAGGAGGAAAGAGCATAACAACAGAGTGCCATTTTGATTTCACTATCTACAGCCAAGGTATTCCTACAGATTAACTACTCAAATACCTGATGTACACCCTCCTGCTTTGTGTTTTGACGTTGGATTAAATAAAATTACCATACCCTGTGAAAGCTACAGGAAGGTAGTTAGCTTGCTTCCATTCATCCAGTCGCTCACTGGTCATATGTACAAAAAGCAGCAGGATTAGGGCTCAAAGTGTTGGGGTAGTTATATAATCCTACTAAGACTTGAAAGAGCGCGGAGAGAGGAGGAGGTGGCAGACAGGCTGCTGGATAGAAAAACCAACATACTGGGAACAAGACAGACAGACAGACAGATAGATAGATAGACAGACAGATAGATAGATAGATAGATAGACAGACAGATAGACAGATCGATGGATAGATGAATAGACAGATCGATGGATAGAGAGACAGACAGATAGATGGATAGACAGACAGACAGACAAATAGACAGACAGACAGACGAATAGACAGACAGACAGACAGACAGACAGATAGATAGATAGATAGGCAGATAGATAGATAGATAGACAGACAGACAGACAGACAGACAGATAGATAGATAGATAGATAGATAGATAGATAGATAGATAGACAGACAGATAGACAGACAGACAGACAGACAGACAGACAGACAGATGGACAGACAGACAGACGGATAGACAGACAGACCGACAGACAGACAGATGGATAGACAGACAGGCAGATAGATTGATAGACAGATAGACAGATAAATGGACAGACAGACAGACAGACAGATGGATAGACAGACACAGATAGACAAATAGAGGGACAGACAGACAGATAGATGGATAGACAGACAGACAGACAGACAGACAGACATACAGATATATGGATAGACAGACAGAAAGACAGACAGACAGATGGATAGACAGACACAGATAGACAGATAGAGGGACAGACAGACAGATAGACAGACAGGCACATAGGTAGACACACACACACACACACACACACACACACACACACACACACACACACACACACACACACACACACACACACACAAAGATAGATTGGCAAATAAACAGATACACATCCAGACAGTCAGCCTGACCCTCAGGGAGACGACAGACATACAGTAGAGCCAAGTGGAGCCAGACAGAAACAGACAAACAGGGAGTGTATACCCTAATTGAGACCAGCTGTATCCTATAGACTGGGCCAAACGGGATCAATGGTGAGCATGAACACAGCCTGATCATGGCCATGTTAGCCATCATGTCTGATCATATGCTGTGGAGGTCACCACACACACACTTCCTGCTTTAAATCAATCCAAGTGCCGCAAGGCCAGCCCTGGCTCTGGCCGAGCGCAGCCTGTGTGCTGAGAAATCCACATATTATTATGTTACATTCTGCAGCCGCAGCAGAAGAGGCGCAGGGATTGGCTGCCACTCTCACTCTGCCAGAAAGCCGCGGTCTTGTCGACCATCTTGGTTTTCCAAAAATACGGGTTGCCAGGGAGACGCAGAACCGCAGGCAGAGCAGGGAGGGCTGAATGACACAGTTGGTTTCCAGTTCTGTGAGCTGATTACTGCTGGCTTTTTCCAACTGCCTGCCGACTCTTATAGTGGAATCTGCTTCATTGATCTTTCAAAACTTTTCTTTTTTGTCTGAAGGAAATCATGGATTTTTGCAACGTGTGGCAAAACCCTGCCGAACCCAGATGCTCTTTAATTAAACATGTCATCGAATAAACTTTTTTTTTCAGTGTATGTGCACAGTAATTGCTGGCAAGGTTGCTCAGTCACATAGGCTAGGCTAAGAATACTTCTAAGAATTATTGATCTGTACCACCTATTGTACTTATGAATAGGTAATCAAAACAAATGGTACAAACAAATCTACAACTCCAACTACTAAATCCTTCTGTGAGGGCACAGGAAGCAAACACACTTAGCTCAACGTTGAGCTGAGTTGAGGTGCTCCAAGGTGGAAATTATTTGAAAATGATAGTTTCATCATACTTTATATTACCATGCAGTTTAATGCGATCAATTTGATTCTTTAATGGGATTTTGTATGTTAGCATATATTTTTATATATGAATATCAAAGTAATTTCTTATTATTCTGATTATTGTGATATTATTTTTTCCCCCATATTTCCCAGCCTTAATGTTAACTGAGGTATTTGCATATTGGGGACTGAAATAAAATGCATACAGATTTCCCCCTTAGCACCACATGCACTGCATACAGTCGTGAGTCACTGCTGTTATGTGACTGAGAGGCTTTTTGGAATATCCAAGCTCACTTTCAACCATCAGAAGGTGCAAGGAGTGATTTGACAATCAGTTCAATGAGAGACAGGTATTTTGAGTGAGACTATGCCAGTTCAGCTTATGAAAAAAAAAAAAAGTCTGCAGTGGCCACAGCATGCAGGATGCTTCATTGTCTGTGAGATCCCCTTGTACCATGTGTTATTATGTCAAATTCCTGTACATTTATTGTACTTGGACAATTAACTGATTCTGATTGTGATTTTGATGCAGGATGCATGACGGTGGACTTTACTCTACTATTACTGCCCCTGTAGTTGAAGCTATCCAGTAGTGTTTTAAATGCAGTTATCAATAATCCATCTACTTTCCCTTTAAATGCAAGTTCAACTATGTAGCGAACAAGATTTTCCAACAACAGCAATGTTTTCCCTTTACAGTTGAGCATGTTGGAAGAAAGCTCCAAGTAACAGTGCATGGCTTTTCAAACAGAAAAACATTACCTCCAGTCCGGTGTTACGTGTCAGTTTTGGCGGTTCATCGTTGACTGGTATGACAGTCACTGAGATGGTGACAGGGAGGCTCCGGCGCTCAATCTCATAGGCCGAGGCAGACAGTGTGAAACTGTCCTCGGTGCTCTCGGAGCTGTCATGCATGTAGTAGACGAGTCCAAGTTTCACCTGGAAAAGACAAAAGGGACCCAGTCAACACTCAATTTTGACTCAGACCTGACTGTTAGGACATGTTTGAGCTAGGGAAGGATGGATAGGCCTGAAAGGATGAAACAAAGTTTACGTATGAGTGCGTTTTCATGCACACCATTATCCCAATAATATTCTACTTTTGAGTGGGTGTATGAAAACATCAAATCCTGTTTAACCTGAACGAGCTCTTATGGCAATTAGGAGAAACCTGAATACACAGTTCCTACACAGTTTCAATTTTAAAATTTTCCTTGCAGGGATTCTTCCAGACCTTAATTTCTTGATTTAATTTGAAAAATGTGGTTTTCAGTATGATGTATGACACAGTCTTGCCCCTACTAACAATCCCATATCATGCTAAAATTACTCTTGACAGCAGAAAATATCAGAATATGTGAGAAAATGACCAATTTATTTTTCCATACATTTCCAGACTTTCCAGATCTGTATAGGAACCCATTAACTGTTGTATGTTTAAAATACATGAAATTAAAATGCATTTAATTTCATGTATCTGGAAGGAAATACCATCTTGATGCTTGATGTTCAGATGTTTGAATGTATAAATCAACATACTATTGCCGTTGCTAGGTGTATAGGAGAAGCAAGGCAGGCCACAATAAGTGTAACACAAATGTATCATCCTGTCTTCCCAATATAAATCATCTCATGAGGGAATGTTTCAGGATGATGAAGATCCTTGACTGAAATGTTGCCTCACTAAACTGTGAAGAGTGTCTTTTACATTCACTTCAGACAAGGACACACAGTTAATTTGTTGCTACAAACCAGCGAGCTGCAACTACCTGAATGGTGAAACTGAGACAAAATACTGTTGTTTATCACTTTGTTCCTGACTTAAGTATTACTGGCACAAAGGTGGACGGAATATTGTGTAGTAGCATTTATGACTATAACTTTTGTAAATATGAAATCTAAAGCCTAGTCATGACCTTTGACCGTTAAAACGCACAGAAGTCCTTCCTGCTGTTTGCCTGTGTTGTTTTCAAAGTTTTGAAACAAAGGCTATAATCAAGTCCCAGGAGTATGCAGCAGCTCTGGGACAAGGAGAACCTCCCTGGTGGGATGAAACCTTGAGAGGAACCAGATGCACAAAGGAATCCGTCATCCAGCGTCAAGTGAGCTGAGAAAGATGGAAAACAACACCTGTGGCCTGGCCAAGCCAACTCTGTTGATTTTCTGCATAAATATAGAGGAGGCGTCTCGTTTCCTAGCATCCTGTACTCTTATTTCTATGTGCTGCCCGGGGAGAAGAAGAATCAGGAAACCTCCTCCTATCCAACCCTCCCTTGTGATACCTTTTGAGAAGGTACTGCAGAAGGAAAAAGCACTGAGATTCAGTGCCCCTCTCTGCAAAGAGAACTGTTGGACTGTTGAAACTTTGTCCATATCCAGGCCAGTAAGCCCCTGTGAGGAAGAGGACCCGCACCCGAGAGCAGGAAGTGCCTAATGGATCCCATATGACTGGCATCCTACTGGAAAAACACCCCCCATCATTACTGATCGGGGAAAGTGAGCGGGACAATCAGTCTCCCTACTAGGACAATAAACAATGGTTGTTGGACATGTGGCCTTCATGTTTACTCCAAGACAATGTGTCTTTCTGATGTGTATGTCACGATCCAGTTCCAATGGCATGATTTATTTAAGCTTGACTTTAGAGTGATGTTTAATCTCAAGACCTGTGTCAGAAACTGAGTAATCACTTTGCTGCAAAAACATCTTTCATTCAGTGAAAAATAAAGATGCCTGTGTGAGCTTTAATAGGTTCTAATAGGGAAGACCTAATGAGGACCTGATGGAGAGCTGAAACCCATTAGAAAAAAGGTGTTTTAGAACAAAGTGTTGCAGATTTCACATATTTTCTCATGTTGGTTTCCACACAACATACCACATGTTACAAGATGTGTGCATAACTTGAGTACTTTCATTGTTCAGAGAGGGAGTGCATCATAGTTGGAACTGTGGTTAGCAAAATACCATACCTTTACTCACATTCACACACTCTATCCCCCTGTGACACATCTAGGACACTTGCCATGGAGTAGCTTTACATTCTTGTGGCTGCTGTTCGTGTAGGACTCCTCGCCTGTATATAGAAGTGGGGACCACTTATGCTACAGCGAGGCTGCCTGACGCACTCATTTTTTTTCACTGCACCCCGACATTACTGAACCCTCACATAACCCTGTGAAACCCCACATGATGACTTTATCTCAAAATTACGACACGCAGCAGTTAAGCCAACGACCAGTCCCAGGGGTAGGGGGACTTGCCCAGCGGAGCTTGAAACAGCGTTGAGCTTGAAAAGAGCCATTGCTCCCCATGAGTGGATACAGAGATTCTCAAACAATGTTGGATAATGAGGACGCGTACATCCGACTTTAATTTAGGAATAATTACACTCTGGTTTAAATGCTTTGCTGACTGAGCCTTGCACATTTATTTTTCAATGTGGTACTCATTTGGGAGAAAGGCTGTGTTTCATACTCATATGAACAGTAAAAGAAAACAGAGAAAGAACACAGAGTCCACTCATAAAACAGCCTCCATCCACCACTGTAAGTCAAGGCGGTGAATTTTTCTCTGTGACATTTCCAGAGTGGCAGATGATTATGTCTACGTTCATTTTTGCCTCCCTACTACCAACGTAATCAGATTTAGCTGAATCATGGCTATGCATGAGTCCCACTAGAGTTGGAAGGCACAGTGGGGTCTTTGAGAGACAGAGAGAGTGACTCTGGCAGTGGCAAAGCGCGGAGGTTTGTGTGCACACACACATTATTGTAGGAATATATCGGGCCAGTTTATTTTGGCTCCGGGCAGTCCAAAGGCACCGTCAGTTTTTCCACAATGGTTCAGCAAAGAGAGTGGAGTAGAGGGAGAGCAGGGCTAGATGTAGAAGCAATAAGATATGTGACTAACTAGCTCCACTAAACTATGTGGTCCATTCAGAATGCATGAGGTTTTTCCACCGGTAACTACTCATGTATTTTTAATATTTTCCAAAAGCAGGGGCCTCTGAACCACATGGCAGCAAACCAGACAACTGTGCAGCAGTTCCACAATTCTCCCTCTCCATCGGGTACTACGCAACAAATCCAAAACAGCAATGAATAGGAACAGGGGAAAGTTCTACAGTGACGTGTAGCTGTGGTAGTCTACTTGAACAAGCATCATGATCAAAGTTATGACAGGTAGATGTTTTTCTGGTATAATTAGGACTGAAAAATTATGATTTATTTAGTGGTCTAGTGGGAAACAAGATTTGAATCTTGTTTGTGTTTTTGTTGAGTTTTCTCAAAGATTCATGGATAGCCAACGGCACTTAAAGCTGCACTAAGTAATATTTTTTTTATATAAAAACACACCTGTCTTACCAGCCTAAGCAGTAAGTGGGGATGTAATAGAAACTAGCATCCCAACCCCCCCCTCTAATTGAGACCCTGTAGATTTCTGGTGTCTTGATGTGATGAATCAAAATTGATGAGCAAAACACAAACTGTCTCCTAAAAAAAAGCTGGATTCACCGACATTAGATCTTTTGCCTTGCTCATCCCTTTGGACCAGGTTGGTAAACATGAGCGTGTGCAGTTTAGTGATGTCACCTTACATGATTTAAACAGGTACCTCTCACTGCCATACTGCCAGACAGTAGCTACCTTAAGGGTGGAAAGGAACTAAGTACTTTAATTCAAGTATTAAACTTAAGACGTTCTGAGATACTTTACTTGAAGATTTACATTGTATATTTTATACTTTTACTTAAGTAGAATTTTGACATCCACCAGGGTATTTTATTTACTCATGCAGATAAGTAGATGATTTGTTTACTTCCACCCCTGCACTTCCTACCTCATCCCAGGTGAAGAAGATGAGGTCCTGTGAGTCTCTATCCAGGAAGCGGAGGTCCCCATGCTGTGGCAGCTCGTCCACTACAAACTCAATCTGAACTGAACTGTAGAACGGGTGCGAAATGTTCAAAATCTCTGTGGTGATTGGCATGCTGACGCCTTCCCTCACGGTAAAGTTGAGGGTCTGGATGGGGATGAGCCGAGGCACAATGTTCACAGAGATCTGCAGGTCCTCCACCGTGGTAAAACCATTACTGACATCTGTTGTGAAGGCGTCGTTACCCTGGAAGACAATGGATGTTGAAATAACCATAAGTAATTGATATAATAACCATAATCATAATAATCACTGAATTATCATTACAGCAGAAACAAATGAAATGACTATACACCTGGATGGAGGCGGACACGTAGAGAATGCAACCCTGATCAATGTCCTCCTGGGTGAAAGAGTGAATGTAGTCGAGGGCAGGCGCAGCTGTACTGTCTGAGTTATTCGTCAGCTTGACCACATGGCCGAGACGAGGAGGCTCTTTAATGGTGAACACCATTTCTGAGGGCAGAATATCAGCTTGCTCCACCTAAAAGACAAAGACACATGAAAATGTTGCCCTTGATGTACGAACAAGTTGATATAGTCTTTGTTTGTAGAACGATATGCTTCTAGAAGGATAGTTTGCTTGACAATCAGACTGTATAGTGAGCAGAAACTAGAAAGGTTATTGGGACATTTTGCACCCATATTTTACCATAGCTAAAGGCCATTCTGTCAAGGCTTTGTTCAATACAGTTTTCAATAATGTATGTAGTGTGTTTGGGTGCTTCTTTAGTCAACATAGCATCTAAAAAGATCTCAACATGTGCACAATATTGTCACATTTAACTTTAAAAACAATAAATGTTTTTTCTGGAATGTTTCTCATTGTTTTAAAATTTGAGTTAAGTACAAGATTGTGTTATGAATGGTCCCACAATTTAAACATCTTGAATGGCTTTCAAGATGAAGTGCAGACCGGCTCATCTTATAAATTACAGTGGGCTCCAGAAACCTCCTTAGGGTATACTTAGTGCTCTGTTTTCCACACTTAATAGACTGTAATTTAGTACATAAACTAGATTAAAAGCAGCAGATGTACAGTGATACTTAGTCCTGCTTTCATGTGGGTGTAGTGAACATTAGAGAGAGGGTTACAAAATAAATAGTGTACAATATTACAAGACAGTGTGCTTGACTCTCATGTGAGAGGTCTACTCCACAAAGAGAAAATAAACTTTGAAATAACAAAAATATTGTCACATAATGACTGCAAAACGATATAAATTCTAAATACTGTCTTGTTGAACAAAAACAAAAATGTGTGCTGCAGAGATAATTAATTAATATATAAATTATTTTTCAATCAGTATAAATATCAGCTTATTAATATATGTATGATTATAGAGCCATTAAACAGTACCTTGAGATGATCCTGGTTGATTATTGTATGTTCTCCCTCATAGGAAATGATGACCTCATTGGTTAACACCTCAGGTTCAGAAAGGTAACCTTGCTTGAATATTTTAATCCTGAATGTACCATCTTCAGAATATCCTTTTGCTTGGACAGTGAAGCCAAAGGAGTCTTTGGACCTCAAACTCTCGTAATTGTGCTCGTATGACACAACACCCTTCTTCAAGTCCTCCTGCGTGAACAGTGAAGCCTCAATTCCACTCACGATGATCCTCCCATCACTGGGTGGTGAGGTCACTTTGAACTTGATCTCGCTGTCATCTCTGATGTCCATGTTGGAGTCTGCACTCAACAAGATGGTGTTGAAGGTCTTGGTGCTGCCATGGTCCATGACAACCATAGTGTTGTTCACGACTCGCAGGTAGGGGTCACCTGCCTGGACCCAGAGCAGTGCGGTGGTCTTGTGGAAGCCATCTGACACCTGTAGTGGGAAGTGTTCACGGTCTGCTCCATGATGAATGAAGAGAATGTTGTTATCTCTCAAGTCGGCTTGTGTGAAACGGAAGAGGGGTTGTGAGGGATTAGATGTTGACACTATGTTGCCCGAGAGGATTCCCTCACGAGCGTAGACAATTTGGGTATCGTTGAAACCTGAATCATCGTCCTTGAACTGAATGACATCAGGGGTTAACAAACGCTGTCCATGGCGGACCACATTGAAGACTTTATCCACTACCCGAACAGGCACGTGCTCATTCTTGGGTTGAACAGATATTCTGAAAACACCACTTATTGATTCTTGACCATCAGCTTGGCTGTTTGAGCTTCTCGCTTCCTGATCAAATGCCAAGAAATGGAACTCATCACTGCTTGTCTTGGAGCCATCATGCTTGTAAATAAGTCTGTCAAGCTGAAGGTCTTCACTGCTGAACACTCTAATTCCCCCCTCAAATCTAGGCTGTCCAGGTGGTGACTCCCTTATAAGTCGGCCATACTTTGGGTCTTGGGTGACCCGGTATAAAAAATCTGTAGAGCTTGGTGATTGGATCCAGAGATAGTTTCTATTCACAGTGTCCTCACCACCCTGCAAGATAGTCATTCTCTCATTGGTCAAAACAGGAGCATCCGAAGCAGCGAGGATGTTAATTGGGTAGCTGTACACAGGAGAATACTGATCCTCAGCAAAGACTTTGAACTGGAACTGGTCCACACTATCCACAGCTCTACGCACCCGCAGTCTGTAGCTAACATGGCTGTCCCAAAGGTCCTGCTGGGTGAAACTGTCACCCTCAATCAGCTCCCTGTCTAACAACTGGAGACTACCCAGTGTTGGAGGCTTCACAAGGATGTATTTTACAGTTTCTGGATTGGGACTTTTCCCTTTTATCTCAGCCTCAAGCTCTGTGTGTCTGATTGTCTTCTGTTCCTCTCCCTGCATCTCCAGTGGGACCAAGTTAGAAATCTTCACCTGTGCAGGAATGATCTTGACTAAGAAGGTGTTGTTCCAAAGGGAGAACAGTCCCAGATGGATGTCAAACTGAATCCGCTCAACCACAATATCTTCTTGATCACTTGAGTCTGTGCTTACATATATAAGATAGTCTTGATCCAAATCTGATTGATGGAAAGTTGTCACCTGCTTAGGCATGCCGTTACTAGTGATAATCTGCAGTTCGCCAAATCTCAGAGGCTGTGTGACGTTATAAACAATATCTCCATTACGTGGATGAGCAATGACGGCCAGATTTTGAACACCAATAGAAGAGTTGCTTCCCTGAGACAGGAGGAGGCCAGTATTGGTCACAATAGTCATATGCGGCTGTGTGACAGACAGCTTAAAAGTGGTTGATTGACTTATTGAGTGTCCATCAGATACTTCTAAAGTAATTCCAGCAGCACTACCGCCTCTGTGTACAAAATAGATATTGCCATCTTTCAACTGCCTGCAAGTGAACTCGGTGATGCTTCTTCCTGGTTGCTGGCCATTTTCCAAGTAACCAACTTCCATGGACGGTTCTGAGGTTACAGTTACTACCAATTCATCACAGCGTGTGTCAGAATCCACAATTTTGATAAGGGTGGGACTTAAACGAGTCCTCCCATTTTCTGTGATGGAAATGTCTCCACCACTAAGTTGTGGTATATCATTGACAGGAATAATCTCAACTGGAAGGACATACTCCCGGGCAGTTTTTAGACATTCTGGAAGGTAGCCATTACTGTGAGCAGCCACTTTCAACTGGATTTGATCTGCATACCTTTCATTGCCATCATGCAGATACTTAATTTTCTTATTGACAACATCAAGAAGAGTAAACATTTGTGTACGTTTTGTGTTAATGTTCATATCAACCAGTCCATACCAGGGATCGCTCTGGAGAGTAAAAATGATCTCAGACTGACGCATCCCTACGGCATTTAGGTCAAATGTAGGGCTTAGGTTGTTTATATCTAGAAAAACTTCCCCACCCTCAGGCACAAGCAATGGGGTGACGTCAAGGAGTTTTGTTATATTTCTGAACATCTCTGGCATGTCGTCTGATGGGTAGCAATGTTGTTCATTGGGGTCTACATCAACATACCGGATCCGAACAGGTGCAGTAGTTGTAGTTGACTCTAAGTCATAATAACTTGAGTAGTCATAGTCCTCTCCTTCACATTTGACATGGACATCTTTGGTAACCAATGCATCCTGCAGGCTCTTATCCTTCTGATTTACTTTGATTTCCCCCAAGCATCCAATGAAGGATTCAGATGTTATTTCCTGTTCCATACGGTCCAAAAACCCTTCACGGAAGACATCCTTCATCTTCTTCTGAATACCTCCCAAATACAGACTGCCAACTAAGTCAAATTTTTGTGAGGTATCAAGAGGGAGGGAGGCAGACTGGCTATCTACATTAATGTCAAATGAACTCTGATCGACTTGGACCCTAACTCTATGCCACTGATCGTCATCCAGCTGCACCTGGGTATTGTCCAGTACCACCATGCCACTGCCAACGTCCAACAGGCCTTTGAGATAACCTCCCACAACAGCAATAGCAATGAAATCAGACTCTCGGCCAGGGTTGAAAACAAGCAATGCATCCTCAATCGTAGTTTTCATTAGGAACTCCAAGGTCCGTGCAGCCCCACTAGCCCCGCTCCAGGTAGGGAAAGACACAAACGAATCAGGGCTGATGAAACTAGTTGCCTCCCCATCACCAGCCTCAAACTCAGTGCTGCAGGATTCCTTAGTGTCGTGGCAATCTGTTAACTCAGAGTTGAGAATATCAAATCGATGGGACTCAAATTTGACCTCGGTCATGCAGCCCCGGAATGGTGGAATGGCGCTGCTAAGGTAGGGGGCATCTAGGTCTCCTGTCCCTCCCAGCCAAATGCCCAGGTCAATGTTGAGCTCCTCCCCAGCCACAGTCACAGGGATGTATGTTGAGAAGAGCTCATCAATTGTCATGGTCAGTTTGGCATCCTGCAGTGTGAGAGACACTTTGTGTTCCAGAAGGTTGTTCAGTTGTACTCCGAGAGATGAGGACAGTGTCATCTCACCAGCCCCCATGTTCATTCTCACCTATGGGAAAACAAAATGATTATCTACTTAATTCAAATTATACATGGGTTTCTATTTTAGTTGTTGGAAAATGGTCATATGAAACTGGTCAATTTATTATATGACAGTATTTTTATTTGAAATATGCATAACCTTATCCAGGGATATACATTGATCATTAATGTTTAATGGGAATGGGAGTATTTCACTCAGATAAACTTCATTTTATTGTAATGTAAATGTTAACAGTAACCAGAAAATGTACCCATAACCCCATAAAAGCTGTATTTTCAAATGTAATAGCTCCAAGTGTCATTCAATAACATTAGAGTCTTGCTTTAATAATGTTGAATGGAAGGCTTCTTAAACATGCATGGTAGATAAAGGCGATTTCATTTTTGTGAAGTCCTGCTCAGCGCTTCTTGGACCAAAGGAACGCAGAGGATTAGAAAGGTGATAACTTTTCCTTTTATGACACATACCCCGAGATTTTCATCTCATCAAAAATGCAAGACACTACACTTTCTGTGGAAAATCTATTTGAATCTTTGTGATAGCACATCTGACACTAATTCTGCTCCTCTCCGAGTTTGTCAAGCAATTAATTATAGAATTAAAATGTCATAGTTCTCATTCCATTCAGACAACTAGTGAAAGCAAATCAATTTAACATGTTTTCAGAATGGCACCAAATGGAATCACATAAATGGCCTCAGCTGAATGTTGCAATGACTAATAAAACTACATTTAAAGACACATATCGCAGATGTTATACAGTTTTGCATGGTGTGTAGTAGGCCTACAAAGAAAATGTATTTGACTACGTGTGGAAAAGGCTTAAAAATACATTCATAATTTGTGTTTAAATTTGTGTTTAAAGCCGAGACTCTGAAAATCAAAATCAGAATGGTTTTACAGTGGAGAATTAATCAATACAGTTTATTTTACAGCTGAAACAATAACTTATGCGTCAACCTTAACTATACTACAATGTCATGGATTTACTTTTAATCACCCTCCACATGTTGCTCCAAAGATGGCCGTGTTAAGCGCTACATTTTCTCTGAGCATGTGTCTATGTTTGTTAACCGGGACTGAACAAGAGCAATGAGAGAGACAAGACGAGATGACAGGAAAGAGCAACGAGGACAGGAGGAGAAAGAGAGAGCAAAATGGAGAGGACAACAGACAGCCACAGCAGGATATAAGGAGGTGGGATGTATGTTCACGTTAAAGTGTATCACATTGATGCATTTGATAAACTCAGAGAGGAGCAGAATTATCATCAGATGTGCTATCACAAAGATTCAAGTCCAAGAATTTAAACATTCTTGACTTCATCTGCCATCAGTTGAGCTAAAACATGAGCTATAAGGGAACTATCATCAAACCTTTGACTGATAATGACCCATTAAATCATTTCTAAAGGCAAGATGGAAGAAAGAAAAAAAAATCTGAATGATTTTCAATTAAAACACTTTTATTTTAGTGAGCTTTTTTTAGTTTCTCCTTTAGGTTTACTTTTCATTAATTTTCAACTAGTCTTACGCTTACTCCGCCTTGTGCAACATTCAATTGAAGTATCGGTAGCTCCACTTGAAAAAATATTTTGGTACTCTTTCCACCTCTGTTCATACTGGCAAGTGTATATAGGTGTTGTAAGTGGAACTTCCACAGTTTGGTTTCTACTCACCTGTAATTTCCCATTTTGGAGTTCAAGGAACAAGTAGTCTTCCATTCCTGCAGCCAGGAGAAGCAACCCGCTTCGTCGGCTGGTCTTGAACTGTAGTGACAGGTGGAAGGTGGAGACATCTTGGATGGCCTGTACTTTGCAGAGGCTGTCCCCAAAGTAGGATGCTGTGAAAAGAGGTTGAAGAGTGTCAACAACAATGATAAAAGTTTTCATGTCTCAATATTTGTAAAGGAGTACTTAATTGTCCTAACATTACTATAAAGTATCATTTGACAGTAAACTGCTATTGATGGAAAAATACTTTTTTTCAAGTTTTTCAGAAAAGCAGAAAAGAATGTGGTTTGCCACCTGTGCTGTTTTAAAAATATCTAAAATGAGATTTTAAAAGGTTTCAAGGGCAAAAGGATCATGAAACTCATATTGAATGGGTTTGTAGTAAATGACCATGCAACTTTTTCAAATCAATTACTAACAGAAAAACACCAAAACTGTAGTTACATGATTTTCCCACAACAGTAGTGGAAAATGAAATAGGTTGATTTGGTAATTTGCATTCACTGGATCAATGCTGTCCTGCTGCAAAACACGGTGGCTCGCTGCACTGAGGAAGCACAAAAAGACCTTCATATGATGCTATCAGCTTCATAACTCACCCTACAACTGCTGGCAACTCAATTCTGATGTGGAAGTTTGGAGAAACCAATTAGATGAGCTTTTTTCTGAGTCTCATGTTACAGTGCAACTTCCTCAGGATTGACTAGTATATTATCAGGCCTCCTCCAGCTGCTGCTGGCTGAAGAGGAGCTCTTCTGGCCTCAAAGGGATTCTCTCACTGAGACATCAGTCATTACCCCTGCGGAGGTTTCCTGGGCATAGAGTCTTGGGCTGTAGGATTTCCCAGGCTCTAGCTGTCTCCTTTCCAATGATATGCAAATTCAGCCACCTGCCTCGGACTGTGCTCTCCGGAGCTCCTGACAAAATGTGAACCACGGAGGAAGTCAATTATTTCCCCATGCACATGCTCTGAAATTAAACTGGACGACCTCCAAGACCCTGTTTCCTAGGCATGGTTTTCCGTGGCCTTAGCCAAGAGACATAGAAAGGGGGCTTTCCACAAGCCACCCACTTGCCTTCATAGGGATGATAGCTCAAGACATAGAAACTCACTGGATGACAGCGAACAAGGCACTGAACACAACACATTGCTAGCTCTTTAGAATAGTAAAGGAAAGAGTGACATTGCTGTGTCAAAATCGGGACATTCCAATGAGCTCATGAGGGCCAAAATGTCCCCTCAAAACCACCATACCTTATCAAGAACACTAACAGCCTGGCAGGGCAGCGGGCTCAATACCAAAATATCACTAATTAATCACTAAGATATCACTCAAGGCTGATGTTATTTCAGTCAGTACAACATAAGGGTACAGAATATAGGAGAGTAAACATTCACATTCATAGCTATAAATGGATGAAGTATTTTCTCATGACTGTGTGTTTGAGCGTCTGTATGACTGTGTGTGTGTGTGTGTGTGTGTGTGTGTGTGTGTGTGTGTGTGTGTGTGTGTGTGTGCTTAAAGGGCAGCCTGTGTCTGTGTTGCATCCACATTAATGCTATGCTGACAACTTCAAACACTGAAGGGTACATTTGTCCTTTGCTTTCTCATGCTGTAAATGAACCCTTCCATCCCAGATCTGCAACAAATACTGGAAAAGTGAACAAAGACAATCATTTTGATGTCAGCAAGGACGAAAGCAAAGCTTTCATCATCGCGACCATGATTTTGTGATTTCACTAAGAGGCATTTGCTTTTGGTTCCAAGGCTGCTCTGTCATGAACAAAGTCAGTGATGAATTGTCTCAACACAGAGCCAAATACCCAGAGCAACTTTCGGTTACACACTGTTGCACAGAACTGCTCTCCTGCAGCCAAAGAAGCGCAAAGTTGGTCGCTCCCAGAAATGAACAACAGGAAATTCTCTGCGCCATTATCGCATGCTGAACATGACAATCTATTATCATGTGATTATGAGTAGGCAACAAATCACCTAAAATAGATTAGAGAAAATGTCCAATGAAAAGACAAATCAATGAAATCATATTTTGTACTTCAAAAAGATAATGTAGCGCAAAATACTGATATCATTTCTATTAGTAAATTGAATTAAATGATAACAGAGTTAGGTATCATTGATTTTTCAGAAGCTATCGTTGTTGACTGTTACTGTCTGCGCCAGAGGCTCTTATGGTGCACATTGGAAAACTATTTAAAAGCCAAGGTCTTCCAAATAAAAGACTAGTACTAATTGCACAGGAGCCTTAGGGGTGAAACTAAAAAAGAGGAAAAAGAACCTTTTCTTAAAGGCAATTGCATTAACAAAGAAAATCGCAATGAGCTCCATGGTCCTTAAACCCGAGCTTTTGTTGGATTGTTCACTGAGCATGGGGATAAAAAGCTGAAGGAGAGAGCGATGCCAAGACAATTCTGCCTGGGGATTTTCTGGTTCAAATTGAGCTTGCTGCTGCTGCCTTCAGGAAAAGGAGCACATTTTCTAATGAGACACAATGGCTCTACTCTCCGCAGTGTACCTGGACCTGGAATTCATTAGTTCCCTGGCTAAGCCGCACAAAGCTGTGAATAGAATACACAGCGATAAAGGACATTTTCGATAGGCTATATGTGTAAAATGGCCTGTTCTGTTGCACGTCTGTTTTTTTGGGCCCTTGCTTCAGGACTGTATGGAGCACGGACAGAGTTAAGACTGTTCCTATGTTCACACATTCAGGCAGATATGCAAAGAGAGATTCGTACCTACATGATGAAAAAACCCCGCAGGAATAGTGTTTGAGAAAGGGAAGGTGAATCAAAAAGCCTTTTACTTTTCTAGTGCATAATACAACTCAGAAATTCTCCATCTTCCAGGGACTTTGGGGATGGGGTAGATGGGATCTAGCTGAGGTGATTTCTGTGGCATGGCAAGGCATCATTAACAGTGAAGTATCATCCCTGCTCCTTCAGAGTGTAAGCCTGGAGCTGTGAAGCTGCTGACAGGCTTGGTCTGTGTGTGTGGGGTGGTTATCCCACCTTAGAGAGCGAGCTGGACTGATCTCGGGACAGTCTCCGATCCCCTTTAGCTACCACACCCCGCCTTACACTACTTTATTGTGCATCAAGCAGAATCCTGGTCTTAAGCCAATGCAGATGGCTATAATTTGATGACTGACTGAGCTTGTATTTATAATGCTTCAAGGAAACTAAGAGTCTTTCTCTCTTTCATGAAAGACTGAATGAATTACCCCGTTGTCTTTCCTTCCCTTTCCTCCTCCTCTTCTCCGTTCCTCTTTTGGTCTCGATCTAGCGACACATGTCCGGAAAAGCTATGGGGAAGAGAGACAGATCGACCACAAGCGCTCGAAGATTGGAGACACTCGGTCGGCTTTGTGTCCTGTGACTTGCCTGTGCCGATGAGTCAGACTCACTCGCCATTCAGGGAGGTTTTATGTGAGAGTGAAGATGTGCCGGGCTGACAAACAAGATTTGATTCTACAGGATGCTAGTTTGCGCTGCCCTCATTTGTACTGGTTATCCAATGAAATACTTAGATGACACGCAGCAGCCTGAGGCCTAAATACTTAAAGCACCGCTAGTACCTGTAAGTATTGGATGGTACTCCTACTTGGATTGGCAAATGAATCTTTTCTGATACAGATACTTTAATGAATTAGTTCAAATGTATTAAACTTTTTGGTAGGAAGAAAATTTTCATGAGTTCCACAAGGTTAACAAGGAGGATAGTAAAACTGTACATGCTAGCTGTGCTGAGCCAAGGTATCTTGTGGAGGGTCCAATATGAAAAATTTCAATCCAACAACTTTAATAAAACATCTTAATTCACATCACCCTAGAGAGCACGAGGACTTCACCACAGCCAAACAGCAGCAGCTAGCTAGCCAGGCGAGCACTAGCCAAGCAAAGCAGCAAATGCTAAAACAATCCATATACAGACAAGAGCGGCTCGCTGGTGATGGCAAAAAAATCACACCGAGAAAATAATTCATTTGCTTTAGATGACCAACCTCTTTCAGTATCAGTTTCAAGATTCTGTTGGTTACTGCTTCACCTCGAGCCACGGTACACCACCCCCAACCCCCCGAAACGGAGAAGCTATATCCTCTAGCAATGTGGTATTTTTTTCTATTTTATTACTTTTTTATTTGATAATTGATATACAATGGTAAGCACGGTGGCACAGTACTTGCACTGCTACCTCACAGCAAGAAGGTCCTGGGTTCGATTCCCGCCTGGGGTGCTATTGACTCTGGGGTGCCCAGGTGGGTTATCTCCCGGGCCTTTCTGTGTGAAAAAACATGCAAGAAGATCGCCATCTCCTGTCCAGTTCCTGACCACAACGTGAACTTAACATCTGGAGCAGTTGGTCCCTGGGCACCGACGTGGAAGGCTGCCCACTGCCCCTGGTGGGGCAGCGCAAAAACAGGATGGGATAAATGCTGCAGCCAAATTTCTGCAGCCACCCTCCCTGCATGCTGTGTGTGTTTGGCGGCCACCACCGACTGCATGCTGTGTGTGTGTGTGTGTGAGACACAAAAAATGTGGACCAATAAAGTGTGTTCTTCTTCAGTGCATAATTTGATCAGATGAATAAATAAATGAACGTATTTGGTCCTGCAATAGTTTCATAACAGGCCAATAGTCGGCAGCCTATCAGTCCGATCCGATCCACTTGACAAAGTACTCATTACTTGTATTGGTTCTGAAAAATTGGTTTTGTTGCATCTCTACATAATAGTACTATTATTTTCACATCAGAGTCCACATTTCTATCATCTAATATGTTTTGCTAAAGTATGTTTACAAATCTAAGCACCGGGGGAGCAAGGATACCCAGTGTGTGTTCTTCTCCTCCAGTTTTGCCATAGTAACAGTCCCCGGAAGCCAAACAAACCATCTACTTACGTAGCCCATGGTTAAACCATGGTTAGCTCGACTATAAATAGTGGTTATGTTGGTCATTTGTTTCCTTTGCAGGGCTGTGCCTACTACACTAGGGCATAATGACTTCAGGATATAATTATATGAAGCATAGGGTGCTGCTACCCAGAGATAGAATTGGAGAGCATTTAGGGGGTATAATGACATTTACCATATGCAACACAGTAATTACCATGACAAGCAATTATATCTCACTCTCCTGGGTTATGAATGAGTCAAGACAAGGGTCAACAGCAATCCTGCTTGTAATAAACATTAGTTTTGCAGTTGTGTCTGCAGCTAGCAACTCTGCGGCCCGTCAGAATAAGGGTTATACAGTGGCCACTTTATTAGGTACACCTGCTCACAAATATCTCATCAGCCAATCATGTGGCAGCAGCTCAGTACATAAAAGCATGCAGACGTGGTGAAGCGGTTCAGTTGTTGTTCAGACCAAACATCAGAATGGGGAAGAAATGTGATCTAAGTGACTTTGACCATGGAATGATTGTTGGTGCCAGATGGGGTGGTTGGAGTGTCTTAGAAACTGCCGATCTCCTGGGAGTTTCATACACAACAGTCTGTAGAGCTTACAGAGAACAAAAACAAACAAACAAAAAACATTCAGTGACCGGCAGTTTTGTGGGCGAAAACACCTTGTTAATGAGAGAGGTCAGAGGAGAATGGCCAGACCGGTTCAAGCTGACAGGAAGGCGACAGTAACTCAACAGTGGTATGCAGAAGAGCATCTCTGAACGCACAACACGTCGAACCTTGAAGTGGATGTGCCAGACCACACCGGGTTCCCATGAGTTCAGTGTACTACAATGGCCTCCGCAGTCACCAGATCTCAATCCACTAGAGTACCTCTGGGATGGGAGCTGCGGCAACTGCATCATGCTTTCATGTCAAAATGGATCAGATTCTCTAAGAAATGTATGCAATGAATCCATGCCACAAATAATCCAGGTTGTGGGGGCAAATGGGGGTCGCACCAAGTACTAGAAAGGTGCACCTAATAAGTGCACCTTTGTATAAGACTGTATAAGAGCAACTATCAGTCCAATGTAATCCAGGGCATGTCCAGGCGGTCAAAGTACGTCCACTAAAAGTGCTTGATTTTGCCACTGACAGGCTCAGATTGTTATTCGTGTGTCTGACAAGTGTCTGACAACATTACCGAAAGGATCGCTACAGAAATAGACCGTTTTTAACCATTGCAAGAAGAGGATCGTGTAAACAACTGTCCTCTTCCTGCAACGAGTGAATCCTCTTGCTTTCATAGACCACCTTTGTCAGAGTTGAGAGTTCAGAGTTCAGAGTTGTTGTTAAAAAAAGGTCTATTTCTGGTTAAAAACGGCCTATTTCTGTAGCGATCCTTTTGGTAATGTTGTCATTACCTTTCGGCTGAGCCGATCTACCGGAGCAACTGCGAAACTTTTGGGATCTACTTAAAAGGTATGATAAGCGATTTTGTGGATATAGAGGCCAGGTTGAAAAACCCCGGAATTACCCTTTAACTCAACCTCAACTTCACTTGAGTCTTTATGCCTAACCGTGACCTCATAGAGATAAAAAAAAAAAAGGTTAATTGGTGACTCAGTCAAGGGTTCAGTCAAGTTTGGTTTGCAGCCTGAGTAAAAATGATTTCCCAAGGACTAACACTTTGTTTGATAATGGTCTGTAGCGTTAATTCAGATAAGCGTAAGTAACCTACAGGCCTTCTGACATTGGCATTCAGTAAGACAACCTCAACCTCTTGACAGCAACAGCTACGGCACGCTATTCACACACTACTCACAGCACGCTAGCTGCTCTTAAAAGGAGATGAACATGCAGCACAACACCGTTACAGACCTGATGGTGCTTGTGCAGCGCCATAATTAGCTTTGGCCTCCGAATACAGGGGGGGCTGTATAGGAAACGGCCGCTAACTCCGGCGCTGTTAAACAGTAGAGAGCAGAGGCACAACTCTACATAGTATGGCAATGCTGTTTTATAAGTCCCCCCATTCACTTTTGAGAAGTCACCAGGGACGCACTTTTACGGGCTTTATGGAGCCGTTTCTCAGACCAGACTACGGCAGCGTGAAAGCAAACACAACATCATTTTAGCTTCCTTTCAAATCCCCATCTACCTCCGCATCCCTTTGAGACACACCAATGCCAACCCGAGTGAAGAAGCACAATACATAAAAACGGAGGCTTGTGGGGGCCTCGGCGGGTGGCCACCTCCCTGGCAATAATTAAAACTTTTCAGCTCCCTTTCTGTAAAACTCACACTTACACAACAGACAGGGGGTGGGGACAGCAATGAAAAATTATGACCTTTCCCCGTGAAAGGAGAATAACAGCGTAATGTAATTTCAGCTGTGAAAATGGACCTGTGAGAAAAGGGAGGGAAAGCATGGAAACGAGGACGTGAAAGACTCACTGTTGTCTGAGTTTGGTCTGTTAATGCCAGAGAGGGTCTGAAAGGTTTGGTTTCTATTCAGAATGAATAGGAAAATCTCCCTTTTTTTTAGGATACACAAAATAAGTGTCAGATTTCTTTTGTTTTATTGGTGGCAGAAGGCAGACTCATTTTGTTGAGGACAGATTACATTTGTGGGGAAAAAAAAAAGGCAAACATGTTTTCATCTACTGCTGTTTTCTCGCTTCATCACTGGATTCAGATCTTTGTGTTTGAACAGGAAATCAGACGGGATCAGAGAGGTGAGAGGTCAGTGGGTAGTAGCTTAAGACCACACAGCATCCAATATATAATGACATTCAGTTGAAAAACAAGGAACACACAGTCTTGTTTCATGTCCAGTTTATGTTTCAAAAGTCAGGATCCCTCCCTTACTCAGACGGCCTGCACACTTCCTTACTCAGACGCCAGTGAAAACTATATTTGTATAGATTTTGGCTGCGTTTGAGTTTCATGTTCAATTTGCCATACTGTAGCTCACTGACACGAATGAACAAGGAAATATTGTGCTAGTCCTCAAAGTGTAACAACACACAACGGGACCATCTCTTCCTTCAGCTGCAGTGTAAACAATTTTTTTGTCTCAAACTTTATATTCCAGTCTCGTGAGGTGTGCGCCGAAGTCACGGTGTGTTCCAAGCGCTCATCACACCCAACTAAAAGACTAGTTGGTCATAATGGCTTTGGAGCGATGATCTCACTCACCTAATGACATTGTAAGACAAACAGAGCTGTGAACAGAAGCACTGTGGCGACTCACAGGCCTCTGCTGTAGTTTATGACCCGCTAATACAAAGCATGCCTGTGTCAGCCCAGCCGAGCTACGGAAGCCATCAACCGCCAAGGTCCCAGTGGGTGGGTTCTGTTTAAATAATCCCGCTGTGACGTCACAGGACCGACCCCCCCCCATCCTATTGCACCCTACACCCCTCCTCTCAACCCCCCGGCCCCCACACACTATTTTGCCAAATAAGCATGTGGTCCAAAAAGCGTACCAACAAATTACTTTTTTATACATATAGCTTTGACTTTTTCTGTTTTCCCCTCAGCTGGAGGTAGGCTGTAAGAAATCAGAGCTCAAGGGCATTTTAACACACCAATTACGACCTGGCTCCTTGGCCATGTGGAAAGTGGATAGGATAAGGTGTCAAGGTGTGTCTATAGGGACAGCAAAGGGGGGTGAGGTTGAAGTGGTGTCATACTGAGCAACGGCAAAACATGAAACATCATGAAAACTATGAAACTTCTAAAGAGTTCTGCAGTGACACATTGCTCACCATGTGGATTTCACTGAAATACCCATGCAACTCGACCTGACCAGAGGTCGGTGAAGGACATACTAAAAAGATTTTCATTGTCCTACTTTATTCAACAATGAGAGAACTGTATCTAATGCATGATGGTTTTCTCCTGGGCAGGCTACGCTGGCCTCGTTCCACTTATGGTGCAACATCATAGCAGAAGGAAATGAGCTAGCGGTTAAGCACTGGCACTTCAGTCTCTAATAGTTACAATGTAAACATGGGAATACAAGTGCTCTGTTGCTACTGACTAGTATAGATAATTGTTGGTGATTTCAGGCCACCGGTTTGAGGTGTAATATTGCATCATGCCACTGTGATGTGTTTGTAGTCCACCAGTCATGTTCTGTCAGTCTGGAAAGGTCACACCAGAGCTTTGCATCAGAGTTTCCATCTTTCTGCATTAATGCAATGTATGTATTTGCTGACAGGCAACCCCTCATAACTACTAATACTGTACTACTGCAGCATGTGCACAGAGCAACCATTGCTCAGCCGTGACCTAAATTCAAAGTTTCCCAAGTTTGGAACATGCAGTCGCAGGCACCTGATGCAGCCTTGTGTCTTGTATCAATCACCACCACGCCCATTCCGGTTACATCACTTCCTGTTACTTGTCTGTTAACATACTGTTATGCTATTAAAAACTGTTTACACAGGATTCCGCTCATCCTGATTCTTTCTAGCACTGCCTCCTTCACCCTAGTCTATTCAATAGCTTCATTCAGCTTTGCTCGGAGAGCTCTTATGGCTGCAGTTATGAGCAGGAGTGCAGGCATCAGTCACTCCACCACTAATTATCAGCATGACATTGGCTTTTCAGTGGGCTGGAAAACACTTTGCTGAGTAGCAGTTCACTGTTGTAAATCAATCCGCTTGAACGTCAGCACAGGGGAAGAGATTTAAGACCTGGACCCTAAGAAACCTCGCTCAACTGGGGTCCTTTGTGTCCTTTGATGGGGTTTGGCTTGGGCTTGGCTGCTGCAGGGGCTCCATTTTGGCCCCAGACAGATCCCATGAGTTAGCCATCTCTGTCTTTCCTTTCCCTCTCTCTCTAATATTTTTACTTAGTTACTTTTTACTTATTTTATTTCTCTTTTTACACCATCTCTCAGCAGTGTGTTATTTGTGTTATTTTTGCTGTATAGCAAAAGGCCGCTTACTCCTGCTTACTATGGCTACGACTCTACATAGCATGGCCTGGTGCATATGGTGCATATGGTGCATATGCTTCATAAAAACAACTACAGCTGCATAAAGCTGCACGTCTCACACCTTATTCAAGTCTGCAATACATTGCCACTGACACAAGAAGATCTATGCAGGTCATGTTTGTCTGGTGTACAGGCCTGACCCTTTGTCATGTCAGTTTCAAGGTTTAGAAATAACTACTTTGACATAGATTTATACCTACACACATTTCTGAGGCCAAATCCGATAGCGTGGCCTCTCTATAAATGAGGCCCCCGGTCTAGCCGCCGTCCGAGGAGGGGAAACTGTGATACAGAAGCTGCAGTGAAGGGGGCCTCCCAAAACCCATATCCGGCTTTAACCTGGGTCTGTAAAGTCAGTGTGTGTTTGAGATCAGAGCGTCACATTAGGCCCTATAATGAGAACCAGCTGAAGGCACACACCACCAGACTGACCCTCTCTACGCCCCCCCCCCCCGCCATCACCTCCCCTTCCCCCCAAGCCCCGGAGACACCTCTCCCTTACACCCATAACCCAACAGCATTTAGGCCTAGACAAATGCTTTATCCAGATGCTTGCTTTCAAACCCTTCCATCCAGTGTTACTTCATACCATTCCCGTGCACACACCCAAAGAAGGAAAAACTGTATGATGTATGCAAACATACATCATGAACACACGTGCTCAAGCACTCAACTCAACTGCGGACACACACCCCAAAACAATAAGACGCTTTTTCTCCGCTATCCGTCAGATGTCCCACAACCTGTCAGACCCGCCGATTGAGTCGGTGTACCCTCAGATGCCCCCTCTCTCCCGCCACTCACACCGCTGCTTCCCACTGCGCTACCGTTGAGGAGGCCACTCCGCCCCCAGCCAGCGAGCTGCCCTTCTCTCAATAGCGTCCCTCTCATTTGGGAGAAATTAGGAGCACCCACCCTGCCTCTCTACCTCCTCCCCGGCCTCCCTACTCTCGCTCTTCCTCTACCCGCCACTCTCGGCCCAAAATAAACAGCGTATTACGCGGAAAGCCCGGGAACGCTGCAAAACAACTTAAACTGCACTCTAATCTTCCAGCTCCAACTTCACTTTCATTTTTCCACAGCCCGCCCGCCCGGTTTGGTTTGGTTGAGGTACTGACTTGAAGACAGATAGCATTGGTTTCAATGGAAAATGACGGTAGTCAGCAGCAGACATGGAGACCATCTCCAAGGGTTTAGGGTTTTCCCCCCTCTTTTCAAGTTGTTGCCTGGAGCTAATGTATTTCAGGGTTGATAAATGCAGATTTGATTTGTTATTATTTCATAGAGAAAATGTAGAATCCTATGCATTCTATTTACTATCTATCTAAATATTGTAGTGTTTTTGTGTTATATATTGGTTGACTCTTGGGTGACTTGTAAATGTAAATGATCACATACAAATATATGATGAAGTTTTTGACTTCATGTGTGTCTGATAGGGCTTTATAATGCACACTTGATGTTATAAAGGTATGTTCATTTCACAATCAAAATGATGCAAAATCTAACTATTCCTGCCTAGTCCGAAACATGGCATAGAAGTGTTCAACTTTACTCTGCTGAGGCTGGACCATGGATGTGCCCATGCCACATCCACGGTAATGGTTTAAACATGTGGTGCAGTGAGAGAATTCCCCTGAGGGGAACAGACTCAGCCTTCCCCGACCAATCATTCACTGACAGCAGCCACTCTGTACACCGCAGTGGGCCTGGAGGTATGTTGTGGTGACACGTGTCCTCTAACACAACCCAGTGTTTACATCACTCACTCCCATTGGCAACTGTGTTGTGTACAGATGTAGCCACAGTAGAAGTCCCACATTTTAATCTATGCTTGCTGCACTACCGCTGCACTGCTGCTAGGAGAAATTGCAAAATTCAAAATTCCTTTTCTTTTCAGCCCTCAGAAGGCACAAAGAATGATCGGACAACCAGTTGTTTGACAGACACAAATTTAGTGGCTTTGCAGTTGTGTCATGTTTACATCTGGCGCATGGTCGCAGGTCGACTTGTGAAATGGTGGCGCACAAGTAATGTAAATATACAACAAAAAGATTGAAGATTGTTGGTGGTGGTTGAACTGACCTACGGTTCATTGATGTTAAAAGTAAATGTGAACAGTCGGATAAGGTAGATGTGTTGCCTTTAGCACTAAACAAACAGTTGGTCTTTGGCTTTGTTAGCTAGCCAGCAAGTAGGTAGTTTAGTAAGTAACCCATGTTAATGCTAAGACACGGCTACTAGCCACTACCAAGGCTAGCTAGTTAGCTAGCTAACAAGCTGAACATTATCCAACCACAATGGCCAGCACAGAAATGAACCATCTCCATTGAATTCTGTTGAGATTGCCAAATTGTACGCTTAGAAATACACTCAACTGTTCACAGTCACTGTTGTCTAGAGCTGTGGACCTCCACTATGGCCGCCAGACTGTGTTATGTCACAGTCTTAGTTCTATTTTGCAACATTTTAGAAAGAATTGGCTGCAATGAAGTGTTAGTGTAGTATTAATCCAGGACAGAAACAAGATGGGAACGTTTTACCATAGTTAACAAAGGTGTGATTTCAAACAGGAAGGCAGAGATACTGTATAACAAGGACCTGATAATAGACAAAGGTTTTTATGATTATATTTTTAGTGCTGTCAGGAAAGATTGTTGGCAGTGAGAGGGAGAGAGAGAAGGCAACATGTGACAAGGGTTATGAGCCAGATTCAAACCACAACGCCACGAGTTCATGTGTGCCTTAGCCTGCTGAGCCTGCTGAGCCTCAGGGATGCCCCAAAGAAAAAATATTTAGAGAGACAACAATATTCAGAGAGAAAGAGATATGATGAGCTAGGCCCAGAGAAACTGGGAAGCATGCCTCTGGGAGGAGAGAAACATCTCTTGAGAAATACAAAGAGTGAATGCAGGAAGACTGAGAACAACATTAGACAGCTTTTCTTTTTGCTGTTCCTGAGAGTTTTGGCACCAAACTTCAGCGACAGAAATGGTCCTTACCACTTACGATAGACGATAACAAATGCAAGCAGTTTGAATGGGCTGTTGTTCCAACAACTTCCCTGTGTATCAAACACAGTGCTCTGTGTATCAAACAGATGTAATTGCAAGTGCACCTCATTGCCTCTGACTGATTGCACTGTTATTTCGTTTCATTTGAATTAATTTGTTCATAATCTTCCTGTTTGCATTTCATAGAGCCTAACATGCTGGCTGATGTTCTCCTAAACCAAATGCTCCCAACTGATGATGAGCATTGTAGACTCCTGCTGTGTAGTCCTATCTCCCCTGTAAAAGAAAAAGCCCAAATGCCAAGGATGACAGCAGATGCCCAGGGCAGCTATAGTTGGCTGACTTCTCCTCAAGTACTGAACTGATCTACGAACGTGTATGTGTTGAAAGGTGAAATGATTCTACCACAGTCAAAGATCATTTTAAATTGCCAGAGCACTGGATGCGAGGACTAGTGGTCTGTGGCAGCTGAGTGGAAGCTTCAGATCTGCTCAGAAGTTGTAAAACATACATCCACAATCTTAGGAATGAGAGTAAGAAACTGCTGCAATGGTTTCAATGGAGTGGCCGAGTCATGAAAGGCTCAGGCACTTTCTGCATGTAAACAGGTCAAGGAATTGTAGAGCAAAGATTTTAAAAGATTTTACTTCTACACTGAACAGATAAAATATTAGCAACACCATACTAAGTACTGAGTTGCACACCCTTTTGCACAATCCATGTCTAAGTTGGCTTAAAACTCTCTCTTTATCCTGCCTCCTCCTCCTCATCAAGTGAGTATCTCCCCTTCTTGAGTGAAATACTCAAATACTAGAGTGTGTACAATCTATGTGTTACTCTAGTATATGTTGCAACACCATGTCTGCTTATCCAAATCCAGTGCATCTGGTGCTGTGAGTCTTATGTAGTAAATCCAAATACAGCGTGCTCTACATGTGCCTATGTTGCCACATCCCCCCCCCCCCCCGTCATCCATCATCAGGTACACAAATCTTTAATCTTGTCACAGCACAATTACGTATACTGATGAAAGTGACACACGTGTGTGAATAATGTCATGGTAAAAGACATGCGATACCTACAGATGGCTTGTGTGGATTCTGCGCATAAAACCCACATCGATAAACATAGTTTTACATACAATGGTGACAGCCCCATGGCTTTATTTAGATTTATGAGCACATTTGTTCATCTCATCGAGGTGCTAGATGGCTTTTTGCCCACTTTGGTAGGGTGGGGGGGTGAACATTGTCAAGGCTGTCAGACTGTGATGAATCCAGGGTTGGCGGAGTGCGGTGTTGAAACACAGAGTCAACGAGACCGAGAGAGAGATTATCAACAGGGGCGAGCGAGTCACTGAGCACTGGGGAAAAGGGAAAGTGAGGAATGTGGTTTTTATTCACTGCTAGAGGCACAAGCGGAGTCACTGTCTTGACTGAGGACTCTACAGCAAAACTCTTGACTAAAATCATGAACCCCTCTTCATGAACCCGTGTACCCGAGCACAGAAAAATAACCTTGCACTTCGACGAGGTGGAGACTGGAAAAAGATGAGCTAAGGATGTAAAAGATGCAATTATGTGAAATTATACACATTCAACCTATTGCTCCATAAGATCATACCTTAAAATACAGTACAGCATTGTGACACTAAGAACAGACCAGGATTTTATAATCTATAGCATGTCAATTCATTTTATTGAAAGACTCCTCTACTCCTTTTCCATGAGGATGCCCTCTCTCGGCAGAAAGTATGTCATGAGTGTGCTGTCACAGATAATGTTCCCCTCAGCAGCGAGCGTTGTTCACCTTCTTTCCTCTCCATTTCCCTGCTAATGTAATACGCATACATGCAGTCAACACGCTGTCATTTAGCAGGCATTGAGCCACGTGTGGCTGACCATACAACAGACACAGGGGGAAATCATGTATGATTCGGTTCATCTTGTATGAATGGAACAAAGACTCACATTCTGATGACACATTTCTAAGTCGTTCTTTAAAGGTACACCCACTTCACAGGTTGGCAGCTCCAAATGGCAGCAAGAGGTAACTGTGTGAACTAAATGTAAACTTCAAAACCCAGAAATCCTCTAGCCTGAAGTGCATAGCCTTTATTATCCACTTTATTCTACCTCTTGATGCGTGTGACCTTTTTTACTTGACGTGTCTAGTGTTAAATACTAAGGTAACACCGTCAGTGTCTTTAAACTCTTTTTTTCCCGATAAGACAACAGATTAAGAATTATTAACATGTAGTACCTTTCCTTTTTCCCCACTAGACACAGAAGAGCACTTTCAGTAGCGGTAAAGAACTTGATCTCAAATCATGGAGCCAAAAATCCACCAGTCAGACGATTGGTGGTAATCCCTCTTCAAGGTTAGATATTTGGGTTTTCAAGTCTTCAGGCAGGCTTACTCTGTTCTACTTGCTCCCCATTTAACCTCCTGCTGAAATCCCTCCTGTGCACCTGTATTTGGGACATTCATTGCAATTCATTAGCTGTTACCTATGTGGAATGCTTATGAAACCATTTGACCTTTTTTCCAAAAAGGAGGCGACCATCCATTATGTTCCTCCCGGCTCGTTTGGGAGGAAGAGGAGTTTATAGAGATGGAACTTTTCCGTTCTCCCTTTGCCTCATTAAACTGAAAATGATACACTTTTCACCTGTAAAACAAATGGGGAAAAGGGGACTGGAGGCCTCCTGCCATATTAAACCAAACCTAAACCATCTGCAGATGTTTTCACTGTTGCTTATCCACTAAGTAAGCAAACCTGTCTTGCAGAATGCTGAAATGTCAATATGTGTGTGAATAGATGTGCCACATGGTCTTGATCATGCATACATTACATCTCAAACTTCGCAGGGGGATCAGATTCCATATCGGGGGATGTGTTCATCGGAAATCTGCGGATTAGCTTTTGGAGTATTTCACAGATCTGGATGATCTGTCAAGCTGGCAGCAAGCTTGACAGATCATCCAAGCCTGACATCATCCCAGCCCTCTGTCTCAAACATCAGACGGAGATGATAAAAAGTCTTGACCCCATACCCACTCCATGTCACGTCATTCTGTAAAATACAAAACCTCTATCCTGCCATGAATGGAGAAATAGCTTCTTTTCTTTTTAGATTTGTATCTTTTCATTCCATTTAGCAAAAGTATTTCACTCCAAGTAAGACTCCGTGTGGGGAGCAAGGACTTTCACAAAGCTGTTGTACAATGTCTCTTGTGAAACGCAGCCTTAAAAAAAAAGATCGATATCTACAGTGCGATGCAAGAATGGTATGATGAAAATCATTTACCTGAGCTGTAGTAAACATTGGCCTAACCGGATCCAAGTCAAGACAAAGACCAAAGACCGGACTGAGTCAAGACTACAGCATTAAATTGGCAAGATGTACTTCAAACTGCTACCAAGTTGAAACATGATGATCCCCTGAGTCCCTTAGTGGGAGTGGATTTCATGGTAACCTGTTGGCATCTTGCATTGTACATTCATTTTGGTTGGTGGATTGGAAGTTGAGCAATCCTCAGTCACCTTTGGCTGTAGCAGCTGGGATGGTTCCACTGTCCAGCATTTTGAGTCGCTTCATGCTGTTCATTCAAAGTGAGGCAGTCCTCTTCCTGTTATGGTTGAGGTACTTCCTTTGTGCCGACATTTGCGGGATGTCATTAAATTGTGGGAAAATGGCACACAGACTGATTTTAGGATTTCATATGAAGTGAAACTCTTACAAAATAATGAATTTATCATCCAACCAAGACAAGTGAACCCAATTGGATTTAAATACATTCTGAGGTGCACATGTCAAAGGCCCTGTGGGGAGGATCTTGGACTAATTGGAAAAACTCAGTGGTGGGTTCCTCTTGCTAATGGGTGAATGATTTCACAGCTCTGATTAGGGTCAGACATTCATAAAAACAGTTTTTCCCATCATGTTTGTGGGCGATATCATTTCTATTTTTGTTGTTGTATGCAATTTTTTTGTTTTGAATCTAGTGCCTAAACCCCTTTGAACCATTTGTAAATGATATGAATGTTTGCACCCACCCAAACATAATAAGCAAAAGACTGAAATATCTGTGTTACCAGTGAACTTATTTGGACAGACAGCCTAGATGTCCCAGACAGTACAGTTGAAGGACGGTAGCTCGGAAAAGGTTGGAAAAAGCCAAGGCACCACCCTCAGTCTGGGAAGACTGGGCTTCACTTCAAATATCATAGTTATTTGTAACAACAGTGAAGCCTCCTCCCATCTGCAGTGAGGGGTTACTTGAGGTAATTCTCTGCTTTCTGTTCTAAATGAATCTGCTAACAATAAAGAGCTGCGCTCGCGAGTATGGGCAGCCCACCTTCAGTGATGTTTTATACTGAAGTTCACTAATTAATGCTTAAGTGCTTAATGATGGTGGCGTAACTAACAGTTAGCAAGCTGTTGTTACACGTATTTGGCGAGTATGTGGTCTGTCTCAGACAGATGACAGTCTGGGTATTTTAGTCACGTATAATATACTTTGGTCAGCAGAGCATTTTGGAAAGGGAACATTAGGATTTGCTTCCTGACTTTGACTCATAGGCCAGGGTGTGGTGCTGAATGCAGCACAAATAACTCTCGATATTCAGTTACAACGTTTTTATCAGTGTTAACGCTTCATGTATTCACAATGTTTGTTGTGCATGAGGTCAGTTCACTCGCTGCTCCCTTTTTTTAACACCTGGGATTTTTACAGGCTGATCAACTCACTTCATTTTATTACAGTCTCACACAATTCAGTGCACTTACATGATCCACATGTGGTCGTTCTCAGTCTTGACAGTTCAATAATGTGTGGTAGTTTATAGCGACAACACAAGCCTGGGTGTTGGGTGGCTTAAGAGACTAAAGTTCATTGAATTCAGAAAATGAAGTGTTAGTGTGGAAGTGAAACTGAAGCTCTCTTACTGGTTTTATACCAGGCTCTGAACCTCTCGTTCACTCTGGCTAGATGCTGAAATGTTTCTAACCACTTGTCCGAAAGATCGCTCTGATAGAAAATCTGCACATGCTGAAAACATTACCACAAACTGTTTCATCTGTTTGGCTGATCACTCTTCACTTCTTGGACACTTGGGATACAAAGCAACCTCTTCTTGCATGATATAATTTACTACTTTTAATGTCGAAAGCACTATACTGGACTGTTACTGTATTAAATTCTTTGCTTTTTCATGGCTTTTGGCAGCGTTTGCACAGTTGAACTGAACAGTTACAGTATGCATTGATGCAGGGAACCAGAGAACATAATTGCAAGCGTACATTTCTTCACTGTAATGATAATAATGAACTCAATGTGCAAGTCATGTCAGATTTAGTTCTAAAACATGTTTTAGCCAAACAGGTTAGTAAAAATGTTCTTTACAGAGCAGCCAAGGACGTAAATACACACAAAATTAAATAACAAACTGCATCGGCAGTAACACAAGTGGGGAGCTTGACAATGTGCTTATGACACATTCATCTATCGTCTCTATGCTTCAGATGGCCACACACCGGAAAACTCACATACACCCAGACACACACAAACACACACAAGTACGCACATTACCTGCTCTCACAGAATCAGTCCAATGAGCCACAGACACGCTCGATTCCAACCACACAAACACACAGCCGACGATATAGAAAAAGGACTTGGCTACACTGAGGCAAATGCAGGTTATAGAAGAGAGCTTATGACTGGAAGGTTGTCGATTTGAATCCCGGGACGAGCTTGGAAATGAAACAGTAATGCTGTCTCCTCCATTGAGGTGCCCTTGAGCAAGACACTTAACCCCCAACTGCTCACAGTGAGGCTACTCAGTGGCCAACAGCAGAAGGCTGTGCTTGCGCTCGGTAGCTCCCCAGCGTGAATGTGCGTAGCTACGTGAATGTGAAGCGGGACGTTGCTGAAGGTTAAAAACTTCTTTACCTCCTGAATACTCATCACGTTCTACACCTGCCATATGGAGGCTATATCAGCCTTCTTGTTTGGTGATCTGTCGCACAACAAAGAAAATGTTGTGAGCGCATAGGGCACCTTCACCTTGATTCCCTAAGCCATCAAACAATTGATGAATAGTGATGAATAAGTGATGATGCAGCTCTATACATCCACTAAGACTCATTTGAATTGGAGGAAATTTGGACAATTGGAAAATTAAATTGCACACATGAACAAGTACGTGTACATACAGACACACACAACCTCGCAGCTCTGCTTTACAAGCTTGATGACTGTGAGAATGTGTTTGCCAAGTTTAACTGCGTACCTCCTCTGACTCTGCCATGGCAAGCTTTGAGGTGGTTTTGGATCCAGGAGAAGAAGGCGCTTTTTAAAACATTTATGAGACTCCATCGCAGAAGGGAGGGGCCATCTAACCCAGGCTGTAGAGGAAACTGCCCCCCCCCCCCCCCCCAAAAAAAAAAGAAAACCAAAGAAACGGCACAAAAAGTTATTTTTCAGATGACTACTGTAAAAGGAGTCTTTGTGTCCTCAGAAATCTGCCCCAACCGACACTTGACTAACTACAGCAGAGGAAAGGACAAATGGAAAGAAAGACTCAAAGAAAGAGTACGCAATGTACCCAGTCGGAGGAGGGGATTTTCTGGTCAACAGCGAAAGATGTATTTTAGGGAAAAGAGTTCGAGGTTTATGAGGCCTTGTTTCACCAGAAGGCCTTGGCGGAGTGTCAGGGCGTTGGTCTTGTTTCCAGAGACGTCACTTTCACTGCGACAGCACAACTTCATAAGACCTTAATAGCATTTTTATTTTTAACTGCTTCAGTTATCCGATGTGACAGCGCTAACTGCAACGGTCACGCTCAATGAGAATCTGTAGGTAAATGAAAGTACAAGCGCGCATTCAGTTTCACAGAAAAGTCAATGGGGGAATGTGCCGTCATGTTTGTCTGTAGGGAGGAAGTCCATGTGTACACTAGGCACCTCTTTCTTAGCTGCAGCGCTGAACGGTTGCTCACGGGAAAATGCTGTTCACGGCTGCCGCTATGTGACTATTGAAAACCCTTGTGGAGCTTGTCACCCCTTTACTAAAAGATTAAGTACTTTTGAATCCGAGCTCTCGGTGCTCTGAGCATTTACAACATGCTAAGCTCTCAGCGCTGGTGGGAACACACAACGAGACATTCTTCCCGCTGAAAAATATCTAAAAGAAGTCTGCGCTGTGAAGAGAGGCTCCCAGTGGACTCGCAGCCCCATACAGCACATCCAAAGAATCATACAATATGGAGATCCATTAGAAAATGTTGCTTTGGTAAGCACCCGGCTCAAAAGTCTCCCATTATATCTGAATAAGTAATCCTTTATATGACTCATGAAATCATCAATACATAACATTCACAGCCTTTAACTGCTTTTTTCGCATTTGCACTCTATTGAAGATGTCTTGAGTAGCAGCATCCTGGATATCACAGTATGTTAACAATGTGTATACAGCAGCAGAGTTTACGTTGGAGCTCGTAGCACCAGTCATGTGACGGGGGTGTAAATGAGTTCTGTCCTTTGGTTCTCGACATATTTACATTTGTTTATTGGAATTCAAATGAGGTGGTAGAACTGAATAAAGCAGCCGATACTGCTGACTACTAATGAACGCTGCTCTGAAATGCACTGATTCTCAATAATCCTGCCAAAGGCATGCCGTCCAGCTGGCATTCAGATGTTCTACAGATGCGCTTGATTCACCAAGAATAAGGCTCATGGGAAGAAATGCATCCAGAACACTGCACAGTAAGTATATCCAAAGTATGGAATGCGTGAATGATGCATTTACATGAGGATGTTTAGCTGTGCAGCTTCCAGACCGACTGTTTGGTTGTATCTCGGTCAAACCACAGAGATACAGGACATTCTAGAGTCGGTTCGTTCTGGAGTGTCCTTGTGGCTCGGTAGACCCAAGCTGCACGCGACGCACTCACAAAGTCATGGGCTCGGATGTGTTCACAACCACCCATGTGTTTGGCGATCAATGTCAAGATCTAGTCCAGAGTACACTACCACCTCGTCCTCCTGGTACAATGAATGTTTCATGTCTTCAAAGGTGTTGACTAAACTATACAGTATGCCCATATGAAACCTTGGCACTGGTAAGCCTCACTGCTAATACTTATTTCAATGATGTTGAGGCCATTTTTGCAATTCAACTCAACAAGGCCCCGGAGCCCCTTTTCTTTGCTGCTAAACACCAAGAATCACAGGCAAGGAAATATCGCTGTAACACAGGACACATGGTCACAGTTAAAGCCTCATTCATAAAACAACGGTTTTTTTTCGTTAGTTATACATTATCCAACCCTCCTCTCTCTGTGCAGACAGACAAATGATCTCACTCTTGAGGGATGTGATTCAGGATTCAAGAACGGGTTCAGATGGAGACCACCGTATAATAGTTTATGGCTTGTCTTTAAAAGAGGGCAGAGCAGGTCTGTTATGGTCAAGGTAAAACCATTATCCTGATCTGTGAGCGAATAATACAGCCGATAGTAAGATGTCCCTTAAGCTGCCATGCGGGACCAAAACCACATGGAAAATGACTGTTTAAAAGTCAGGGGGCGGTAGTGTGTTAGAAAATGGGTTTTAATGATATGTAGCCACTGCAGCGCCACCCGGATGCAACGAGCAGCAATGGTGGTGTAAAAATGACCTGTGAAATAATACAAATTGGAATAAAAACCGTAACACAAACAAACATAAAATTACTCTGTTTTGTATTTGTCGATTTCTAGAAAGCACAGATGTGTACTACTGATGTGTGCAAGTACAAGACACTGTTTATTCTCCAGGATCTGCCTTTCTCCATATTGGGCGAAAATCCCAACTTCTGTGACTCCTCCATGTAGCTGGGATTGCTTCTCAACTCCACTTGAACATACCGCAGCAATATTTGCCGGTATCAGCTCCTGAACCGTATCCACTCAGCTGAAATGCCTGGCTCAGGAATGCTCACCAGCATCCACAGAGGCAGATGTCAGGTAATGGCTGAACATTCCCTGGCAGTAATGTACTATCTCGAATGTCTCGGAGACCACCGGGAATAGGAAACACGTTTCCAATAGAACATGGACTGGATTTCATTTATCTGTGGCTTTCCTAAATGAACAATAACCTCGAGAACATCGTTCTTTACATCGCTGTCTAGAGGTGAAGATTCTTCCCGATAAGCCAGAGGAAAGAGGAAGAATGAGAAATGAGGAAGAGCTGGAGGTCCAAAATGGGCGTACGTAAGAGGCTGAAGGCTACCCAGTAACTGAACTACATAACATGTTGAGTTGTTATTGCAATAAAACACGAGAGTAGATTCTTTATGGTGATTATGGGATTAGAGGTGGTGAAACAGGTAAGAGATGCAGCTGTGCTTTGTGGGAATTCAGATGAGATCGTGTTCCCAGCGATTCTTCTCTGTCTGGCTAATTACATGAGTTAAAAGTGCAAGCAAAACTTTTCTACCTCGATACACATTTTCAAATGCATTTGGATTTCAGATCCATGGCCTCAGCATGGCAATGAACTCCAGCGAATTCCACCTTCACTTGCCAGGAACATATTTGTGCTCGCGAGTAGCTGCATGTTGGATCGCACTGTAAGCCCTCTCTGCAGCAGCTGCTGAGTAAGTTAGCGCCGAGACTCCCACTAAAATACTCAGCAGGATAGTACTGCTGAAAGTGAATCTTTACTTCTCCAGAGATGGGAAAACATTTTGGTGTTCTTTTTCAGAACTCACCTGGTTTTGTGTTTCTCTCTCACCACCGGTTGATTGTCTCAAACTGAATTTCTGCAATATCGATTCCCTGAGCACAGTGATGCAGTGTATGATGGTTTATGATGTGATGGTGTCCAGTTGCAAAATGGAAAACATCAATTTGGTTTAGAGAAAACTTGTTGAAGGATTGATTGATGGATTGATTTTAAACTTCTGGCCACCTTATGTCTCAATTGTCTCATAAAAATCCTCAAAAAGTCTCCTCCCCTTCATCTGCAGCTCTCATCTAAAATCAATATGTGATCATAACTTTCACCTGAATTCACCTGGTCACCAGGAAAGAACAGGTGGTCCTAATATTTTCAGTGTATATTGAGTTTCACAGACCTGATGACATGGAAACCAAAATGTCGGTAGACTAGGTACCCCCCAGGGACCCAAACCCATTCTGTATAGACCTTACTGCAGCAGACCAGACTTCCCTTCACTCAGCTATGACTATTGTAAACAGTAATGCCGTTATTCAAGTGCTTTCTCTTATTACTCGATTATTTTTCCTTTCCGTTCATTGACATGATTAGTTTGTATTTGTTTAATGGAGAGGGGGAAAGGAAACAGTGTGAGCTTGCTAATTTTCCTAATAAATTCATGTGCATTAAGGAGTCAGGGAGCCGTAAAAAGCGAGCTCCATTTTTCCCCTCAGGCTGGCCTTAAGCTAATTGCCATCCAATGGTTACACCTTATGAGTAGCGAATTGCTCCTTCACACACCGCAAATTAGCTTTTCTCTGGAGGTTACTTAACCAAGGATTGGCCCGCAAGGCTATTAGAAAGGAATATGTGAACAGGCCATGTGTCTCCTTGGTGTATTCCAAAAGAAGAAATTGAAGCTTGCTTTGCTGAGGCAACTTCTCCATGGTACTGGAACCTTAGATTATCATACCTAAATATTAAGTAGTACCTCATCAGCAAACATTTTCTCGCTATCTCTCGAAGCTGTGTAAAAGTTACATGTCCAGATATGTCGGGCAGCAGGGTCGTGTAGTGAGTAGGAGGCGTGTCTTGGAACCAGGAGGCTCCTGAACATCCATTCTGGCGTCCCTGTACTCTCTGAACTCCCCACGGAGGAGGACAAGTGAAAAGAGAATGCCTGACTTTGCAGCAAAGCTCAGCTGTACTCAACAATGCTTCAAATCATCCTAACTGCTTTTCTGTGGTCACTTACATAAATGGAGGTTTGTCCCGAAGAGAATCTCTGGAATGCTAGTTGACATTTTTTGGCAGCAGAGTGACTTGATGCACTGGGGTCAAATGTGGTCAGTTTCCCTACTCCATGGTTTCACATTCTCCAAGGGCCCATTCCCACAACCCAATCTGGCACAATATGGCGAATCGGACTGCATAGTTGGCATCGGAAATACGGGCTGTTCCTGTTGAAAGCTGATCTCTCCTGTCATCGGCCTCTTTTCTGATTTGGCTGTTTATTTGTTTACTTTGGTGAGTTCAGCTGTTGTTGTCAGGTTTTGTCAAAGTTTTACAACGCTTCTCTCCTTTCTTGTAATTTTTGTTCTCCTCCAGCAGATGTAGCAGCAGTCTTTGATTAAAAAACATTTACTGTTTCGCTGTTTGTTTCCTCGTCTGATGCCGTAAATGAGTAAAAGACACAACCTTGAAAAGACTGATTGCACCAGGGGCTTGGTTGCCTCAGCCGTGCAGCCGCTCCGTGCTACTTGAGAAGGCTCATTCAAAGCAAACTTCACGGGACAGATCATTTCCTCTGGTTATTTTAAGCCTCCATAACCAGCAGGATGACGACATGGCTTTGGCCCCCTAACACTGGGATCTGTGTGAACCACAGCATATACATACGCCCTCACACACACACACACACACACATACAGATCCCCACCCTGGAACCCCAAGTCAACCCTCTCCCCCGCCTCCCTTCTTCGTCATCCCCATGTGACTCAATGTGTTCTTTTGGTGGTTCTCCCGCCCAGCTATATTTATCTGGTGCAATCTATTCCAGACTGTCATCTGCTAGATCCCAGGCCTGGTGCTATCCCCAGCCCCCTTGATTGTGTCTGAACCCAGCCTCTGATGAGGCAGTCTGGCGTCAAATTACTCACAACACTTCGTGGTCCCTTGACGGTGCTGATGAAGATTTTCAACAGGATGGGAGCTGGCGCTGATCCGCTTCCCTGTCAGCATGCTGTGAAAAGTGGCTCTCCTGACTGCAGCCTCCCGTTGCCATGTTGGGGAAATGATAGTGTAGGATGCAAGCTATTTGGTTGAATGCGGGGATGCTCATATTTCTGTCAGTACTTTCATAGAAAATAAAGAAACTTATCTTATCGTTTTGAGACCCTTCAGATTGCCAAAATCATAGTCAATGTGTCTGTAACGTGATGCATAGAGGAGGAATACTTCATAATAACCTGCTCCATGAATTATCTCTCAGGAAACTCTATATTATTGAGCCTATACATGCTGCTAAAGCTGACGAGTACAGCTGTTAATGCGTTATTACAGTTGAGAGCTAAGTGGAAGTACACATTGATTATTAGGTCTGATGTCTCATGATTAACCACTGTGGTCTTGTGTTTATGAGTCACACACCCTCTGGGCTAGAGGGAGTCCCCACGCTACCAGTGGATTCCTCTATATTTAACATTTCTGAGTCAGAGTCATGCGAGAGCCACCGCGGTATTTGTAAAAATAGTCTCTGAGAGATGATGATGTGTATGTACGTCTAAAATGAACAAATGTGAGTTTTAACATAAACACATGACTTTCAAAGACGTTCCTGAAATTGTATTGTCATTACATCTGGCTTACAGAGTTCAACTTGCTAAAGGGTTCCCATGAGCTGGAGAGTTGCAGAGAGCAAACGCAAGAGATGCTTATTCGATAAGAGATTGCTTTCTCCATCGCTTCACTTCCGCTGAGCCGAGTGACTTCAGATCACATAGCGGGCCATTCTTGAAAACGTGAATAAGTGCAATACATCCAGAGCCCTCGCATTCTTTCACTGCTGCTGTTTTTGTCTATATTAGGTTAGGGAAGTAGAAGGACATTTTGATTAAAGCCTCCAGCTCTGGTCGCGCCGCTAACCGACCAAGCTGACTCCAGATGTCGGGAGTGGAAACCTCAGGCCTTTCCTAACACAGCTCAGATGAATCAGCCCAACACTGGAAACGTTTCCCATGATTCATGCAGCTTTTCCAGCGCCTCGGAGGTAGTACATTTGTGTTAGTGAAGTTTTAGTCATACGCACATCACCCATAGGTTCTGAAGTAAAACAAAATAATGGTATCTTTATTCATTTCAATTAGCAAGATGGCATTTCAACCCTAATAGCTACAACAGGGTTGAAACATTGTCTTGCTAAGTGAAATTAATAAAGATACCATGTGAGCATAGAGTGCAGGTTTTCCATATCTTTATTAGTAAATGTATGTTACACATTGACCACATCATTTTGATTTCACTGATCTGAGCATGGGATTTATCATGCATCCAGCAAAACACGTGTTTTTCCCACGTGCAAGTGAATAGATGACAACAGCTGAGAATATTTGCAGCTGATAATAGTCGTGATAAACTATAAGTGAAGATCTTGAGAGCTGATCCTGCGAGGGGAAGACAACAGTAATTCCATTGTAGCCTTTTATGGGTGAGGAGACATTTTGATGCTCCTTTTTCCATTCAATTTCTTTACAATGGATAAAAGAAACAATGACAGACAGAGTAGAATTGGATCGTTTTTTTGTTCAACCAAAAAAGTGATGAAGCTATTCTCTGAAAAACACAAGCAAAAAAAAAAAAAAAAAATACCACAGAGGCCACTCATATCGAGACATCTGCTCATGCATAATTCCTGCTTATTGAAAAATTGGCAGTTCTGTGATGATGAGAAATCTCTCTGGAGTTTTCATTTTGGGCACTAAATTCCCCAACAGCTCTTATCAAAAATAAACATGCCGGGTACAGTTGCTGCAGCGGGGCAGAATATCAATCTGCATTTCTTGGGGACATAACACAAGCTTTTTAAACGCTCCACTGCAGGTCTTAGCCTAATAGTGTGGTCCTAATGGTATCCTGCTGATGTTGAACATCTATTTACTATTTTGCTGAATTACATACGGTTGTCTGTTGTCATTGTACTTTGTGTTATGCCTGTCTATGTCCTATTCTCCGCTGCTGCGATGACCTAATTTCCCCACAGTATCATAAAGGTTTCATTGAATCTAATCAGAATAGAATATGGCAGTGGTTCCTGAACGTTGTCATGACAAGGACCCCTACCGAGACATGCATTATGTCAAGGAACCCAGTTTAGTAAGAGTTTGTCCCCGACTGGATCCCTAGTGTCTGGTTTTATTTGAGTAACTGAGGGTGATCGAGTACAGATTGTGAAAGATGGGGCGACTTCTGATCAGAGTCGGCATTCCTTTAACATTCTCTCACTGTCTGACGTCTAGTGAATGGAATAATAGTGACCTAAAGCTTCATCGTCATGTTGTGGACCCTGTGAAACAGCCTCAGGGAACTCAGGTGGAGGGAACCGCTGCACCACAACACATGTAGTGTGTTGTGGTGCAGCGGTTCCCTCCACCTGCTGTCCGACTCGTTGCTAAATAACTTGATGCTTCATCAACCAGAGCACAACCAGTGCAGGTCCAGGCACATAACCACTTTTAGAGAGCGGTTTTCAGGAGTAGATGTGTTTGAATAATTCCCTCATTCTCCCATGCAGCTGCCAGGCTGTTGCTGTAAGTGCCATAGAATTACATAAAATTGCATGGTGAAAGGGTAATCACAGATTAAGAAGGACCCACCCTATTTGAAATCCCAAACTGACACTTACAGACCAGATATCTAGAGGCAGACCATCCGACACTAAACCTCTGCAAGACCCCTTTGGGTCGGGTGAAACGTCTGTATCTGATTGACACTGTAGGGGTTAAAACAACACTGGAGCATACCATAGATGCCCCTTGACCTTCCACCTTAGGATAGAGTCTGGACTTCTGTTTGTGTACAGGAACTCTTTTGTGCACACCCAGGGCTAAATGAGGTCTGTGTGTGGGCTGTCTGCCTGCTCTAAGCAGATCACAGCCCTAAAATATAATCCAAGCAGCCTGCCGCTGACAGCCAACAACCTCAAAGAGAGCAATGTGGGAACGATCATCTGCAGGGGAGTATAGAGTCCTCAAGGCAAGGGACATGCCTCTCTTTCCATGTTTTTGCATCACGGTGACAATAAACTGCAGTAGGATCTGTGCTTTTGAAGTCCCTGAGCCCTCTGCAGCAAGTGTGAAAACTCTGCCAGTGGTATATTGAAAAGGAAGGCAGAATTATTGCATCACCCTTTGAAAGGTTGTGCACCTGCCTCATCTCTATCATGAAAGAAGATTCAGCTTGATGGCTTCATTACATGTACTGTTCCTGCTTTGATCGCAGGCCTGTGGCTCTCACACAATGAGATACATGATGTAATGGCCACCGGATAGTCCACAGGATCGATTTACATTTCACATTCTTGGCATTTACTTGACATTCTTATCCAACTTACAATGTGTAACCACTAAAGGGGTCCAACGTCTTGACGGGAGATAGAGCTGTTCTGAGGATCAAACCTGTAACCTTTGCATTATGGCATGGTCACTGTAATCACTAAGCGGCCCTGCTGCCCACAGCTCGAACATAAAAACCTACCTTGTTGGAGCAAGATGATATATATATCATCTTATATCGGTTATATCGGAGCAGGGAGTGGAGTGAGAGGGTAGCCCATACACCTAACTTTGGATTCTTGCAGCGGTGTTTGCCTCAGGCCACAACCCAAATTCAACCCAAAGTTCATTAATAAACCATGACTCGCTCAAACTTGCCTTCTCAAAGTGCCAAGATGAACCATCAGACAGTCAGAAGGAGGGACGTTGTCTCATATGAGAAACATTATCAATATTGATCTTTTTTTCCCCATGCTCCCTAATGTTACGAGGTCCTCATTTTCATACACCCTGAGAAGAATATGATGTCTTCCAAGGGACGTGACTGACTCGTGTACAGCAGCCATCATCAACTGGGGGCCACAGAGCCCAGGATGACAGAAACAATCCAAGCAAAAATAGAAAAGACGCATGTTAGGTTAATAAATGTGCATGAGCATGTGAGAATTTTGAATGTGAGGATCTTTTAATGATTTAATTTAATGGTTGTGTAATAAGGGGTTATTACACAACCATTAAATTAAATCATTAAAAGAACCTTCTTATGAACAATGAGCACGTAACTACTAACTTCCCGAATCCATGGAGCAGAGGGATTTCCACAGAGAGGCGGTGAGGAAGAGTATGTGCATTCTGCACTGCATTTATAAACACTCTGATTTCTTGTTTGGATTTTCACCAACGGCCACATTTCTAGTCTGTCCTAACATTGTGTTGTTTAAAGTAAGAGGTGAGGGGAGGGTCGCCCGGCGTGTCTGTCCGACCAGCACAGCCACCAGAACACTAATCTCATCAATTTCCCAATGCAAATATTGGACTTTTTAATCTTCTGTGCAGACACTTGTAGTCACACCGTTCGTCCTGCCAACTCTCAAGGAACAAACGGAGGCCTTGTATACAGACAGGCCATGCAACCCAGGCAAAATCCATATTTATTTTTTCCTGTTACCATAGTGACATTATATTTCAGGGGCGATAGTAGACTTTTCTTCTGCCGTCTCTGGATTCAAATCCTCTCTCTAAGCTTTGCAAATACATTCAGGAGCAAGTCATCGCTCAGAATGTGCATGAATCATGTTTGGATCAGACATTGTTGTCTCGTAATGTGTTATTTAAAGGTGCGCATCCAGAACTCAGTGTAACCTAATTCAGTCTCCTAAAAGCACTTCTAATGCTCTCGAGTGTGGCTTCTTTTTTTTTTTTTTTTCTCATATATTTGTAGTATTGTACAAAGTGCATCATTTCATTTTTGCTTCAAATCTTTGGTAAATGGAGCAGCAGGTTAGCTGATGTGTTTGGGCCACTGCTACATGCAATCATCATGGGGCAAACCCAATATCTGACATTGCTGTTGATCAGGGGAATGGGTTGATAGACTAATCATTTAATTGGGTCCAGTTCCATTTTGGATAGTATCCCCCTGTGCAGTGGAATAACTGGGCAGCAGTCAGCAGTTCAGTCTCATCTGATCCACAAGGTAGAGCAGTGAAAGTGGAAGGAGCCATAAACATTAGAAAGGAGGGTGGGGATTGTACATGACCTCTGAAGGCAGAATCCTAGTGGCAGTTTACGGCCACTGCTGAAAAAGCTAACTCCCGAGAATATTATTATATTATCATATATTATTATATATGGAGAGATGACATTCACCAATAAACAGGGATATGATACACAGTAATTTTTGTGATGGGAACCTCTTTAGGGGGTTAGGTGAAATTGAATTAGGCCGAAGACACCTCCAGAAAACTCAGCAGGGAAGTAAATGCACCGTGTCGCTAAACTACACCGATGTTGAAAAGCTTATATATAGCTTATAAAGCACATATCAGTTAGTGCGCTTACATTTTGCTGCATTAATTCCACATGCACAGAAAATTATAGAATTGATTTGGTCTGGTTAGTTTCGCATGAGCTACTGCTTACGCTCGCATCATAACAGTTACCGCGGCTGCTATGTGGGCGGATAAAACAAGATGGCATAGGCCTGGGAGAAAGTGGGCATTTTTGGTACACTGCACCACTGAAGAAAACTCCCGAAAAACCATATAATGGGGGACGGCTCACTCTGCGGTGTGCAAGATTTGTTGATGCACAGACTCGAATCGAATCCCTCTTCTGCTATTGTGCACGGCCCTATATAGATAGAAGAGAATAAATGCAGTCACAGCAATCCCAAAGTGCTTATTCAAAGAAAGACGGCGATGGTTTCAAGTACGTCGAGGCGTCTGGGGGCGTCACGCGGCGCGCGGCCTGTCACACATGAAGATGTAAACACTGGGGGGAAGAAGTGAAACCGTCAGTTAGCATTCCAGGTAGTTTGTGGAAGTGTCCCCCTGACAGCTTGCGGCGGGGCATTATGCTGAGCAAATGGAGGGCCAAAATCTAATCAGTGACTCAGTACATCTGGTCAACATTAGCATTTAGTTCTCCAGGGTCAGCGAGTACTGTTCACACTGAGGCTGCGGGGATGGAGCCAGCAGATAATTAGATGAGGGGAAACTGTACCCGAAGCTTTGCTTGTTTAATCCTGCCATGATTTTGATCGGGGGAACATTCCACCAAGTCTAGATCTGTGCTGAAATGAAGTGTCTCTCCACCCTGAATCCAGGCAATGCTGACCGTATGTTCTGCGTCGTGCACACATACACACCGCCAGTACCGATAGAAAAAAAGTCGCATGCAAAATGGCAGCGAATGCACCGCGACCAAACTCAAGATAACTGAAACCGTCAACCTCAGAGGGACACCGGTGTGCAACTAATTCCTCAATGGAGGTGTTGCAGTCACGCCAATCAACGGTGCTTATTTGTAAAGGAACAAACAGGAGACCAGATTAATCTTTTCATGAAGGGATCACAGTCGAAGTAGAAATGAATGCAGCTCTCCGGCTGAGCTTTCATTCTGTGCCACCCGAACAAAGCAACACTCCTCCGTTCGGATCAAGAGAATTTTTTTCTTCTTCTCTGTAGCTGCCAATGAGACACTCAACGAGGTTTGCCTCGTTAATTGGAGTGGAATTTCCAGTGAGAGCTTGAAGATGTGACAGCCGGTGGAACACAATGGACTGAACATCTGCTCAAAGTCCAAGACTGCTCCTGCCAACTTGCCATGTGTACAGTTTTGTGCCGAGGGGATTCGGTAAGCTGTTCAAAAACATCATTTCATCAACACGCCACCCCAATACTGGAACCGGGGGCAAAGGCCGGAGTTGCCCCACCCAAACACTGTCTATCCAGTACACACACACACACACACACACACACACACTCAAGAGGAAGAAGAGAGGAAGAACTGTCCGACTGCTTCACATGGAGAAAGGTAATTCTGCAGCTGACTGAAACCTCGCACTGTGGGGCCATTGTATGGACCCCACCCCCCCCACCACCCGACTCTCTCTCTCTCACTCCCTCACTACTCCATCGTTCTCTCTCCCTCTTGCTCTCTTTCCCCCTCTCTTTAATCTTTTCTCTCTGGCTGGGGTAAGGAGCAGCTCCGCCTGCCGCTGTGCTGAGTTTCCTCTGAAAGAGCCATTCAGCGCTGCCGGCAGAGGGACCTCAGCCCTCCTCCTCACCGCCGAGGGCTTCAACCTCACTGCCTCTTGCCCTTTGTCAACATACTTTCACTGCAAACATTCTCAAGGCAAATACACTCACACATGCAAACGGACACAGACTGAGAAAAGTACTGTGTTAGAACGGGCATCAACACTCGCTGCCTCAGACCTTGGACTGGGCACGTCTTTCGCCCCGATGCATTCAGTCTCATCCAAGAAATGGAGAGTTTCATCGCTGAGCAATGAATGGCATGTGACTGTGAGGGTACACAGCGAACGCCATGAGATGCAAACAGAAATCCGCTCTGCTCTAAAAAAGAAATCTGTTCCATGCTGGAAGAAAAAACGACCTCAAAAACAACATCATACAAATCTGGTGAAGAGTTTACTTGCAGACGATATTCATTCTACTTAAAAGTGAAGGAGAGTTGCTAAGTTTAGATCTGAGGGGTTGAGTCATCAGCTCTCAGTCACTCTGTGATTCATGCCTCAGACCGGGACAGTGATCTGATCGCCCCACAGAGAGGAGCAGAAGGAGGGGGGGGGGGGGGACAGGACAGTAACAGCTGACAACTGACAGTCTGGTGTGGGGTGTCACTTACCTCCATGGCCAGGGCTGGGGAGACAGAGCAGGGTCAGGAAGGCAGCGGCCAGGACCGAACGCAGGGCTCTCATATTGTACTGCTGGTTAAGTTAAGTCCTCCACTCTCACGTTAAAGACACTCCATTCAGAAGGGACTGAATGACTCTCAGTTTTGGGACCTGAGTTCTGCTACAGGATCCTCCTCTATGTGAAGGGGCAGGGCTGGGGAGGGACCCTGGGAGGGACGCCCTCTCACTGCCTGCTTCCCCCCCCTAAAAAAAGATCGGAAAATCCTGCCCTGCTTCTCCTTCCAGCCCCTGCGCTTACGCACTCACTTCGGTGCGAGTCCCCTGAACGCACACACATACACTACATGCACATGTGCACACACACACCCCCATATGTATGACAGCATGTACATGCATGCATACACACAGTTGCAGCTACATCTGGCCCTTATGGGAAAGAAAGTTTACAAACTATCCTGTTAACCCCCCATAACTAACTAACTCTCTCTCTCTCTCTCTCTCTCTGTCTCTCTCCCCTTCTTCTCAGTCTGGCCACTCCTGGAATTAAAGGGCTCCTTTTGTCTCACTCGGTAATTGGAGTGGCCTTAGGAGACCGGCGGCTGCCTTCTGCAAGGATAAACCTTTTACTTTTAATTAAAGACAAATCAGGTTGCCCAACTCTCCCGGTGCTTTATCTTCGCAGCCTTTCCCTTGATCAATGTCTCGTTCTCTCGTTGTTTTGTTCAACAAACCCGCTCCTGAAGCTAATTACGCTCACACTTTGCGCGGAACAGCGGCAGGTTGTGCCGGATACACAAATCCTTTTTTTTCTTGCATTCACTGTCTCTCCTCTATTGATAATGCGGAGACAATTGAAAAGTTTCACTGCACGTTTATCTCAGGTGCATTAAGAGAGACTTAACTTATAGCAGGAAGTGTTGTCGCTGATTGTTCTCCAGTGTACTTTTTCTTTCTTGTTTAAATGAGCATGCACATATTGCCCGCAAGGATTGGTATTTTCTGGTTGGATGCTAAGATTAAACCTCAAGTTCACTCTCGAAGCATGTACGCTCAATTTCATCTGTCTCACAATCACCCGCTTGGTAAATTGTCCTTTGCAACTTCTGACAGCTGATGTGGGAATATAATTAGAATTTTCTATACGGTCTCTCTCGGGTGTGGAGCGATTTTACCGCTTCTTCTTCTCTTGTTGTCTGAACAAACAATACCTCAGTAATAATCTTTAAATTATCTGTCATGTTTCAGTGATAAAACAGACATACCAAAGCCATCTAGTTTCAGAACTATCGAGAATCAGAAGTGCGACTCTCAACAAATAGCAGACAATGCTTTTTTCTTTCTGCAAACTTACAGGACTCACGTGTGATTGAGCTGGGAGGATGCTGTCAAACGTGTTATTCCTCCTACGCTTCAACTGCTGGGGATTTCAGTGAAGGATAATACACTGACTGTACAATACACTATATGGCTAAAAGTCAGTGGACACCCCTACTACTTATTGAGTTCAGGTGTTCCTCAGGGTTTGGGCTTGGCCCCTTAGTTCCAGTGGAGGGTAATCTTAATGCTACAGGATACCAAGACATTTTAGCCAATTGGGCACTTCCAACTTAACTTGTTTTCTTCCACTTTTTCTATACTGTATCTATCATTCATGATTGAAGTGAATTGGATAAGTTATATACTACATACAGGATCATGGCTTTGACCTGCTCAGTCTTTTTCATAGAAAGAGCAAGTGTGTTTAAATACAGTCTAAATATGAGGCTCAACAGACCCTCCAGGGGCAAAATGTAAAACAAAAAGGTGGTCGTGTCTGTCTTCAGAGTGAAAAGAAAACCTGTAAAATAACACATGGCAAAGTGTAACACAACACTATTTATTGCAGGCAACCTCTCTGACACCAGAGCCTCCCTGATTATTTCAGCATGACACAAGCCACAATTAAAATGCTCTTTTTGAGGCTCAGCCAACCGTTTGCACGGATGACATGCTTGCTTCCCTGGGGATGGATCATTTGCCCAAGAGGGAAGTCGCCCACAGATAAGAGTGGGCTCCGGCAGTATGTGAGAGCGCAGGCATTTCTACGCAATCCACATCACCAGTGCGCCCCTTAGCATAAGCGTTTCACATGATGCAAGTCAATGTTGGTGCGCCCTGCCTTTTCAAAAGTTGATGCAATTCGTGGGATTTTTTTGTTATATCAAGTTACTGAAGTGGTTTAGTAATGTATGGACTCGCTATGATTATGTAGAATCAAACACACTGTTGCATAAGCACTGAAATATTTTATTCTGAAGAATGCAGTCAGTGCAGCAAGTCTTATCAGATCTCATTCCTCTCACAGTTGATATAATTCACATGTTCACACAGTGCAGTAGCCGAGGACATTTTGCCCAAATATCACCTCACAAGTCATCTCCGACAGAGCGGAGAGGCTCAGCTTTCACCACACAGGCTCAAATATCACCTTCCTGTGTTGCTGCTGCTGTCTGGCCAGACCACCGTTATGCTCCCAAACATCCACACTTGATTAAACCGCAGCCAGTATGTCAGTGTTATTCTAAACCTTTTTCCACCGTCGGGATAATAACCTGAACCAACTGCCAGATAATCACAATGGTCTGTTCTAATCTACTGTGTTTAAAACATACTGTAATTGTCAAGTGTCCCCCGAACAAAGAGCCTTAGTTCCATTACACAAATTTGCAGCAGTTGCAAGGAGCAATTTACTACCTAATGGAACTATGTAAAAAAGACTTCAGATACCATTCAGGCTTCTTAATCATGTACGGGAAAAATATCCCTTTTCCACGTTTTCAGCGAGTATTGGGCCAATCTCATTTTCTCTCATTAGTGTAATATCTCACTTTTTATTACCTCAATTGTTTGATTTAAGTATAGTTCACGTTTCATGTCATTCTTCTTTGTACTATTGTTGTGTCTTTGGGTGTCACTCAAAGTGAAAACACATTGAGTTGAAAAATGTATATAAATGTTGATAGTATTCATTCATGACCTCACAGGCTTTTCTTTCCATAACAAACTATGTGGAGAAAAGAAAAAAGAGAACAAACTGGAAACCACCTGTGTAACGTCACTGCTCCGCATGCGGTACACCTCAAGTGTGGTTACTGGACAGGATTTTATGAGGGGAAAGTTAGTGGGGGTGGGGGGGGTCCGGGTCGCACCCCTGTCGCTTCAACAGCGCAGGCAAACACTTTGATGAGTAGCTGTGAGAGAAAGCGGCACAGTGAGAGGCAAAGCTCATGGTGCCCTGAGTTCAGAATGTAATCTGTTATAGATCACTGACTACGGCCTGAAAACTTTCATCAGTCATGTGATGACGTTCAATCATTTTCAGCTACTTCTGGGCTTCGTTCTGCTTTCAAAATCCATATAGACCATGCATTTAAAAAACAATTCAGCACAAATTACAGACTGTAATCGGAGGAGGGTTTTTATGTTCATCTACAAACAATATTAAATGTTATTTCAAAACATTGATGAGATTATAGACACTCCTTGCACTTTCAAACATGTTTTTAAATAATCCAAAAAGACCTTTTGTTTTTTCAAAAGTATCTGTAACGTGATTATCTGATCAATATTATATTTTTTGTACAGTAACTGTAATAGATCAGAGTTAAAACTGTAATCAAACTACTATACCCCGAGTATATGGAACCTGTTACTCCTCAACCCTGGCTGAGAGTTTTGGATTACCTTTTATGACGCTCACGAGTGTTTCAGTCCAGGGATGAGTGGGAGTCTGGAGAGACACTGGAATCCAACACTGAAAGATAACATTGCCAATTCAGCTGCATATAATTCTTCGTATTGGACCCCGGCCAAGTAGCTAAATGTGTACTGGAGGTGTTAACAGGTTTAAAACGGATACATCATCAGCTTTTGCCTATTGTGGGATGCTGGTGCAACAACAACATATTTGAACCTGTAAATCTCTCTGTCAGTCTATACCTGCAGAGGTACGCAGAAGGTGATGAAATGCGATTAGCGTAGCCGGATGTCTTTTCACACGTACAACACTCGGGTTTTAAATTGGGGCAGATATCAAAATGAGATCTCAGGTGTGGAAAGACATCCCTCAGTCAAGGCACGTGTTGACACCGCTAAATAAAGAATCGGCGCGTGGCATTAACCTGGGACACAAATGAGGCCGGTCGCTTTGAAACCACGAAAAGGGAAATATAAGGGGGAATTAAATTTGACACTTAACAATAACGTACAGCTACTAGACACACTTGATTTTGATTTGAACATAGTGGTGTGTAATCAGAGTTAAGCCAACGTACTATTTATAATGATTTCTCATACGCCCATCTGTCACTCCGGGTAGGATAAATCAAACTCTCACAGTTATTGAAGGAATTTTAATTAATAATTGAACCAGGCCTGCATGTACCCACTGACAGACTGATCATTGATAAAGTCAGTTCGCTCATGGGGCTCCCAACAACCAACAGCCAACATGTTCACATCATAAAAATAGCATAGCAAATCTAATTTTTCAGGCAGCTATTTTGTGCTTAGATATTAGTATTAGACGCTAGTTGTCAGAGTTACTTTCTTCCCATAGTAATCCTATTACACTCCCTTTTTTGACATTCCGGAGGCAGCGTCAACCTAATTTGCTTTTCTCACCTCGACAAACGCCTGACACCAAGGAGAATAGCCGACTCATTTGCAGCATCATGTTTAATGTTATGTCTCCCACATTTCTTAATGCTGTTAATTCTTATGACAATATTTGTGTCACCTTCATGACATTTTTCTTAACAGTAACCTTTTACTCAATTCTGTATGATTGCTGAAGGAGAGGAGGATTAAGCTTGCCAATCAAATAATTTCACAGCCTCTAAAGCGATATGACTTGATAATAAGTGGTTGAACCCCAAACTGCGTTTTGGTATTTGCTGTAAACTTCATTCCTGGGTCTTAAGCTGTATTAGCATGTACTTTTCAAAGGCGCAGGGCTCCCTGGCTAAATCCTCACCACATCCAGTTTATCTTTTCCCTGACAGCTTTGTGACTTTGAATCTCCATCGCTAATACGATGCTTTAAGGCACATTGTCTGCCGATAGATGGGGATCCTCAGGTATTAAATGATCCTTCTGGGAAAAGAAAATTAATAAATAAAATAAACAGACGCATGAAAAATGAAGGATGAATAACTAAGCCGAAGTCTTAATGAAAACAGACTCAGAGCAGTTAAAGATAAAGATAGCACATGTCAAGAACATCTCAAAATAAACATCATCAAAAGAAAACCTACATTTTTTTCTGCCAAATAATGATGATTTAGACTCTCTTACACTTATCCTAACCTATCCCAACCAATCAATCAATCAATCAATCAATCAATCAATCAATCAGTACTGAGTTAGAACAGTGAAAAATAATACCAAGACTATGAGCTGATACTAATACTTTATGACTGAATACTGACAGGGTGTTTTCTACACAACAAGTTGCTGTTTTTCTGAATTCTTCCCTCCAGCAAAAGAATACAAGAGTTCTTCATTCTGTTGCCTGGTAAAGAATCAGCATCTACACAAGAGTAGATTCAGAGTTTCATATGTTGTTTCACTTGTTGTTATTAAACTTGTTCAGTTGCCCACAAATTAACTGGTTAAATGGAACATTATTACTGTTGCAGAGTCCCTTGCTGTGTTGTGATCATTGCAGTGCTTTAAAATAGCTCTAGTGCAGCAGGAAGGAGACAGAACATACGTATGAACCCACTGGTTCCCTCTGCAGAGAGAGCCGAGCAGTGATTGAAACATACACAGCAGCACAAATCGCAGCGCAGATAAAATAAAATAAAACATCCCTTGTATTCTGACCTGATATCAATAAGTAATGTGTTGCAGCACATTCTTCACGCAATACAAACAGGGGAAGACTGTAAATTGTGTGCGCAACAACCCGAATCCACATTGCGTGTGAGATATTGAAACTAATTGCTTCGTATTCACAATGTTTTCTTAAAACTAACAGTTGTGAACAATTCTTCTGAACTTGGTGGGGTGAATGAATGTTTGTACGGGCAAACTGACATGATAAATAAGTAACGTATACTTCATCCATTAATAATCAACAATTGGCAGCGGGTATGAGGAGGCGTACAAGAAAACACAAAGCCAAGGTTAGCATTAGAAGGGAAGGAGTCTTCCCTGTGTCAGTCGGCACCGAGGTTGAGAAATAAACAAAACATCATGTAAGAAGAAGTTAACGTTTGTCATTGGGGAGCTGCTGTAATTGATTTTTATATTTTTTTATTTTTCAAAAATTCAACACTGAAGGTTAAAATTAGGCAGCCAGTATTGTTCTGTGGGACAACATTAACTCAAAGTTTACAGACAATCAGATTAGTACCACTGGTTGCTGTGATGGTGACTGACAGATTAACAAGCTATACAGATGTTCCATATCTACAGTCCAGAGGAATCCATGGTTCTGAAGGGTCAAGGGTCATTTCTTGGCCTTGTTATTGGTCCAGGCTTTTCCATCAAGAGCATAAATTGGGTTGATTGCATATGGGAGACTTAAATGACTCCATCACAGTCTGTTTCGTTAACCTTGATTGAGGAAGTCATGTGGATACTTTGAGTATAATTCATTTTTACCATGAAATAAAACCCAGCTGTGAACACAGGAAATTGTGTGGCTGTCTTTTGTCTTTGCGCTGACACAAAAGACATGCTCGGGTACAAAGCTAAGCACAGAGCAAAGAGGCGATTATTAAAAAAGCTGCATTTCAACAGTCTCAGTGATTCTGTGCATCCTCTGTTCTTGCCTCCTTTTTGAAAAGCACTGGAACAGATCCAAAGCACCTCCCTTCTACCCTTCAATGCTTTGTGAAAAAGGGATGAGGGTTTACGCTGTGTAGAATCAAGGGAATAAAAGTTGCATCCAACACTGTCTGAAAGTTAAAACCGTGCACTGCCTACTAAATCGTGTTGTACGCAACAGGAACACAGAAAAAAAACACTGATACATTACCTTCAATCCATGAGGCAACATCAACATCTGGAGCAACATCTGTGAGGTATGTTTGGTAATCACTTATTTTTCCTAAATGTTCTGAGCTAGTAGAGTAAACGCACCTACCAGGCAGCCGGCAGGTTGAGACAGGGCTACCGCTCCACCAGGGGAGTCAAGCAAAGCTCTAAGGTCAAGGGAGCACTTAGCACTGCCCTCTGGTGGAGGAGGATCAAATGAGCTTTGGTGTTCGTCCATTCCATCAGGCCTTTACCTCCACCAGTGAAATGAATTATGCTCTCTGCACAGACCAAAACCTATATGTAACTAATGGAAGTCCTACAGTGAGGAGCAGGTTTATCCAATGAAGAATCTGATGGATGGATGGATGAGGCACCAGAATTTGTTCCATGGGATAAAAAATGCTTCAAATTCACAGACGAGATACTTGACATCAAACCCACCCATTCGATGAGTCAACCATGTAAACAAACATTGTTGTGGATAAATAGTCATTTCCGCTGTGATATTGCATTCACAGATGGGTCAAGAAGGGCTAATCAGAAATGCCAGGGTCAACCTCTGGGTTCTTGGGAACGAGGCAGCGCAGGATGCTCGTAAAATGAAAGTGTGTGAATGTTATTTCATTAGCTTGCGTTCGGCAAAGGTTGTCGTCACTAAGCGGTAATTGAATTAATCTGAATCAATTTTTCATTCCAAAACGCGATATATCCACGCTGGTTATTGTTAGCTGATGTTGATTGCTCAATATTTGTAGAGGAAATAGCAATTTCAATTGCAATTGAAAACGAATAAAGCTAATAATTATAGCTCATAATTCTAATAACATCCAGTAGTGAATTGTATCGCCATGGCAGCAATCATTCTGCAACCGTAGGTGTTGTGTATTTTTCGAAAGCTGGATTTCATATCTTGGAAGCTTTACAACCGTGTGGCGATCCATTCACAGTTCAACAACACAAGGTAAGAGAGCTTCTGTACTGTCATGCTACAGTACGTCATGAATGGTTTCTTTCTGAAGTCGGACCCCGACGCCTTCAACGACGGTGATAGCGGAAGCTTGAAAGACCCGACGGTCCCCTGTGTTGCAAAAAGGCCTCCAATACAGAAGTTGTATCCAGATAAACACGCATTGGCCTGATACAGACACATTATATGGAGACATGTATGTGTGTGTGTAGGCGCTGTGTGAAATCAACACCCACTCCTGTCCCGCGGGCCTTGTAACTCATCCCTATGAATACAGCGACGTTGAGCCAATTCTCTCTGTGTTGCTGAGTGATGGGGTTTCTTCTCCCAGCAGACCTTTGCTCTCTTTCTCCATCTTTCCATCTCTGTCTCTTCCTGTTTCTCCCTCTCTCTCTCTCTCTCTCTCTTTCTATCACTCTCGTTCTCCATAGTGCGCCGGGGACATTGTAAAACACTGGCCTGAGTCCCAAGCCCTCAGGAGGCTCAGGGGCTCAGGGTTGACTGATCGCTGGATTTCACCACAGGCTCCCAGAACGGGGATTGTTCAAGAAGCTTTTCCTTCCCACTGAGACCCCTGTGGATTAAGGATTCCTGGCTTCTATTGCAATAATAAGGCCTCACACGCTGCCAGAGGGAAATGCTGCAGTAAAGCTCCGCAGTGCTTCAACTGTTCCTTGTAGGTGCTGTGCGCTGCCACGTTTTTCCCTCCTTGTAGTTTTTTCAGTGTTTCGTTGGCGTCTCGGGATTGGCAACTTTGTTTTGATGATAGGTTTCGCAATTGCCAACAATCCTGTTGTTTATTTATGTGTTTACCTCAAGATGCTGGCTCTGTGGGAGCGATGCAAAGTCTCAAATCAAAATAAACTCTTCAAAAAAAAACCTCAGATATTAATTTAAAAAATGATGGTTTGATTTCATGATCAAATAAAATAATCACATATAAATAACTAGAGAAGCCGAGTCGGCCCAACAGTTTCCCTGAGTAAGTCAGTTTAATAGGAGGCATCACTTTACTTCATGAATTTGTAAGCGATCATTTTACCTATTGCATCCGTTTACTTCATTAAAAGATTATTTCCTCTCCCTGATTGATTGATTTTAAGTATTATATACTATGAACAGCCACCCTCTTAACCAGATAAACCAGTGCAACTTGTGTTGGGTAGAAGTAATCCGGTGCTCTGTACACACACACAGCCAAACAAGGTGCTGAGTGTGGCACAGATCAGCACATTGCCAGATTGGTAGTTATGATGTTTCTTTAGGCAGTTTGTGGCAAGACACAGCAAAATGTTAAACACCTTGAGGGACCTAAACCGGTGCAAACTGCAAAGGCTGTTGCTAAGAGCCAGACTCACCCGTACCACTGCACATCTCTGTTACCGGCTTCACGCGACGCCCCGAGAGAACGAGAGAACAGAACTGCTAGCGTACATATTTTGCCAGATATGATTGATTGGCTGACTGATGACTGATTGTCATGATTACAGTGAAATCCATACGCAAGCAACGCGGCAACAACGGGCATAAATACAGATACAAACACATCACAAATGAATTGGCAGCAACTCAAGTGTGGAGCTTGAAAATTTATTTATGACTCATCCATCTGTCTTTATGCTTCAGATGGCCACACACACACACACACACACACACACACACACACACACACACACACTGAAAAGCTACTGAATAGATGCTCCTCAACAGCACTATATAACTCAGCTCTCTCAGGTGAGCCAATAGGACGAACCAGAGAGGGGTGAGCCAGATACAACAAACAAGAGACGAATCCAGAAGCCAACGAAGACAGAGGGAAGATTTGAGGGAGAAAGAAAACATTATTTTACTGTCAAAGTGATATACAGGCGTAAAGAATGATTCAGAAACAAAAATAAAACGGAGGATCTGGATTCAAGCCCCGGTGTTGGCAAGCGTCCAGCTCCAGAGCAGACCCTGACCTCTGACCTCCCTGTGGAGCGGTGCAGGTGAAAAGCGCAGTTTCCCTGTGGGGGATCAATAAAGTATTACATCATTTCAGAGTTCAAACGAGACTTTATAGAGAAATATGAGTGAGATGTCCATCGGCCCACTGGTGGCGATGGACATCTGAGCAACACGTGGAAAAGGCAGGTAACTTAACTGACTGGGTGATAAGTAAGTATGAAAAAACCAATGGGATGTGATCTGCCTGGATAATAAGTAGTGAATGAAAGAGAGAAGAGGGATGGATATGTGAAGGGAGGTGGCCTTCCTGACCGAACCCACGCTAAGCTCCATTAATTGAGAGAAAAGACTTGGAGTCTGGTAGCAAGGCCGAGAAACAGATGGGACCCCGATAGAGAGACGGAGGAACCGAGACTGAGGCTGGGACCGAGACGCTGCCAGGTCCTCTGCCTCGCCGAGCGCCGTGCCAGCCGCCTCCACACCGTAGACTTCCTTCTGATGTTGATTGACATGTAGGAAATAGTCGCCATGCCAACTGGTGCATCCACGCTGCACGCTGCCCCTGGGCTGCAGTTCCAGATGGTTCTGTACGGTGTTGTTGTTGTTGTCGTTGACGCCGCAGCCTCCTCTCTGCAAATCGGTAGCGGAGGCTGACCAAGATGAGCTCTTCATGGAAGTCGGATTCCATTAGCACCATTGATCACTTTATTGTCGAGCGGCTCAACCACCCGTATCCCCCTAATCATCATCGTCCTTCCAGCCCAGCAGTAAAGCTGATCTGTGTTTTGAGTATGAGGCTTTCTGAAGCAACCTGAAATAAACTCAATACAATGAGGTGTAATTTAATAAAGCCAAAGTTGGGCTTGAACATCAGGTCAATAGCACTACTGGCATGACCAGATGCTAAATCCCACTGTCTCCCAGTGATTGACAGGCTGTCAGACCATTAAATGTAGCCCTCTGATATCAGTGTTAAATAGCAAAATAGCATATCCAATACTGCCACCGATTCTCCGTGCAGAGCCTTTCAGTGTGGATTGATCTTATTGGCCTCCATCAACATGAGCAGTGAATTCTAATGTAAGCTGGCCTGAATATAACAAGACGCCACTTTATTGCACAATAGCAGGATTACACGAGCCCGCTTTCTTGATCTCCCTAAGGTCAGGAGAAAAGTAATTGCTGGACTTTTGCTCTTGATAAACCCAAGCCGGAGACAAATGGACACCCTCCGCCGTTTTCCCCACCTCAAAGAAGACCAGTCAATAATTCTTCTGTTAATCCTTTCTCCTTGCTTTGAGATCTCTAAAGAAAGACTTGAAAGACATTTAAGAGGAGGCGGAGAGGGAGAGAAACGGATCGTTATTTTTCTCCCGAGCGCAGATAAAAATGCATTCTCTGGTTGCTTTCCGCTGCTCTTTAATTTGGGCTAAGATGGGCATGCTTGTTTCACTGTATAAATGTCAGATTCTTCCTCATAACTATATATAGGTCTACTATTTCCGCTACCTATCCAGAGGCTATAAGCTACAGTGGAACGTGTTTTTACCGTATATTGACTGGAAAGTAGTATTGATTCTTTCTTTTTTTGTAAATACCAACAGATTGACTAGACTTCTTTCACTATCCCTCAAGAGCTGCAGGTCTGACTCTTTTGTATCTCATACATACCCGTCTGTGGGTGTAACGCTGGCAGCTGCCCAAGGAGTTTTTGACAACGATACTGATGCCTGAATAGCAATGGGCACAGTTTGGGAATTAAAGGGGAGAAAAAAAGCAACGTTATTAAGTATTTCTTGCACATCTGTTCTAGATTAAATCCACCTAGACGGTTACATAGTGTGTCCTCAGATATTAAATTCAAAGTCACATTTGCTCCTATTCAAGTTCGAAACTCATTGTAACTCCATCTGTGTCAGACCGAACCCGCAATCCATTACCTAACACTCACGGTGTCATTTTTGAAGAGAGGAAGAGCTTCCTTTTTCCTTTGAGTACCGGCAGCGTTCCTGGACAAACAGCAGATGATGAAGTGTATGAGAGAAACGTTACAGTATATATTGTGTTGGAATTTATAGTGGTGTACTTTTATTTCACATATAATGACTACAACCACAAACAGACTTTAAAGTCTTGACTTAACTTGACTTGAGACATTCTAAGAAAAGGAACTTGTGCAAGTCATAACAGAGACTGGCATTAAAATAGAAGTATGATGAAATAAATTGACACAAAAAGTGCAACACCGACATTTTTCTTTAAAGTCCCATTTCATTAACTCACCTCAAATTTGAATTGCAACCTTTGTAGTGTTGAATAGCCTAAAAAGTTTATTTGTGATTTTTTGTTTTACAGTCTTACAAGTGAGAACCTTGTCCAGAGCCCTGTGAGCATCTAGTCTATCCCCCCTTAAACCCTCCCCCAGACACACATACACACACACACACACACACACACACACACACACACACACACACACACACACCTAGGAAAAAAAAAAACAATTTGAGATGTGCTTTCAAAGCTGCCTCATGAAATATCTATGAGGGTAACACCGGTTTGGGAACCTCGCGGGAGAGCAAAGCGCAAGCCCCTTTTTCAACTTGCCTACAGCTTTTCTGAAAGAGGGCTGTGTGGGGCAGGAACCAGGAGTCAGTCTATCCCTGAGCACGCAAACAGCATACTGTTTATTCAGAGAAGAAAAGAAAAAAAAAAGAAAGCAAAGTGGACTGGTCAGTGGCTGGTAACTAGCTGTGTAACTTGAACGCATCATGTGGAAAAACAATCACTTCAGGCGAGAAGACAAACACTGCTTCGCCTCGGTGTGTGGCATCTCAGTCCACCGGGCTTCGGGAACAGTAATTAGTCATTTTAACTACACGGGCAAAGGGGCTATTCGCTTTCCTGCCTGTCTTACACACACACACACACACACACACACACACACACACACCACCCTCATCAACACCTCCTACACTCGCTGCTCTCACCTGTTTTTGTCCTCCTGCCCTGTGGAGGACCCTTCTGCGGTACGACGCCTCCGCCGGTGACAGGAGCAGGAGAGCAGCGCTAGCATTAGCAGCCTATTATTCATGCAAGAGGTAACCGCGAGGCTACACCTCCCATAGGTAGTGTACTCCCGGCATAGGTGTACCTATGACAGATAAATCCATTTGTGTTTGCTCTGGGCCAGGAGGGGATAAATACCCATTCTCCATAAGGTCCTTTGGTCGTTATGAATGAGGCATTGAAGCGACGGGTCAAGGAGTCTACGTTCAATCGCTCGTGAAAGGCAAAAAGAACAAAATCATAGAGATGTTTGGAGAATTACGTTCGAGTGGTGTTGGGAGCGGTGCTAAGCATGCTCTGCTTTAAGCTGGAGAGAGAGAGAGAGAGAGAGAGACACACACACACAAAGAGACAGAGGCAGTAAGGGGACATTCGAGGGCAGGCAGCGCTGGCGGACGAGGCATAACAAGCATCTCAGGAGGAGAGAGGCTCACGTCTCTGAACCGCTCTGATATTAGGAATGTGAAATGCCACTTTGATTTTTACAGCTACCGGGACATAAAATCCACTCTGGGTTCCCCGGCTCATTTAAGGTAGAGAATAGTCAGACTGTTGCGCCCGAGAACATCGGATGTTATGTTTGCACAGGGGTATGCGTCGTCATCTTACTCGGTTTACACGGTTGCATTGCACTGGGTACATTTATCATACTTGGACGTTAAAGTGATTCCATTTCTGACTCTGATACGATTGTAACGCTCTTATAATTGTACATGGTAAACATAGGATACAGAAAAAGTATATCCATATAAGAAACGGTAGTAATTCCTGGAACATCAAAATCATGTCCCTGGTGCTCATAAAATATAAAGACAATATTAAAACTCAATGGCCTGTTTTGTTCTCGGGCATTTTGCGACAAAATAAAAGCATATTGGTCCATGTCATAAGCACGAATCACTAGGAATTAAACTATTGAGGACTGAAATTAAAACATGAAATCCGACGCAACACCACTATCAAACACATCACAGCAAACAGCAGACTGTCTACCCCCCACAAAAAAAATCGGCTTCCTCTCCGTCTAGACACTGTCGGTCTGAAGACGTACACCTTCAGATCTCCGCGGCTGTCGGCGCTCTGCTTCAGGAAGAGAAGAAAGAGGAGATGGTTCAAGTCCTCCCTCAGGCGCCTTTGGACTGTGGAGTTCACTAAATATAACACTAATAGGCCTTACTTCACTCCTACATTCTTTGTGACACAGATTTCTGAGCGGACCAGGCCCTAAAGGGGGCGCTGTTGCTTAAAGCTCAACATCTGCCGGCTGTGTAGGCTGGCTGGCTTCGTCTGCAGAGAGACAGCTTGCCACACGGCAGCCCGTGGGAGCTCACAGACCTCATTTGCAATCAGACTGTCAGGAGTTTAAGCACTTACCTGATGGAGATGGCTCAACAGCTCTACCATGGCTATTTTTTTTTTCTCCCTCCCCTAACCTATTTTATTTTGTCACCTCTTCAAAGCCGCCATCTTGCCAATTCCATTTGTAGCCGTCTCTCACAATAATGGTAATTGTTTTAATCTCTGATGGCGCTCAGTGTTTCCAGGGGTTATCACCATTTGCATGATAATAAAACAGACAGGGTGTTCGGCTGAACCGTTCTGATCTTTCTGAAATGATTTTTTGGTGTTATGAAAAGGTTGGGCAGTGTCATTAAAATGGAAACCCATCGGGGGAGTTTATTTATTCATTACAGCATAAGATCCACGCCCTCAGTGTGAGACCTCGTGACATTTCAGCATTCTGTCTACACTTCATGCCCGTTTGTAGCCTCCACAAATGCTCGACGATGATGGGAATCCTTGAGACAACTGTGACATTTGTCCAAGTTTGAGAAAACGTGTTTCTTATGACACGAAACAAAGTGATTTTGTGGATGTATGCTGATTCAAAATGACTTGACCGAGAATACTGCACTTACTTCGTTGAGCATTAGCCGCGGCTAAATATGTGTTTTATTTGTAAAGTCATGGAAATTATAATGTGGGGCGTGTATTTATTGGACAGATGTAATTTCATCATGAGAATCCGGCACGTGGTTATGCATATAACATTACAACAGAGAGATATATCAACTGTAATACCTGTTTCTGTCAATGCTAATGTTTCCCAGGGGGGTGTAGTGATAAGGGAGACCGTCCGTCAACCGAAAGGCCCAGGTTAAGGCTCCTGTGACAGCCAGGAGCCACCCTGCTGAAGTGTCCCGGAGCGAGACAGTTCTTCAGGGGACCAAGAGCGTATCACAAAATAATTCATGGCAGCGATTGATGTCTAACGCCCAATAAACACGAGAAGCGCGGTGACATTGGCATTGAAACGAGCTCGTGAACAAACAATGAAACACTTTCGATTTTTTTTGCGAAGCTCCTCTTTAAACAGTCGGTGACATTCACAATTTACAATGTTTGCAGAGAAAATCTGCTGGAACCTATCAGCTCAGACGGGTGGTATTAACTATTAACTGTTATGTTATGCACTGGCCTCACCGCGGCCTACCAAGATCACACTGAAACAGATCTACTGTGACACGCTGATAAATATGTAAGTGACGTATTTTAGAGCCACTTAGCTGGGATGAAATATCGAGCTTCATAGCATAGCCGTGTTTCCTGTATGGTACTGGGAGTCGCTTCTTTCTCTGGAGAAATGTCAGCCACACATTAACACACAGTCCCTCGAGTTACAAAGAGATAAAAACTTAAAAGCACACGGTGAAGATGATGGTGTTGATATTTTAGGAAACAAATTTGGCTCCAAACTACCGTAAAACTTTCAATTTTACCCCAACAAGTGAGGTAAGACCCTGGACATCACAGAGTGGGTGGCACCATTAGACTTTAAGTGGTTGTGTGCTTCAGTATGTTTAGTTTATTTTCCAGATTTATAACGCGTTACCGGATCAAATGTGTTACCTCACAATTTCCAGTTACTGAGTGAACAGCAGGCAGTCTTCGTTGTGCACGTCACTCTCCATCCAATCAGTGTTTTCTGCAGTGCTTTGCCCTCTATTCACTTATAAAATAAATAAATAAATAAATAAATAAATAAATAGATAGATAGATAAATAAATAAATAAATAAATAAATAAATAAATAAATAAATAAATAAATAAATAAATAAATAAATAAATAAAATTAAAAACAAACAACATAAATAAATAATAAACAAACTTATTTGTTTTAAGGTAAGCATGTGTGTCATGATATGTGTGTCAACTGTCAAAATGCAGGCACCTTATTCTGAGTATGGATTCATATAGGGTGTCTCATGCACGTGGGAATGGAGCAAGCAGAAGGTTCACCAGGTCGTTGACATGTCAGGCAGTATTACAAACACTTAACAGGTCGTGAGTCATTTCATTTCCGCAGCACATGTAAACATCACTGAGCTGTTTCATGGAGCGGAGCTTAGCTGGGTATTACACCGCTATCTTTATGTTCTGTAAGAGACAAAACCTGTCACCAAAACACAAGCGGGCTCAATCTGAAAGGAACTTTATAATAGTATTTCTTCATATGGTTAAAGATGTCACGAAACATTTTCAAGCGCAGCTCCTGTAAAATGGAGGTAAGACGCCGCCAGTGTTTCAGTGTTGGCTGTTTGTTGTGAGCTAGTGGGCAATCATCGGAACAGATTGCACTTTTCTTCCAGAGCTCAAAGAGATTTCGGCGGAGGAACCAGCGCTCCCATCTTTCTCAAGGAAATTGCCCTTTTGAGTCAAAGCTCGATTCCAGTCTGAACACGACGATATAAACAACAATAACACGGAGCATCTCCAGCTTCGGCTCGATGCGAAACAGAAATAAACACTTTGTGACATATTTCCATCAAATCGTCAAATCTCCCCGACAGGAAATGGAAGAGAGGTTAGGAGGGGAGCGACTGACAAACAGTTCGCTTCCTAAAATAGTACTTAACCTGACTGCGGAAACATCGGCAAAATATTACAGATTTTAATGTCCCATTGCACAAAATGACCATGATATATCTGTGGGGGTTTGATAGGGTTGTTGATCAATACCAATGACTCAGTGATCACTTTACCAGGTGCTTTACCAACAACCCCTCAGCCTGTTTTGGAACAAAAACTCCCTAGAGACAAATGACAAAGCAGTATTATCATTATTACTATGGTAATGTGCGTGGTGATGTATCACCTCTTGACTAGACGCTGTTGGATCTCTGCTCTAATTGGCTAGCTTATTCATCTCTATCGTGAAAACGAAATGGGACTCAATTACAGGCCCGCTGTAAACCGTGCCAGACATCCGTCGATGGTGTTTCCATTCATTCGACGGATGCCCCTTCAATGAAAACGTGAGACAGCTGGAACATCTGACTGACTGAATTATTAGTAGAATTAAAACGCTCCATCACAAAGGAAGTGTGCTGCTGTTTTCATTTTGCTGATATTTGTGGAATTATGAGCTCTGCGGTATGACGGGGAGGCCTGACGTGATATTGGCAAAAGCGGCGCATGCAAAAGCCAGCAGGAAATCGTCACACACACACACACACACGGACCATGTGACTTAATTGACCATAATGTGGAAGCGATCATGATAATCCCATTTGATAGGCAGGTTTTCACTATAAAATGATGTTTTGGATATTACAGAAAAATACCGTCATATTTACGTCTGGAAAGCCTCGCCATGGTGCGTATACGCCTGTAGCCATCGGCCGGCTTGGACGCCGCACTCCATGCCTGCCCCTATCGATTCTCATGTGCGATGTCATGTGTACTTTTGCTGTTTTGCACTACAACGTGGTGTCCGTTCTGTTTCGGGCTGTTTGGTGCCAACTTGTTGTTATTTGTATAAAGCAGGTAACAGAGATATTCCGTTTAGTCCATTATTTTGTACCAGAAGCAATTTCCCACCGGCGCTGGCTGTGTGGCAGTAATGATTATTCTTTTCTATGTGAAGGAACAGTTTATCAATCTCGTTTCAATTTGGACATTATTAATAACTCACATTCACGAGTCAGGTTCACAACAGCCAGCTCAACAATTAGCTCTCAGACAGGCAGACCTGTCATACCTGTGTATCCTGTCTGTCATCTAAAAAGGAGACAAAGTTAGAGCAGCTATTTTTGGAAGGTACACAGAGGATATTCCTGTGTCCTTTACACCTTAATGAAAAAATATGAATTGATAGAAATTAACCCAGAAATCACAGTTTTAGAGCAGGTTGGGCAAATAGCATAAAATACCACCACAAATATTTAGTGCTTTCCAACTGTGACAAATTGAAGATGTTTAGCAGGAGCAAAGGGGAGCTCCACGTTACCACACAACAGTAGACCAGTGATGAATACAGAGCTTTTTGTTTGAGGCGATAAGAGTATTATCTATGTGTTGTTCTGGGTATAACGTATTGTTTGTTTGCTCGACTACAATAAGCGATAAGACAAATAATACAGATATCTGTGATCACGGCGACCCTTACCTTCACTGCATCATTTTAGACACTCTCACCGATGCAAATGGAAATCTCACTTCAATGAAATGAAGTCAGGCTACTTAGCAGTCCATCAATCTGTGGGAAGATGTTAGTTTTTTATCTTAAAATAGAAAATGAGCAACAAAAAAAAACAGTGGCTGGGAAGACCAACAGCTACAAAAGAAGGCGTGCCATCGCTCAACAATGACATTTAAACAATGAGTGTGTCTGGACTTACAGTACAACGGGGCTTTTTCTTGTAATGTTCTTTAATAGCTCAAGCACGTGAAGAACTGTAACAGACAGGAACAGATTATTATGGTCCTGTTATGTTTGAATGCTCTCCATTTTCTCTATTCTTGTTTGATTCTATTTTCTGTATCCTATTAATATTTGCTGCTGCAATGACCCAATTTACACACAGGGATCATTAACTCCTCTCCTCTCCTTTCCTCTCCAACTGTATTTTAAAATAATAAAGGCCCAAACTAAAGGAGCAAACACTCAATCAGGCACATGGTAAAGACTTTTTGTTATTTATGTATCCTGTAGGGCAGCCACAATTGCAAAATGACTGTACCTGCAGCAGGTGGAAACCTCAGGACGCCGCCAGCGACACAAAAAACACTGAACTAATGGCCCAGGAATGTTTCATAACACTTTAATGTTTTGTTTTTTGCAATATCTGTGACAACTAAAACAAAACATTCACAATCACCTCAGGTTATTATTGCTTAGCATGTTGTAGTTATTTCTGCAGAGCAGCCTGGAGCTGAATGGCAGACTGACTCTCAGGACACGACACAATGTTTATTTGAGGTTTTACACTTGAGTGAGGTTTATTTCATTATTCCACACAGCCTGAAAACACATGACGATAGAAAGGTGTCTTTACATACAGTAGAATACGCGTTGTGTATTGTCTGTTGTATGTCAGATGCTGTCTGCCTGCCGTTGCTGCACTATGTGTGCCAGTGTGTCACCACGTGAGTCGTACATGCATCAACGTCACCAACAAGAATTCCTGTTGTTATTTTGCGCACCCTCATACGCGCTGTAATTCATATCTTCCATATTTTACAAATTTTATCTCCTAAGGGAACGCGCTGGCCTCCCACGCTCTACAGCTGCACTTGAATAAACAGGTGAATAAAGTGCTTCTGATTCTGGTATCGGTGCTATACCAGAAAATGGATGCACACGCCCAGAAAATGACACAGGGAACTGTCACAATCGCCTTTTTCGCCCAAACAGAACTTTGCACCGACATAACAGGCTCGACGGTGGAGAGACGTTCCGCAGAAAGCCGGAGAGCGCAGGTAAAACCGCCGCATGCCCCTTTAAGTCATTGATTGCAACATATTGATTTGGTAACACAGAGTCACAATGAAATTCCACAGAGTGTGCGCTGACAAACTATAACTATCTTCACGCCCTTTGGCGTCTGTGTCACAATTTTGGGGCCGGGTGAGTTTACTGTTGAATTTTACCTCAATCGATATGGGACAGGATTCCATCAGGACGTCGAATGGGATGAATAAATCAGACGTCAAAATAAAATATGTCCTTGGAAAACGCCTGGCTAATGCCTTTCTGTGGTCAAAAAGGAGCAGAGTGAGTACTGATCAATATAAGTGCTACCTGGCTCTCCTTTAATCAAAGTCATTGTGGAGGGAGGACAAACCAGACAGACATTAAACCAACTAGAAAAGTACGGTGGGGGAAAGCAGCAGGAGAGGGGAAAGATGTGCCTGACGCCTGGGGGAGGAAGACGTAGAGAGATGGTAAAAGTTAGAGACAGTGAGGAAGCAGAGCCAGAGGAAACCAATTAGGACAGTGATGGACACTTAAATCAGGCTGTTATTCAATACTGCGCAGTCTGTGTGGGAGTATTACAGTTCCCTGAAGCTTGATGGAGTATTTCTTGTCTGTAGCTGACAATGGCTCTAAAGGGGGATAATACAGATTTTTAGCTGTGTGTGTGTTACTCTGATGCTCGAGGAAAACTCAACATTCCTTGCTGTCTCGCAAAAACCAGAAACAAGAAAAAAAAAAAGGCTCGCCCTGCCGCCGAGGCTGCGATGTTACCGCTACTGTGTCTATCAGCTCCACAGAGCACCGCTTCTTAAATATGGGTCGGGACCCGAAATGGGCTGCGGTCCTATGATGGAGTATAGCTTGTGAGCAGCTTCATGAATGGAGGTTTCTGGACACGGAGAATAAACAAGTGGACCGAAAGATGTGAAAGGCGACTGCAGCAGTAGTTAGAGTCTCGGGGGGATTAGGGAACATCTTCTGGTTTCACACTCATTGCACTCATAATAGTAAGCTCATTTGGGTATTAGGTTCAGATAATCATTGTACGAATTCACAAAGTCTCAGATTTGAAAGAATGAGATTGGATAAGATGCACTTTATTGGTCCCTGTGGGGAAATTTATTTCGTGATATAATAGCTTAAAAACAAAGTACATCACCCACACATACCAACAGCAAGACAACCCCACAATAAATCCATTAAATTGCTAACAAATTAACTGCCTGCACTAGTTATCCAGTTATTATGGCCAGTGAGATTGTCAGTGGAGCAGTTCCAGTTTAGAAGCTGCTGTGATATGATGTGAGATTGGATTTATTTCTATTATATGGAGAATTGTTCACACTGATTGGACTGTCCAGGAGATAACAACTTGGATGGCTTTTTAAACAGAGGTGTTTTCTCCCTTTACATACGTGTAGTAATAATGGAGAGTATGTAATTGAGACAAAGACAAACATTCAAACTGTTAAATGAATTGAAATGTATTTTGCAGTTGCTATTGCCTGTCAAGTTGCACACTTATTTTGCCACTGGCTATTCTTGTGATAAGTTGTAATAATACTATATAATCCTAATTCAAACTGATATTAACTTTAATATTTGCTGTTATGAAAGCTGATGTACTTAATTAAATGCATGTATCATTAATCATTACATAACTTGCTCTACTAGCAGACATACACACACACACACACACACACACACACACACACACACACACACACACACACACACACACACACACACACACACACACACACACACACACACACACACACACACACACACACACACACACACCCCATGTACCCTCCCTGGGACCTCTAGAGATGTAATAGAATTACTGAGTGTAAATAACAAGGTATAAAGCAGGAAGGGTTTATGTCCAGTCACCTAAGATCTGTGAGGTGCAGAAGGCGAGGGCGCGCCGGAATGGACAACTCTCCGGAATGGAACATCGCCAGCATCAGTTTTTATGCTTAAGTGACTCGTGTTTGTGGTCCTGCCTCCCAAACGACCCCTCAGATTGATCCGGCGGCCGAGCCAAAACAGGAAGGAGCTGAGGCCCGCTGCCCTATTTCAAAAGGACATCTTCATTTGTATTGATTCGACTGGAGAGTCTGCCAAGACCTCTCTGTATCTGCTGTCATGCACCCTTAGCCTTGTCCTCAACAGAACTATATTCGGCAGTGGGCATTGTCTTATTGCATTTTTAGCATACACTTCCCACTGATGAGCAGCTGAAATGCTGCAGAAACGAATGCAGGAATTTTATCCATCTTTCCACTCAGATATACCGTATTTGCTTTGTTAGCAGATTGCTCATCACAAGCACACTACACACACACACACACACACACACACACACACACACACACACACATACACACACACACAGTGCAAATCTTTGATATGAACTTCAATTTCCATTATCCAAGTCTAAAATAGCCTGAGGGTAGTTCAGCAAACAGCATGAGCCCAGCTGAGCGTTATTATTTTTCACCCTTTTTACCCTAAGAGGGTAAAAATCAAAGGCAGCAACTGGATTGAAGAAAAGATCCATGTTGTTAGTGTTACGTTTACCTCCAAACCAACTAACTCATATTAGTTGGCAGCCTTTATCTTTAGCGTTATGCAAACATAGTGGCGCTTCTTTGACAAGCTGGGTCTGCTAGGTACTAGTAGCGTTAGCTGGTTAACTGCTACTGTTAGTTTTCAGCTACCACTTACACAATCAGATCTAGTTGGTTTGGAGGTAAAAACAATGTTGACATAACGTAGGTTACTGCGACCATTAGCTAATGGAGGTGAGCAGGTCTTCATGGATGTAAACTTTGATTTGGACCTTCTTGAGTCCTTCATCTCTTGACAATAAAGAAGGGTAATTATGGTGTGGTGAAGTTTTTGAGCAGCTAAATTTGACTTTGATTACATCTGCTTGTCTTGTCTAGGGCTTCTCACCCGGAGTAAGTCAGAAATCAAATAAAGCTGCCATAGGAAAAAGGAAATTGTCCCTGCTAAAGGCAAGTAATGCTTATTGCCGCCACTGTAATGTGTGTTTTTCCTCTGAACCCCGTGTTAGCATGGCGGGCTATTGTTGGAACTGAATATTGTACTTTGTAAACTGCGTTCACGAGGTAATTAATCTCAGGCTGCGATGGGTTTATGATTCCAGCCACCGATGGCGACAACAGACCTGTAGTCCACAGACAGATCAGACATGGTAATCCTGCTGGGGAAAGCTTTCATTATATCCATTTTAATAGTCATTATTGTCATTGTCAAGGTTACAGCTGCAGCTATGCTTGCTGATATTATGTGTTTGCGAGGTGTAGATGATGCATATTCTCCCTTCACTGCACACAGTTATTAGATTCCTCCACCATATTTATGCTTTTAATCCCCTGCGACAAAAGTCACCAGAGGGAACATGCACATATAACCAGCCATATCTGCTGCTAACAACCGAGTCCAGTGAGAATCAGCATCATTTTACAGAGCAGATACAGAACATTATGACTGGAGGCCTTGAGATAAACAGCTATATGAGTTTGTTCTGATTTTCTGAACAGAAAACCCTCAGTTGTAATTCCAAATGGTTCTGAGCTGTTCTGCTATATCTCACAGGGAAAATAGCACTGCTATCTTTAACTCTGAGATTGCACAACACTTGAACTGACAAACTTGAAGATAACAAGATTTGGAGATTTTGAATCACCACTCATCTGAAAACATAAAGATTTATGATTCCAGTCACTTCCTTCTAGTCATTTCCTACAGAGCTGAGCGGCCACGGAGCCTCGGCCGATGTGTGTGTAGTGAACCTCAGTGAAGGGCTGTGAACGCAACCCCATGTAGTTAGGCAAAACTCCTCCCTTAGCTCCTCCCCCTGCCCAGGTGCAGTATAAAAGGCCTCAGCTGGCTCAGTTCAGCCTCTTGCTGGTCCCTGTGGTGGTTGCCTGCTGAAGGTGGATCACCTGCTGCTGTTCTGTTTTGGTTTTGTTAGGTTCGCTTTTCTTTTGGACCAGGTCTTTCACCTGTTTTTGGCCTGATTTGCCTATTTTTCTCATGGTTTATGATTTGCTTTCTTTGGTCCAGATTTATTAAGTTGTTTACCTTAAGTATATTTTTGTTTAACATATTACATTGAGTGTATGTTTTGATATTTATCAATTGGGTTGTTCCTTTTTTGTTAACTTTTGTTTTTTGTTTCAGGAAGTTTCTCCTTTAGTTTGATTTTCAGTGCGGCCTGGGTGTCCTCAGGTGGGAGGCCAGTCACTGTGGGGAGGACCTCACTCCTGTTGCATGCAAGTAGGCACTGGGGCATTTTTTAGTTCATGTTTTGCTGTGTTTTTTGTAGTGTTGCCCCCCAGACTAGTGAGACGGGGTGCTCCCCAGTACTCTGCCCCCAATGAAGCCCCAGCCCACTGTTTTTAGTTGTCATACTTATTAGGGTTTTTAGTATATTATAGCAGGTTTTTAGATTTTTCTGTCCGTTAATAAAAATATTTGCTTTATTTATTGTCTCTGCCTCATCAGTCTCTTACCTGTGTCCTTGGATATAATTTGGTTTTCATATCCTGGGGTGCAAGTCCCCAGGTGGCGTTGTCGGTCCCCAAGTTCCTTCCCTCATCTCTATTTCCCCCCTTTTATTTAAATGTAAAAACTCTGCTCCTTGCCACATGTGGATGGTCAACAACCTAAAGGCAAAGCTGAAGTTTTCACGGTAATCAACCGGCAGCAGCCAATCAGATTCAAGTTGATTCAATCATTCAAGTTGATTACATCCACTGAAAGCTTCCCAGTTCTCTAAAACTTTTATTTCAAAGACTAGAATAGAACATCTCAAAATCGATGCTTGGAGAACAGGTTGCATCGTTTTGTTCTGTTTATTTTTGATTGATGCCATATACGTTAACTCAAAACAACTTAACCGTGGTACCAAAGCAGCAAAGATGTGGCGGGTACTCATTCCCAGACTCCAGCTGATCGGGAAGAAGCCCGAGAACCAGTTTCCGACCCCATAAATAATAATTAAAAAATTAATTAAAAAAATTTACTTTGAGTAATGAACAAATGCCTCTTATAATGAACAAATGCCTCGCAAAAGGAAAAGGGGGTTCAATGAAAATAAACAATAAAACCTGCAGGCGTTAGGCTATCGAAAGGCAAGTAGTACTCTTGCACGAATAGCACTAATATCTGCCTTTATGCAGGTAACTTAGTTGAAAGGTGGGTTTTTTTTTATTGAACACACAAAATAGGCTCCAAAAGGCCCTCAATCACCCTCAATCAGAATAAGCAGGGCAGCAAGGAATCTCTAGACTCTAGTTTCTAGCCACTAACACACGCTAAAATGAGGTCCGTAGTCAGTTTGAGGAAGGATCAGAATGACCCTGGATGTGCCATTTCCCACCTCTCTTAAGCCCTAAAGAAAGGGCGTCATCACACCCTGATTGGCCAAGAGGGGAATGCACCAAGCTGCCCTCAGTAACCTTTTGGGAGCCAGTCCCCACACCATGCACAGCAGGTGATCTGAATAACCCTCTAATTGCCATTGAGGTAAAACAAATTGGGAAAAGAAAAAAACAGGAAGCAGCAGAGAATGAAGGACCGCTACAAAGAAGTACATGATTTGCAAGCAAAGGGTTTGAATTTTGCTTAGTTCCATAGCCAGAAATCATATAAGGTGACATCAGTGAACTAAAGGTCTTCCTCTGCCCCGTGTTCAGACCAGAGGCGGAGTGGATGCTTGGCATAGCCAGCTTCAATTAGTGGTGATGGGATGCTTTCCTCTGCTGCAGCCCCACTTTGTGATTTAGACTGGTAATACAGGCCTGGTGCAGCTTCTTGTGTTTATATAACCAGGTAAACCATATCAACTCATATTATATTAGGTTGGCTCTATGTAATGCATTACAAAAACTTGGTATCGGAAAACTACTCTGAACATAGATGGAACCTTGTAGTTTCAAACTCATGTATTATTGAAAGACTGAGGGATTAAGCGTGATGCATTGTGGGATAGTATCAGTGTATTAGGATGGAGACTATAGGGGAATTTCATCAATAATCATGAATCATTAACTTCATGAATCATCCATTTGATTGAAACATTGCAGTTATGAGCACAGCCTCGCGGCCCTGCTCCTCTCGCAGCACCTTGATATCTCATCCATGATTTTCACATCATATTTACCCATCATAAAACTTTCATTCTAAAAGAGCACGTCTTATTTCTGAATGTAGCAAGTATCTCTACTTCTGGTGTAGCTGGAAAAGTATGTTGTCATACGGTTGGATGTTCAGGGATTATAATTGTGTATCTATGGCTCACAGCCAATGAGCAGCTGGCAGCCAAAGGAGTTCTGTGGTTGATAAGGTCGACGTGGGTAAAAAACAGATGGTAAACCGAGTGCAATGGTTCGTCCCAGCAAAATTTTAAAGGTGTGAGATAAAGATTGTTATAAGAAGAGCATATGTCATCTCCTTCTGGGAATGTGAATGTTGAGAAAATTACAAAGTTTTGAAAAAATATAAAATGCACGATCAGCAAAGACCTCCGGTGTCATATAAATGTAACAAGTCTAAGCCCATTTAAAGCCCAAACAGATGTTTTTCTTTTATGTGTGTGCTGTCCAGCAGGTCAGAAATTTTTTCACCAGCCTGCGGTGCCTGATGAAAGATGCACTGCAGCGCATTTATGATCTACACAACAATTTACAACAACAACTTATGACCCCAACATGTCACCAGCGTTAAATTGGTCATCCCCGTTGTCACACCCTCCACTTCTACCTCCTAGCAGTCTCTCTACCTGTCTGTCTCTGTCTGTGTTTGTGAGTATGTGTTGGTGGGCGTGGCTCCAGACTCTGGCTCCTCCCTGGCTCATCATCCACCTCTCTCTCTCACCTGCAGTCCATCAACTCGTCACCTTCCAGTATAAGAACCCTGGCTTTCCATCCACTCATCGCCAGATCGTTGTTTGTACGGCCCCGTCAGTCTCGGTTCTCGGGCCGCTTTGCGGTTCATCTCAAAGTTTCTCCTGCGTCTTTTTGACTAACCCTGTTATCCTGCGTCCAGATCCAGTCTCCTTCCCTGACTCCCCACCTGCCGACCCTACCACTGCCTGTCTACCCTGCCTGCCTGCCTGTCTGTCTGTCTGTCTGCCTGTCTCCCAGCTCCGTTCACCCCGCTCCTGCACCAGCCCCGTCTCCCCAGTTCTCTGCGCTAATTCCCCAGTAAAACCCAGTTTTTTCTCTACCTACATCTCTGTGTCTGGAGTTTGCACTTGGGTCTTGTTAACACGATCGTAACACCCATGTCTTTCATCACTGCCCTCATTGATTGTATGTGCAAGTCTACACCTCTTTTTATGCCCAAGAAAGTCACCAGCAAGAAAGCATAGTTCTTTCTTGCTCCCTAATGCTGCAGGCAAAATGAAAGTAAAGCTGCTTTCTTTGATGTAGATCTTACTCAGATTAATGAATTAATGACACCCAGAGCCGTTCATCCTGACTAGTTTACTTGCTGCCATTCAACACTCGTAGAATGTTCAGCAGACCTTGGTTTTCGCTTGAAATTGCCTCTCTGCCTATTTGACTGTTTTTCGTCTTTTTCCTTCAGTCTCTCTTCCCGGGATCCAGAGGCTAAATCACAACTCGTTCAGTAGGTTGCTTAGCGCTCCCTACAGTGTAGCTGCTATTAAGGCAAATGATGGGATGTCTGAATATCCAAATGGCACACTCCTGGAAAACCGATCGCACTTCAATCAGACTATATCCGCCCCCTCCCACAGTTTTCTGGCACCCATGGGATTTTCACGGGTGCGACAGGGCAGCTGTTGTTGACTGGTTGAATGGGACCTAGTTTCTGTGTTAGAGGTGACGTGACTCTAGTCTGTCAAGCCTGCCAGGAGAGGGAGATGGACTCACGCCGTGGCAGAGGTGGCATCCGGCGGGGGTGACGAGGTGGAGCGGATGGCAGACTGACAGCTGTCATCAATCACTTGCCCCAGCCAGCCAGATGCAGGTTGAAACGAAGGGCACCGTGGCTAGCGGGGTGATTCGTATACAGTTTACTGGCGATGCCTTTTTTTTGCCAACTAGTCTCTGGTGGATTGCTGCCTGTCACTGATCCATCCTCCCATCTATCAATCAATTACCTTTCCAGGGTCAAGCCTGGATACAGTGTGCTCCATTTAACAGCCATGTTACAGAACTGTGGCAGTGGCTCATTGATATTTCTTAAGTCAACAGACTGCACGTCCCTGTTGGAAACAAAAACACAAATGCCCGACTGCAGTACATCATAGTTTGCCACCAAAATCATATAGGCAATCATAATCGTAAATCACCAGACATTGTGATGGACCTTGCTTTGCCCTTAGGATGGTGAAAAACTATTTTGTGCAACTTTTGCAACTTGGTCTGTGCTCAAGCCCCTACCGAATTTGAAGACAAGGAAACAGAATTGTGGAGGAATGGATAACAAAGGCCACTGAAGAGTTGAGGCAGGATTGAGTGAGTCCACCAGAAGCTAAATAATGCCAGTCTAGGGCAGTGGATAGACAGGAGAGGGATGCTGCTTTGTCTCTGAGGAGTTTCCATTGGTTGGAGCTCACTGATGCTGAACACTCCAGACAGCCTGAGCTAACTCTCAACAAATCTCGTTTTCGCAGCCATAGGTAATTCCCCCCAGCTCCCAAGACAAGGCATGTTCATGTTTACAGTCTGAAACACAGAGCCACAAAATAAATGCATTCGGGGCATGAGAATATTGCATGTGAAAAGCCGCCATGTGCAGATGTAAATATGAATGCAAAAGTAAACATATTTATAATTGAACATTTTAATCTCATAGAACATTGAGAAGCCATAGCAGTGAAAAACACTGCTTAATAATTCATCTCATGGTTTAGACCTACTTAACAGCGTGCAGTGTATATCACATCAAAGACCCATTCCCCTGTGCCCTGTGGTGTACACACTTATTATTTGTTTTAACCCGTGCACCAAACCAGCTGTTTTCTTCACGGTGGTCATAATGAGACCAATCAGGGGGTCGCACCATGATTGGGCGGGTTCCTCTGGATATTTACGGTTCATAATATTTGTGATAAATGCTTCGTGAAAATTTGTTCCCCGTGAAATAAAAAGTCTCACATCCGCTACGTTTCCCGACAGCGTGTTCATCGGTGACCCAGTTCATTAGTCTATGTGTATACAGTCAAGTAAAGAATGGCTGCTCTAAACAAGGTGCTGTGTATTTACAAACCTGTCTCCCCCGTAATGCTGAGCCACGCAGCTCACTGCAGTAGCTCGGCGAGAGTCGCGTCTGTCTCAGATATCGGCAAATACTGATCCGAAAAATCCACGGGAAGTCAGCGGAAATGCCGAGTTCATCATTTTATGGCTCTCTATCCACAAGCTCAACTTGGCCCTACTAAACACGCAATTACCAGGTTTGTTCCATGCCATTTGCAGCAGATGTGAGGGTTAGCAGCGTAACACTTGCCATTAACAAGCCTCCGATGCTGCCAAGGTGAAACAACCACCTCATTTGGAGGGTACTGGAGCCTGCAGCTTATCTTAGAAGAAGGTCAACTTCCATTTTACAAGTTGGGGGGGGTGTATATATTGGGTTTAAGTGTCACAAAACACTGAGGTGACAAGCTCTTTGGGATATGATCAACCACAAATATGATTGGAGTGCAGTGGAGCAGTGACGGCGCTGCCTTTTGGGATGGGCTTTCATTATGCCAGGAGCTGGCTGCTAAATCAATAGACCCTGACGCTATCGCTGTCTGCACAACAAACACCCTGGCTTTCATGTACCTGTCTTGTCTGGAGGCGCCAGACAATCTGTCCAACCTGACTCACAAGCAGTTTTCTGAATTAAAATGGATATTTGTCAGTGGCATCAAATTTTCCCCCGTTTTCCAAAGTTTGGATGCAGCTGGATGTTTAGCATGAACAGCTGGTGATGGAGTTGCGCATCCTTTGCATCCCCTCTAGCTGAATAGATACTCTTAAATAGAGCATCTAGAGAAGTGGTGATCCCCAAATAAGTCAACAGTCTTCCTCTAAATGTGATCTGACTCTGCATAGGCATCCAGCCATGCCCAGGCTCATCAATTGCCCTGGTGTGTTTGAGCGTAATTTTAATAACGCTGTCTGTTCACGGTTGATTGATGACTCTGGTGGCCCTTGGGCAAACCAGCACCGAACACAGGCGACGGCACGGCACGGTTGTTTATTACTTTGGCCCGAGGGCAATTAGGAATATTTATTGTCTTATTTATTCGCTCGGTTCGTCTTGTGCTTTTGACAAAATGGAGAAAAGACAGCGTGCCCAGGAAGAATTTTAGATGCTATTGCTTAGCTAAGTGCGAACCTCTTGCACTAGTGATCTGTTCAATTCCATATATATATTCAGCATAAAGCAGTTTTATTGCATGTTACATCACTACCAATGGGCCTTAACTCACGTGAAGTGCAATTTAATCTGAATAGTGGAATGGCTCGGGAAGATTATTGAAATAAACAGGAAATGGGCCCTGGGCCAAAAGCAGGGAACAGGAGGCTTAAATTGGACTACAGCATTTTAAACAACAAATGACAATTACAATACAAGCAAGCACAATACGTTTGGTGCCAGATGTGTACAAAATGTACCTTGAAAAATGAAAAGATACTATTTACATGGCATACTTAGTAAGGGTAATAGTGCCTTTCCTACAACCACATCAACACTGTGCTTTTGTGTCAGATACCGAGTTCAGAACAAGGTGAGAGAAGTGGTTCTACAGAGTGAACGTTATCTACCAGTGGGTGAAATAAAAGGAAACAGAGACAATTAAAACAAGGCGAGGAGAAGAAGAATCTCAATGTCTCTGAAATTGGCGCTGGTCCTTTTTCACTTCTACCTCCTCTATTCTTTCGCTGACAAATGAGGTTCAGCAATTCAATTTTAGGTTCAATCTCCTCTATTTGCGCTGTTCATCCTCTCTTCTGTGGATGCTGTGTGTATATGAGTTTGTGTGTGTGAGTGTGTGTGTGTGTGTGTGTGCATGTGCATTTGTGTTTGTGTGTTTGTTTATGTGAACCCTGAGATTTCTGCAATAAGACCTGTCACTTCCTGAGGTCTTTTCACAAGGTTTTCACAGCGAAGCGATCGCCTACACTTTCTGCAAACATTTCACTTGATAAAACTGCCTTTGGTGCCTCTGGAAACTTTATGTTTTAGGAACCTATGTTCATGTGTGGACTCTTGCTGAATGCTTTAAGAGCACCACACGGTATTCTTGTGTTTGTCTGTATTTTCAGCAAATGCATGTAAAGGGGACGATGGCCGGACAAATTTTAATGAATTATGAAATAGCTACTAGCAGTCCCATCCTCTTGTCAATTTTGTCAGTGATGATGAATTTTGACCAGGCACTGAGCTGTTGATTTTAGTTTACATCTGTTTTATGGGGAGATTTGTGGGGGAATTCATCATTGTGTCCGTTCGTGGAGCCCCGTCGTAAAACTACAGGCACAACGTCTGGGAACTGTGAATAACGAGTTGTCATTTCTGCCTTTTTTTTTTTACCGGCAATATCTCCTCTCCTTCATGGCGCTGTTTTATGGAATGAGTGGCTCCACCGTGTTTAACGCATCATTTCCTTCCTCATTGTGAGTGGGGAGGGGAGAGGAGAATTATGGGTAGGTGGGTGTGGGGGAGGGGGGGGAGGGGGGGACCTCAATGTCCTTGCTTTTTATTGCCCTGCTCTCGTCCTTCCAGCATGGTTGGTCAGAACGGTGCCCTGGGTGCTACAAATAGGCAAATGCCCTTTTCATAGTAACACACAATTGGCATGAGTCTTGCGTACACTATATGACCCAAAAAAGGGGACAGGGGGGGTCGACTATTTTGTAAATTTCACCATGAGGAGAGAAATGGCTCCGAGGGATGACCAGTCAGCGATTTGTCAGAAACGAGTAAAAAAAAATAAAAAAAATTGTGAAATTCAGAGTGCAGAAGGAGATGTAGTTACTAGAGAGCAGTAAAGCAACGCGCCATCATGCTTTCTCACAGAGACCAAGAGAATCATTAAGCAGCTTCGCCAGGTCATCGTCACGATCATAATAAATCATATTCACTCAGATTGATAAAATAACTGTGACTTGGAACGTGGCTGTGCCCTCTACCAATGCCTATATTTAGCATGTTGGCGCTCTTATCTCCAATGCACTCATGAACCCTCCTTGAACTAAAGTTTCCAGCGGATTCCTTGACTTTAATGGGGTGTGACTAACTGGTTTTACATTTCACTTTAATTACAGATTGCTAATACGCAACTGCCTCAAATTGTTCATAGCTGGGTAATTTTAATTTTGCCTTCCTAAATTGATTTATTTAAGCTTAATGAAAGTGTTATCTTTTAAATGCACTATCAACACTATGGCATCTTATTATGGCCGCGCAAACCAAGGGTCTTTTCTCGGGGAGGGGGGGGGGGGGAGTCTATCACTAATAACAGTCTTCAGTCTTCACAGGAAGTTTGATTTTCTGGGTAATTTCACAGTCGGTATGTGTTGAAGAAGATTAGCTGGTGGTAATACAATTATCAGTTTATTTATAAGGTTGCAAGTATAGCAGACTGTGGTTACACATTCAGAGATCAGTCCCTAACCACACCACTGACGTACAACAATAACAGCAATCAGTCCTAGATTCATGTGAGGCCCAAAAAAAAGGAGAGCTCCATTTGTCAGCTCAATTCAACACAACACATTTATGAGTAGGGTTAGACCGATGTACCGGTTTGATAATATCGTGGGTCGATATTTGCCTTTGGTTATATATTAATACCATTTCGTCCACTGCTGATATAATGGAGTTTCCTCCCTGACCACCACTACATAAAAAATCTGAAATAAACTGTGATTTTCCTTGCACGTTGTATTTATTCAATTATGTTTTTTTCTGAATACATTTTTCATTTAAAGGCGTAATGTATCCCAGAATTTCCCCTACAACTGAATAGGTGAGATGGGTCACCCCGCCTTAAACACCTGCTATCCTAAGAATTTCATTAGTCTGGGTTGTAATGGAGCGTTTTACTGTCATATAATGGTCTATATCAGGGGCTTATCGACCCTGCCATGAAATCATCATTTCATCATTTTTTGGCATAGTCAAATTTAAAGATATTGAATATCAGCAAAAATATTGGCTTTCAGTAACTTTGGTCTTAAAATATCGGCATCAGCTTTGGCCTTCGAAAGCCCACATCAGCCATAGTACTTTATGGATACTGATGGATACTTGGTAGTGGTGCTACTGCATCAATACATATTGCAAGGTGTGAAGGGCCTACCAACCAATGTTTACTGTGAGCAGATTACAGCGGCTAGTTGAAGGCCTGGTGTCTATCTCTTAATCTGAGCTAATCAATGTCACTTCCTGAAGGCAGGGACAGCTCAGTCATCCTGAACACTCCCATCGACTTTCCATTTCCCTTTTACCTAGCTCTCTCTCTTTCCCAAGTATGATGAACAACTGTGACATAGTACATAGGACAGTCTGTAAAATAACACTGAAGACCACAGGCCATACTGTATGTCTTGTTTGTTAGCCTGTGTACGGTAAAATCTTTTCAGAACAAAATAGATAGAAAGTTGTGTCACATTGAATATACAAAGGACATATTTGCTTTTTACACTACACTTAACCCCGGGCTAACGTCTTTCTTAACCCTGGGTTAAAGATGCATTCAACCCCAGGCTAAGCAGTGTTTCACACTTGCATTTTTGAAAGAGGGTTAACACCGCTTTTAACCCTGTGTTAACAAACCCTGCTACGAAGCAGGGTTGCGGTGCTAAGAACAATAGTGTGAAATGTTGTGGGGTTAGAATGTAACAGGGGTTAGAATGTAACAGCGAGTTAAACGTTAGCATTAAATGTTAACCCGGGGTCTACAAGCTTACAGTGTGAAATCCTGAACACTGAATACCCAGGGTCAATTGTTAGCCCAGGGTTAAAGAAAACTAGTGTGAAACGTGAGACAAGTTAACCCAGGGCTATTAAGTGTGAAAAGCCCTTAAGTTGTACACGCAGAGATCTGTCCTCATCATGGCCAAAATGATGGCACATCCTTCATCTTGAGAAACTTTGTGAACAAATATTTTGTATTGTTGATATTTTTGAGCCCTTGAGCGTTATTGCATTAATATTTCATTAATATTTCACATGCACAGAGAACGCCCCTAGAAAGCACTAGGTGAAAATGTCAAGAGAGGCATTGTTTACCACTGTTTTCAATTTTTCTAGGGGAAGAAGGAAGGAGAGTATTCAAAAAATGCCAAAAACTCATTGGGTAATTGCATTAAACAAACCCCCTTCATCCAGTATGCATCCACCTAACAAAGAAAATCACTTGAGTTAGGGGCCAGTTAGGCTTTAAATGTCGAGGGGAAAACAGGCGCTGTCTGGGAAAATAACCCCATCACAAATCCAACGGCTTGTATCAAGCTCTCCCTGACACCTTTGATACAGTACAACGCAGCCTTGCTCACGTCATGGTGGGCTTGCTTTTAGTGGGGCTCACATTTTGAAGGCTGCTTTGTATTGAGATGTTCCCCCCCCCCACCGTTCCCACCCTCTCTGACAGCAAGCACATTGATAAGGACAGACGACGAGACAGAGGAGCAGAGCAATGGAGAGAGAGGGAGCTCGCGACAAGGAGGTAATAATTCCTCGTCTGCCGGGGGTGGGGGACATCGAAAGCCCCTTGACTTAGATGAATTTTGACAGACGCTGGGCACACCCCATCAATATCCTCCACCGGCATTAAATTAACATCCAAAAAACCAGGCTGGCAACCTGGTCATAAAGCCGCGGCCCCGTGACGAAGGATTTGAACCCTAACAAGGAAGCGTGACGAATCTGCAAATCCTAAGATGGCCTGCTAAGTGACAACCCGGATCTGCCGTGAAAGCGACGCCGTCTGCATCGCTTCCCCGAACAACAGACGCACAAAATGAATACAGGAGCCAAGGCCGCACTGATTGGAAGATTACACCGTAAACATCTAGATGATCAGCGGCACTCAGTTGTGCTGAAGGGCATCACTGTCCTTATCATTCACTCCCTCCGACATAAAGGAGATTCAACCGTTTATATTGGAACGTCTTGTAACTTGTACGCAGATATCAAGATACGACAGCAAAGGAATATATCAGAGTGCCTGAGTGATCTTTGTGGAGGCCTTATCTCTAAAAGACACAGTTTCCAAGATTTCATTTCATATTTAATGAAGTTTCACTGACTAATAAAGAAGTCTTCGTAAACAAATTAAAACTTGTGAGTTATTAGTTCTCTGTGGCACATTATTGCACCGCCACCCTCCGAAAAACTTTACAAGAACCCTAAGTTTTGCCCTTGCGAAGACGGGCACACAGCAGAATAAGTCAAACAGACAGCCTATGCAGGACTGAGTCTGTAATGTAGATCTATGATGCTGGACAGGGTCAGTGGAGGCAGTGGAGTGTGTTTTAGTGCACCATAACCTCAGACAAATGGGCAAGATGGGGTAGTGCTATGGGAAAAAAAAGATCCCACTCTGCTCTTCGTGACTTTCTGTGGGCGATGAGTATTTAAGACAAACTCAAGTTGGGAGGAAGTTTGTGTTCATGACTGGTTACCTTTCATTTGCAACGCTTATTTATCCTGTAAAATGTTCATTTTGTAATCGGTATTTGGTTGAAAGGGTAAGTGGTCAATAGACAGAGAATTAGTTGCAGATCAGAATCTATAGATAAATTCTAATTGCTTGCATGTTGTCAGTCAATATCAATTTCTTGTTCCCACTGCACTCAATGTAATTTGGGTTGCAGCTCATCTCACAGACGTCCTGCAGTCAAATGGAGGATTTAAACTCTCCAATACATCCAGCTCTCCAATAAAGGCCTCATGCCTGCAAGCGTATCATTTAGATTGACGACAGGGGCAGAAGCAATTGAAGTGAACTTAAGTCTACCCCCTGCCCTATAAATAATATTTAATCCCTCTTTGGAAGGGAGAATTGGTAATGAGTCCCAGAGCTTTTTTGATGCATCACATTGCCTTCAGCTACAGCTGACACCAATAGGATATAAGCTAGACAGTTTTTCAAGGCCTACAATGGTGAGACACCACAGCATTTCCAAGACCAGATCAATCAAAGCAAGTCTGGTTAAATCAGTATATCTTTAAGAAACACATCAAGTCCTTTGTCTGAAATGTGCGAGAGGTCGTATGAGGGAAAGAATGTGAGATAAGTAGGAAGGAGTATATCATCCTTTGAGGTTTTATTGAAATCTAACCAAAGAAGTATTATTTCAGATCCAGCTTTTAAACAAGAAATATTTAAAGGACTGTGCAGAAATCCAGTAATGAGAAGCTTTTGCTCCATTTAGTAAATACAGAGGCTGATATTGTCACATAAGAATGTCAGTGTGAGCACACTAGTCATTATTTTTTTAATGTTAATGGTTTTGTTAAAGTATCTTCATTCAGTGGAATCATGTTGATTTTGATGTTTAAGTGTTTATGTAAAATGATCCCTTACAACTGACCAGCATGGTGAACCCAAATGACTTCAATCATAATACCATAACAAAACATGTCAGCTGCTGGCTGTCCAGGATATGGACCATGGCATATTTGTTTTTAATCACTCAAAGCGTTTTGTATTTTGGCTGCAGAATACCTCATCTGGCCTCAAGGAACGTAAAAATCAGCCTATCCAGTCCAGCAACATGCTTATCTGTTAACCAGCTATTAAAAAGTGTTGCCAGCCTTAATATACTACCCTGCTGTTTCACAGTGATACAAGGTGAGCGTTATATTACTTAAATGGTGAGTAAATAGATTCCATGGGGAATAAGAGCCGTCAGCAGTCCGATCCAATAAAGAAGCAAGCAGAGAGAGCATGAAGGGAAGATGAATGAATCTTATTAAAGAGTACTGATGCCTGGTCAGCAGGAAAATGAAGAAATACCCAGAATGTCTCACACCTGCAGCCACACAGAGCAGCCTTTGTGCCATCTCACTCCCTTGTATCTCACCTGGTCGTGAGCAGAGGATTTTACTCATTAGAAGCTCAGATAATTTCAAGCTCAAGCTTAAACACAAATGAGTTTATGAACAAAAAAATTGCTTGCTTTGTTCCCCGACAGCGTACTATATTAAATAGACACATTCATTAAAGTAAGTTATTTTTTTAAAACTTACTTAAGCAGGCAAATTTACTACAAATGCAATCTAATTCATCCGTGCACACCAGGAGCTGCCGATTACGACCGCAATCTTGTATTGGTGGGTTCAGCACAAACCACTGGAGCTATTACAGATTAAGTGCTTTGCCCAAAGGCGCCTCAGTATCGGTTGAGGGAGAAGAGAGTCTGTCTTCTTCATTTTCCCTGTTAATTTATTCATTCAATTTCGCAGCCAGACTGGCCACTTCCCGCTCACAAGCTTGCTTCTCTAAACATTAGCCTACTCCTGTCCCCATATTAATTTGATGGCGTATTTCTTTCGTAAATTGACTTACTTCAGGTTGAATGTTGGGGCTTGACATTACACGAGGAAGGAATTTTTGAAGTGGACAGGTTGGACCAGAACAAACACAGAAAGTGGCCCAACGCTTTGCTCATAGTGTTGTTGTTTTTTATTACTTTATTGCAGGTTTTTATATTACAAGTTATCAGGTTCATCACTTGTTTTATTCATCCTGGCACATTTATAAATTTTTACTACGGACAGTACAAAGAAAGAAAGGAATAAGAAATAAGTAATTTAGGAAAGAAAGATAAAAACAAAACTTAAGTGGACAAGGGCAAGAACAGGGCCTAGGACATCAGTTAGCCCCAGTGCAGACCTTGAAAGGAAAAAAAACTGCAATACTCTCTCTTAGTTTTACTGTTCCACTCCATCTATTTCAGTGACCCATTTACTGCAGTTTCTTTTAAGTGCCTCTTCTCTGTTTCTCAACTTATAAGTGATTCTTTCCATTTCATTTGATCTCTTCGACTGTTCCTTTCCAGGTGTTAATAGATGGTGATTTAACATCCAGCTAATTCCGAGTGATTTGTTTTAATGTGGCTATGCATATTATTGTATACAGGTATTTATCTCCTTCCCTCTCCATTTCTTGTGGGATGGTACCTAATACAATATTGGACGGTTGTAATGGCTTCTTTAAATGAAAAGGAAAAATGTTTGCGATTTTCTCCTGAACTGCCCTGCAAAACGTTTTCAACACTGGGCAGAAACAAAAAAATGTATGCGTGGTTAGCTTCCTGTTCCGCACTTTCCCTCCAGCATTCTCCACTATACCTGATAGACTGTATTTTGATGTGATTTTTGGTGTTGCGAAAAACCTCATGTTCATTTTCCAGGCGAATTCTTTCCAGTATTTTGATTGTGTTGTCTTAAAGATTATTTTACTTCCGTTTCCCATTTCTCTGGTGTTGTCGACATTTACCTTTAAAACATTTAAAAATCTCTATTGGTATTACTGGTTGAAATTTTTATGTACGTCTACTAGTACACCATGAAATAACCACGAATTCTGCACAGTACTAGGAAGTAAAAGTACGAATTATGAGAAAATAAAAATTTTTGACAGGCTGACAAGTGAAGAGTACTGGCCGGAAAGTGAGTTTTTGAAAGCCATATGCTTTATTTATAAAGCATTCCTCGAAAGTAAGAATGGCAATAAAGACAACCAAACCCAAAAAAGCAGTGATAAAATAAACAGTTAATAAAATAACAACAAAGGAGAAGATAATGGCTATCAAGCTAAATACAAAAGATAAGTAAAAGCAAGTTCATAAATGTATGTTTTGATGAGTAGAACGTGAAAGAAGCTAGCCTGATCTCCTCAGGCAGCTTGTCCCACAATACCACAAAGCAAAATGTGTTGTGAGGTGAGCTGTGCTGTGTTTATTTCATCATGACTTTAGGGCTTGAGTCTCTAAGAGTTGCTCTCAAGATTTGTTTTACATCAAAGGTTTACTGAGTGTGGAAGAATTTACGTATGTTACCTTAGGTATCTTGTAGTATATTACTGTTATCCCCTATATTTCTATAATTGCTTCTCCTTCTTAGGCCTTGGCGTATGCACGTGTTGAGTCACACATGGTGAGGCGCCGAGGTGTCTGGGTGCATGTCTTGTCAATAAGTCGCATATCGTAGTTGGGAGGACAGGATGTGCCTAAACTACCTGTTGGGAGAACGACTAGTGCCTGGCAATGCAGGCCACAGGTCAGGTCAGATCCTAACACAGACTCCCAAGAGCCGGTACTATCCGGAAAGCCTCCCCCATTACCTTTTCAAGCCACGTGTACCCAGATATACACTATATTGCCAAAAGTATTCACTCACCCATCCAAATAATTGAAATCAGGTGTTCCAATCACTTCCATGGCCACGGGTGTATAAAATCAAGCACCAAGGCATGCAGACTGTTTCTACAAACATTTGTGAAAGAATGGGTCGCTCTCAGGAGCTCAGTGAATTCCAGCGTGGTACTGTGATAGGATGCCACCTGTGCAACAAGTCCAGTCGTGAAATTTCCTCGCTCCTAAATATTCCACAGTCGACTGTCAGTGGTATTATAACAAAGTGGAAGCGATTGGGAACGACAGCAACTCAGCCACGAAGTGGTAGGCCACGTAAAATGACGGAGCGGGGTCAGCGGATGCTGAGGCGCATAGGGCCGGATCTACTAAAGGTTTGCGTGTGTAAAAATGTGTGCAAACTCATAGCACGCGCAAATAAATGTACAAACTGATCTACTAACAGTGCGCACTGAGGACTGCGTCTTGCAAATGTGCAAAATAACACGCCTTATCCAGTTAGTACTTTTGCCTCAATGAATATGCAAGATGGGGCGTTTACACGCTATTTAGCAAAATACTGGGAGGAGAAAATGTAAATAGATTAATGTAGCACACGCACTGTGATCTATCAAACCTGAACGCAATTTCGTTGATGGAGACTGCGTCTGTATTTAATACGTTTCAAAAGAAGGTGCAAACGCCCTGCATGCGTAATTGTGCACAAATGACTGCCGTTATTGTAGCGAGAAGGAGACATAGAAACTGCACTTGAACTGCACTTGTTGCTCAATGTTAGTTAGAGGCATCTCTTCCACCGTGCCCCCACCTGTTTTCTTTGCTGAGGTTTTATTATAAGCCAATTTTTCTTTTGTTCTTCGTCTTATATCTTGCCATCTTCTCTTAATTTCATCCGTTGTTCTTCTTGTTTTACCAACGGCATTTACTTTCTCACAGATGATCTCCCAAATAGTGTTCTTTTTTGTCATATTCAGATTTTTTTGCTGTAGCTCATCCAAATGTTTATTTGCCTCTTCCACTAACACCTCTAATTCTATAGGCGCAAATTTCATTTTGCGCTTGCGGTTCTGTTGCCCATCCAAACTCTCCATGGTGCAAAACATTAAACACGCAAAACCCTCATTTAAATACTGCTGTCTCCACCACGTTTGTACCTGTTGTCATTTACGCACGCATTCTTAGTAAATCACCCGCAAAACGCCCATCAACCACACGCGCAAACTTTTAGAATGCACACGCAAATTAGTACCCTTTATTTGGGATCTTAGTAGATCCGCCCCATAGTGCGCAGAGGTCGCCAACTTTCTGCAGAGTCAATCGCTACAGACCTCCAAACTTCATGTGGCCTTCAGATTAGCTCAAGAACAGTGCGTAGAGAGCTTCATGGAATGGGTTTCCATGGCCGAGCAGCTGCATCCAAGCCATACATCACCAAGTGCAATGCAAAGCGTCGGATGCAGTGGTGTAAAGCACGCCGCCACTGGACTCTAGAGCAGTGGAGACACGTTCTCTGGAGTGACGAATCGCGCTTCATCATCTGGCGATCTGATGGACGAGTCTGGGTTTGGCGGTTGCCAGGAGAACGGTACTTGTCTGACTGCATTGTGCCAAGTGTAAAGTTTGGTGGAGGGGGGATTATGGTGTGGGGTTGTTTTTCAGGAGCTGGGCTTGGCCCCTTAGTTCCAGTGAAAGGAACTCTGAATGCTTCAGCATACCAAGTGATTTTAGACAATTCCATGCTCCCAACTTTGTGGGAACAGTTTGGGGATGGCCCCTTCCTGTTCCAACATGACTGTGCACCAGTGCACAAAGCAAGGTCCATAAAGACATGGATGGGAGAGTTTGGTGTGGATGAACTTGACTGGCCTGCACAGAGTCCTGACCTCAACCCGATAGAACACCTTTGGGATGAATTAGAGCGGAGACTGAGAGCCAGGCCTTCTCGTCCAACATCAGTGTGTGACCTCACAAATGCGCTTCTGGAAGAATGGTCAAAAATTCCCATAAACACACTCCTAAACCTTGTGGAAAGCCTTCCCAGAAGAGTTGAAGCTGTTATAGCTGCAAAGGGTGGACCGACGTCATATTAAACCCTATGGATTAAGAATGGGATGTCACTTAAATTCATATGCGAGTCAAGGCAGGTGAGCCAATACTTTTGGCAATATAGTGTATGCTTCGTCTAGCCTTGTGACCTCACTAGTTGCGTCAATGCTTTTAGTCCTTCCCCTAGTAGATAGCGTTTTTGCATATTCATCCCCTTTATTGTTTCCTTTAACTATATAAACTTTTCCCTGATGCTCCTAGAGCAGAGATCCGTATGCTTTACCCATGTGTGCGTATCTCTCCTGAGCTCAGTATTGTTTTGTATTGTCTTGTACTCTGTTTTATAATAAATGTGCTCATGTAATTCATGATTGATTCAAAAGGACTTCTGTCTCGATCTAAGTTTATTCAACACTGAGCCAACAATCCTTCCAAATGAGCTTCAACAATGTCGAGTCAATGACAAGTTTCTGAAATACACCAAGCTAGTGAGCTTGACTGTTGGGACACAACGTTTATGTGTTTTATGTTTGCTTTATGTGCTTTATGTTTGCAGCTGCTTAGGAATGTAAAATGTAAACCTTCATGAGAAAGTCAAAATGCTGCTCTCTGCTAACCATGATGTGTGTAGGCTGCAGCTAGTGGTCGAGAGCCTTTTGGTCTAGTTGGCAGGCTCTGTGTAATGCCTGCCAGCAGACATGCAGGGTGCCCAGGTGCACAGTGTGCAGACACCCCTCTGAGAAATCAAACCTTCATTATTTATTAGGCTACAAAATGAAGCTGCGAAGAGGGGGTCAGTCAGCCGTGAAACTGGCAGGAGGGATGTTACTTCCTTGTTTGCCAGGGACGCAGGTTGGATCACTGGGCATGTGCTGCTAGTAGCCGCACGAGCGGAAGATGAGAGCGATGTGGGATTCGATCCCGCCTACTGTGTGTGACAGGCCAAAAATAGGCTATCAGATGGAGTTGTTAATTTCAAGATGGCACGCCGTCCTCCAGCCCCCCCACATCGAACGTTTCAGGCCCTAAATAATCTTTAATCTTGCCCCCTCATTCTCTCGCCCTACATTCCTCCTCTTCCTTCTGCCTCTACACTATTGTAATAGCTTAGAGCCGGTTCCAGCCTTGATTTTTCTTCTATTCAGGGCATTTTCTTCGCTTTCATGAGCAATTTTCCATTACGTCTGGCCTAGCCTTATAGGCTCAATAAATGCCATTTGACTTCCTTTCCTCTGAATGGTGAAAAATGGGCAAATAGAAAGCTGTTTTCAATAATCCTGCCAATATGATGATTCAGTTGATCGTCACCCTGTTATACTTCTTGGAGCCACAATGCAGTGTCCCCAAACTCCCAATTGTCCCATCTAACAATACATACCAATAGATGCCTACTATGAAATTCTAATGTGGGGTTTTGTGCAAAACTTTTCATGTGAACAATGACTGAATCACATCTATATGTGGAGTGTATTACATTACAACAAATGTGTGGGATCCCAACAATTAGTACAATATGGAGACAGACCAGTTTGCTCTAGGAAACACAGAAACCTTTTGTCCAATATCATTTAAAAAAAAAAAAAACTATGACATTAAGATAAAATACTAGATATAATCTTAAGAACACATGCAAGAAAGTAGCCAGAAAGTAGTCTATTACCCTCTCCAGACAGCATTAGCATTACCAGGGGAGGGAATTAGATTTTGTGCATGCACATGGGTAATTGCAGTCAGTAAAATAATTTACTGGCTAAAGCAAAGCTCTCCACAAGTAAGTCCATATCTTTGTAACACTATTTTTCACTATTTCCTCTATTTTTCTTGCCACCAAACTGTGCATACATGTACCGCCTCTACCGTCTACTATTTGTATGTTTATATTGTATTCTTTTTTCCCTGCTGAATTCTCTTACTTTTGCTGCTGCAACAACCTAATTTCCCCAAAGGGATCATTAAAGTTTAATCTGATCTAATCTAAAGAGTGATGCTGTTCTTCCCGGCCGTTGGTTATAAGACTCTTGGAATCCAGATGCCGGGTGCGCACATCGGCGATTGCATGAAACACCAGACATCAATCTGAACAGGATGTCAGAGTGACCGAGGTAGCCAAGAATGTTTGTGTGTCCTAAATAAAAGTTCTGTGGTCCTGAAGTAAAAATTACCAATCAATGGAATGTATAGATTGGTTCCCTAGTAATTACCACACAAAACAGCCAAATTAGCTAAACCGCTAATGCTAAATGACTGGAATCATAGGGGCAGTTACAACATGTTTCAAATCTCCACGTTCCAACACATTCAGTGGCCTACTACATGTCATCACACCAAGAACCAATAGCAAATACCATCATTTAATGTCCTTAACATCACTCAGTCACCATGATTACAAAACAAGGCAGATAGAATATTGAGGAGCGTACACAATCCCATCAAGGGCAATTTGTGTATGTGTACATGACTTGGACTTTGTCCTTTTCCCCCAGCTTTTCTTGCTGGTGGCCGAACTCAGAGCGTGTGTGTATTCACTTAGTGTGCATATTGAAACTGTTGAACCTCATTAAGACTAGCAACTCAGCTAGCAGACAGCCACAACCCTTCCACACCACAACCCCCCCCAGACCAAAAGTTGATTTGTGAAGGACATAAATAGAACTAAAGTCTTGTCATTGCTAATTCTAACTTCAGCATGTTGTGACTTGACTTTGGTGAAGGTCAAAACTTTCTTGTTAACTTCAGCCAAGTATTAAGAATGAGACGACTTTGTCTGTGACCATGACCTAGACAGGAGTGACTTGTGTATCCTAGCTACTGGTGGTGTAGAGCTGTATATGTCACACATATGAAGCTATTTCCAGACGTGTTACCAAACTATTTGATCCAGGCGTTAACCTATATGAGACTGAGAGCACACAATCAGCTGTCTCAAGTTTCATACCAACATGCTGAATGAACGTGTGAAAACAGTGATTATGTTAACACATCAAGGATGCATGACTTTAGCATTTCACATCTTGTATTAGGTGGCAAAAGTCTATTCAAATTGGACGATGCTGAAATAAGAGATGTCTTCATAATAGAAAAAAAAACGTAGTCACACAGTGAACAAATGGGGAGGAATCTCAGATAATAAGCAACCCATACTCCCTCACCTCAAAATTTAAAAACAAATAGTCAGCCCTGTTCAAATCTGCCACTCAGTCTGGGGGCACAGTTGATACTGTGAATAAGCCAGACCTTCTTCAGCAATGTATTTGGTGACACTTTGATGACCTTGTGTTGAATATGGTGTCATATGTATTATATCACAGGCTTTTGTATGTGTGTTTGTTTTTTATCTGACTCCTGACTGTAGGCCAAGTTTCCCTATTTGGGATCATAAAGTTTGTTTGCACATTTGTATCACAGGAATGTTACATAAATCTCCTCAAAAGCTTTTTCCTTTCTCGGTGCAGTGAAAGGTAGATAATAGATATTAGATATTATTCAGATCAAAAAGCCTGTAAGACCTTTTGCCCTCTGGGAATCAGTGATACTTGGAATCTGAATGCTTCACACAGGTGATCTTCCCTGGTCCTATGTGTTCAATGCATATAGCACAGTATTGTCACTCCAGTTTTAGTGACTCTCATCTTTTAACTTAAATTGAAGGATCCCATGCTCCTCTGTGGGTTGAGGAAACTCGACCACTCTTAAGTCTATGAAACCTTTTTCAACACCCACTGGATAAACGCTAAACATCATGGTGGTCAAGCTGAAAGCTAGGCTGTTTTTCTGCGATCCTGAAAAGGGAACATTTCACCCAACAAAAGCCCAACAAAATGAGATAAAAAAACTAAATGGAGGCAGGTTAGGCAGAGGAAAGGAGCCATAGTAACACATGGAGAGCCACCAAACCCTGAGGAAACAGGTTCTGGTGAGAGGTCCTTAGTGCTAGATTGGCCTCCAGTAATAGAGCCACTGTGGCAGCTACTCCTGCTGTTTTTCTGCAGGGGCTGAGATCGACTTGCCAAGCTGTGGTGAAAATGGACCAGGGCCAAGCGCTCGTAACCCTTTTGTCTCATGTTTTCTCATGCTCCCTCTTTCCTCACTCCCTCGCCTTCCCATCCTCTTTCTGTCCCTAATGTTCATAATCTCCCACCCTCTCATCACTGATGTGTCCTCCATCCAGTCTCCCTACCTCTTTCCTCCCTCACAAGTTCTGACTTCATTTCTCACTCCCTCTCTCACCTCCCTCACGCACTCTCTCCTTCTTTCTCTCTTATTTTTCATTTCTTTCTCTCTTTTTTCAGCCGTCAGTGTGGGAGTAAAAAGGATTAGTCAAACCAAAAGAGGGAGCAAAGCGCTAAATGACGCTATTGAATTCTGGCAAAATAAATTTGGGCTTCTCACGCCAAGTGAGAAGTTAAGTCTCAGGCAGTGCCATTTCCAGCACATCTAACATGATAACAGCGCATAATGAACTCATTTCAGGATGACAGTTATATTATCAAAAGCCTGCCACGACTGAGACTGTGCACATTCATTCAATGAGCAAACTGAACAGCTATCTTTTAACTACTGCTGCCAAATTATTACCAGGTTCCATTTCTTATCTAATATACAAATTCCTTACTTACCTGTATATTACAGTGAATACTTTGCTGTGGGCGGTCCACTGCCATTCATTTATTGTGGAATATAGTGAGGGCAGGAGAACAATTCACAATTGGGAAAACCGGAAGACCAAAACCATGGGAAAATTCACCACAAAAGCGCTCAAAAGCAGTGGCTGAAACAACAGCTGAACATCAGGGTGAGAGGCCAAGCCTATATAAATCTTGGATAAACAAAGCACAGACAGCTCTTTATTGAGTCAGCCCCGAGATCCTCCGTAATGAGTTTGAATTCACCAAGAGAGAGCTGCTCTTTCAATAACATGGCACTGCTGGGATGAACGAGAACCAACAGTCTGGACTCGGCAAGCACCGGCTCCGTGCAGGGTTATGTGCCCAGGTGTGACAGGCGTGTAATGAAATTCCTCCCTTCTTTACGGTTGGCATCAACGTCGCTGTTCGAGCTCTGATAGCATCAGCGGTGAAGAAACACTATCCTGTGAGTGGCACATCAACTTAAAGGGCAATTCCGGGATTTTTCAACCTGGCCTCTATATCCACAAAATCGCCTATCATACCGCAAAGTAGATCCCAAAAGTTTCGGAGTTGCTCCGGTAGATCGGCTCAGCCGGCAGTCGCGAAACGGGGGCTCAATGGCTGCAATGTAATCCAGGGCATATCAATGTGGTCAAAGTATGAAAGCAAGAGGATTCACTTGTTGCAGGAAGAGGACGGTTGTTTACACGATCCTCTTCTTGCAACAAGCCAACCCTCTTGCTTTCATAGACCACCTTTGTCAGAGTTGAGAGTTCAGAGTTGTTGTTAAAAAAAGGTCTATTTCTGGTTTAAAAAGGTCTATTTCTGTAGCGATCCTTTCAGTAATGTTGTCAGACACTTGTCAGACACACGAATAACAATCTGAGCCTGTCAGTGGCAAAATCAAGCACTTTTAGTGGACGTACTTTGACCGTATTGATATGCCCTGGATTACATTGCAGCCATTGAGCCCCCGTTTCGCAACTGCCGGCTGAGCCGATCTACCAGAGCAACTCTGAAACTTTTGGGATCTACTTAGCAGTATGATAGGCGATTTTATGGATATAGGTTGAAAAATCCTGGAATTACCCTTTAATGGCCTGGCCAGTAACTAGCAGCATTAGAGTAGGTTGTACGCCAGCTGTGTGAGTAGACGGTATTACAATCCATGGCACCCTTCATGACGCTGAAGTACTGACGCTGAAGCAAGGCAAGCTGCTTCACCGAGATGACTGTAAAATCCACATGGGGTTGTGTGGGACTTTGTATGTGTGTACCTAGAAGGGATATTGATAGAAGTAACAACAAATTGTGCTTACCTTCTGTAAATTGCCTAATAATCATAACAGTTTCTTCAGATGAGTGTGCAGTTGCTTTCTATCAGAGACGATGGTAGGATTTTAGGACATCGGGGGTTTAGCCCAGATTCTCTACTAGAGCCGCAGCAGGGGGTCCAGCAGCATCGTCCCTAAAGAAAGCAGTTTGACTTTCAACAGCTAAATCCATATCAGTTTAGTACACTTTCAGAGGAATAATTTCCATCACCAAAAGCTATATTTGCCGTTGAGAATACAAATACCTACTAGAACTTAATCTTTGTTCTCTGGTTTCTTTAGTTCGGGAAGAGCTGTGAATGTCCCAAAGCTTATTTCAGTGTCTAAACCGTTTCAATTTTCTGTAGACATTAAGGAAATACGAGGCAACGTCGCACATTGATGGTTTCAAATCACGGCGGGAGGTAACTGTTTGACATCAGTAACATCAGTGAACTGCACACAGCATGCTGGTGTTTACCAACCAGGTTTGCTTTATACCAAAGGATACCAAAGGGAGGCAAAATATCTAATGTGGTAATATCAGATCTCACTGCTGTTTCTCTGGAGACAGTCTGTATTTCACTCTTAAATGTTAATTTGCCGCTTCCTGTGGGCGAAGAAGTGTCCATACCGACACCAGCATGTCATCTGGACCAACAGGGTGAATCTATGTCATCTGGACCAACAGGGTGAATCTATGGTGTCTCAATTTGGGGGATGGGATGCTCTTCTCTGTTGCAGCCCCAATTTAGGCTGATAAGACGGGTGTATTTTGTACATAAAATCTTGCCTGGTGTAGCTTTAAGCTTTTTTTACTTAAGGGTAACTTAAAGGTGTGTTTGATATAGTTTAAAAAAACAGATTTTCTGCAAAGAATAGTTGAAGTGTGGAATGGGGATCTTAATAAACTTAATCCAGCAGTGGGATGATAGTGTTTCAACATTGGGCACCATACTGTAATTATGGATTAGGGCTTCAAAGAGTGACCGTGAGGCTTGTCTCATCTAACTGAGTAAGCATCGATTCCCAGACTCTCTCTGTCTCAATCCTCTGTCCTCCCTCTCACTCCTCAATGAATTATACATATGAGATTAAACAGATTCAGGTAACAGGTCATCTCCCACAGTTAGGAGCCTCTTGCTTGGTGGAGTCATAAAGCAGCAACATTTCTGCTGCTGCATCACAGTACACTTCAGCAGTTTATGAATGTTGAATGATTCATTCATTGTCTCATGTCTGTCCTTCTACTGAAGGACTTGAACTGCAGCCTGAGATGGATTTGCCCCAAGTAGATCAATAAAGTCATATCGCACCGCATCGCACTGCACCGTATCGTATCGTACCGCACTGTACCGTATCGTATCGTATGTACAGTATAGTATACAGTACAGTATATATATCGTACAATATGCTCTAACCAGGCCCAGAAGTCCAGAAACTGATCCAGAGCCAGGCTTTACTGTAGGCCAAAGCTTTCTTTCTTTCTTTCTTTCTTTGACAAATGTAAAACATAACCTGTGTGTGACAAATGGATAACACAAGCATAAAAGGATAACACGAAAAAGTCCATCACATGTTTCCATCATGGTCTTTGTTATTCCTGCAGCCTAAGCAAGGTGATGACAAGCGTCAAGCACAACACAGCATACAAGTGAAATCCTGATTTAAAGTGGTACAGTGTGTTCTCCTTAAGCCTCATTTACAGACGATTAATAGAAACATCCTAGAGCAGGGAACAGATGGGTTACACAACCCAGTCCCTTACAAGGGGATGCTTTTCAGCAATCTGTATTTAATTTTACCCTTAATGATAAATGGATTGTGGATATGCTTAATGGTAAGTAGCAATTTATTCCACTCCATAGCTCAAGCATACAAGAAAACCTTAAAGCTTGTACATTAAAAGGCTCAAGTTACCAATGCTTGCTTTAGTGCTGTCTGTGCACAGTACCACACCAACTCTCTTAAAATAATTTACAAGGTACTTAGGGGCTCCACCATTATGAGTATTAGCTTTTGATTTTGATATTTGTCATGACTACTTTCCTATTTTTAACAACTGAGTAGTGTTTTGAAATGCACCCAGTCCGTATATAGTAAGTTGTACTTGCGTGTACGTTTCTCCTGCAGTTGCATTGACTCGGGGGATACCAACTGGTGCAACGCGGCACCTTGCTGGGACAGAAACATGCGAGTGAGGCTGTCAACAGCTTGCAAGGGGGTTGTGAGGAATGGGTGATGGGGTGTGTGGAAGATGATGTGTGGGTGTGTTTGGGGGGGGGGGCAGAGGTGCTCATGCTAGTTGGATAGGTTCATTGCTGTGCATTGCCAGTGCCAGGGACTTTAGAAAACATGCCACTGCCTTCACTCACAGGTAGATTCTGTTGGAGTTGTGTAGAATTCCTTTTTTTTTTTTACATTTTACATGCAAATCTAGAATTTATGCAATACTAAAATAACGAATAATAATAACACATTTATTATACGCTTTATATTATATACATGTACACTTTTATAAGTACCCAAAGATGCTTAACACTGAAATCACAAAGAATAAAAACACAACCAATATTACAATAAAATAGAGAGAAACAAACAAAATGAAAATGATAATATAGCGACTTTATAATGCATGTAGGCTGCAGTAGAATTAATAAAATGTTATGGGGTGAAAGATTAGACGAGCAATAGCAATTATTTATAAGGAAAGCATTTTCTCTCAGAAGGTTTTGTTGATGCCTTATTAAAGCATTACACAGACTTTTGTACTTTGACGTTTGCGGTGTGTATGTGGTGTGCACGTGTGTCTGTGCATCCATATCTACGAGTGTCTGTGTGTGTGTGTGTACCCTTCATAAGGTGCATGCTCCTCAATACGTGCACAATTGCCTCTTCCTCGTTAATTCTCTGCGTGATACCCGCATAATGACGTGCCCTGCACTCTCACTCCTCTCACGCTGTCATCTGCTTGTGCTCGGATCTCTTCTGTACCTCATGTTGGCAGAAAACCTGCTATCCAGCTTTTGCAGCTGAGGAAAGAGAAAAACAACACATGGAAATAACGCAGGCGACGTCAACACATGTCTGCCTGGCCTCCTCTGTGGCTGCATTGCTTTCATTACTTCACTGCAGCTTAAAGGTACAGGTCTAAAATCTATTTCACCATCTAGATTTTTGGGGTGTACTTTTAAGCTGCAAATAACACAAAATTCATGTCTGTTTCACTGGAATATTAGAAACAAACCTTTCACAGAGACATAATACATGTAAAACCCATGCTTAACTGTCACGTGCTTGTGTTTAGGCTTTGTACCAAAAGCACAGACGATACATTTCAGGGTGAAAAATAATGTTTTCAATCCAATAAATCATGTAAAGGAAGCCAGTAGTGGCGCAATTCATGGGGCAACATGGGCAATTACAGGCTGGTCCCTAAAATAACAATTTTCCTGCAACAGTTGTGGAACCATTTGTACTATGAGGAGGGTAGATTTTGATATAGGGTATTACATTCTCCATTATATATTACACATTATACATTGGATTTCTTTAGTCTAAGAAATACCGCCAAGGAGCTGACTAACCACCTAATAATTTACTACATGACATTTAATGGCTAATTTTATCCTCACAGTGGCATGAATGCATACATTGTGTGGGCGGACTCCCTCCCCTGACTCTGGCAATGTTGGTAGGCGCTCTCTCCACTGAGCTACAGAGCCACAGTGTCATGAGCAGGACTCAAACCGTGAAACTCCCAACACCGTGAATGCCCAGCCCACCGAGCTATCTGGATAACTGACAAGGTAAACCACTAGACACTCTCACACGCGGTACGCTCCCTCCCTAACCCTTACCGTTACATCGGTTGAAGAAAAGCCCAGAGCAAGGCAGCAGGCTGAGGAAAGAGGAGCCCTGCGGAGTATCTACACTACCCCTGACCATCACCAGGGGGCCACATTGTGCTTCGATAAACCCCCCCCTACTTGTTTTGTTCCGGGAGAGACAGATAAACACACCGTGAAAACAGTGCTCACCTCCTATCGGCAGGCTCTGTAAATGTATAGCTTAGTAAGTGGCACTGAGAGCGCTCTGTGCAAAGTGTGTGGGGGGTGGGAAGACAGTTGGACGTATACATTTCAGAGATTATTCCCAGATTTGGCCGGCCTCTTTTGCAGTCAGAGACACACGCCTCTGCTGCTTCAAAAACTCTCATTCTCTAATATGGCATCTCTGGTAATAGGAGATTAGCGCGGAGAAAGGGAGACAGAAAGAGAGAGGAGGAATATGACAGGAGGAGTATAAGTGGTGAAGAGGACAGATGGAAACAGGCAGGAGGGAGACGCAGTGTGAGAGAGAGAGAGAAGTAGAGACAGATCAAGAGAAAGGAAAGAGAAACACTTAAGATTTAATTGCCTAATGCCTGTCCTTATGTAGCATGATTATGCGCTACCTGCCATTTCAACTCTTCGTCTACAGTGGTGTGATTGTCCCTGAATGTCATTTATTGCTACATGCCATTTTCACGCATTTTGAAAACATTTGAAATTCAAATTCAATTTCTGAAAAGTCATTTGACTGAGAGAGCGAGGGGGGGGGCGGGGGGGAGGTGAGGAGGATGGGTGCAGTTTTTCTGGACATTCAGCATTCCTGCACTGCGGTGCACCGGAGAGCCACATTGTGTATCTGATTCCACTTAGCTGGATGCTCCCTGCGCCAGTCAGGTGCCAACCTCAGTGCCATCTCTCTCTCTCTCTCTCTCTCTCTCTCCCCTTACTAACACCTTTCCCCCCCCCTCTTCCTCCTCATGATGCTGGCATGCCAAAGCTTTCAGTGTAGAAGCGAGGGAAGAACCTGCAGAAAGAAAGAGCAACAGAGGAGGAGGAGGGAGCACGAGAGGGAGAGGGAGGAAGTGAGTCACAGAGAGAGAGAGAGAGAGAGAGAGAGAGAGAGGGAAATTATTCTTTGCTTACCCTCTCTGGTAATAAGACATTGTGAAGGCAGGCAGAATGAAAAACTGAGTGAGAGAGCTGGGAGAGAAATGAGGAGAGAGAGAGAGAGAGAGAGTGAGAGAGAGAGAGAGAGAGAGAAAGAGAGAGAGAGAGAGATCTACAGGAGCGAGACAGCTGTAGTTTCAGAAGACAGAAAAAGGCACAGACACTGAAAAGCAGGTCGGCAGCTCCACAACTACGGCTGCAGGGCTGCAGGGCTGCGTGACCGTATGTGTCCCTGTACGTCGATGACATGCTTCTATATTTGTATGTTTGCATTTGTGCGTGTATGCACTAAATTGTGCTTGTGTTTGTATGTGTGTGTGCAGGGGGGACATTAATACAACTGTCCTAAGCATGCACACAAGGAGGGGATGTTGGGGGGAGAGGGAGGAGAGGGAGGGGGGAGAGGGGGGCAGCTGTGCATCTAAAGGCTGACCCAGCGTGGTACTCATGCTAGCCAGACGACTGTACTCCAGTGCTCCCTCTGTGGCCTGAGGCAAGGAAATATGGAGCTGAGCACAACAGCATTTGCTACTGTGTGTGTATGTGTGTGTGTGTTTGTGCATATGAATGCGTATTGCGTATTGTGCATCCAAATGCAGGTGCAGAGGAATATGCTTCTGTGTATAAAATGTGTGTGTGTGTGTGTGTGTATTTGGGGGGAATAATGTTGCTCTTTTTTGGATGCCACAGTGCTGTGTATAAGCATCACTTCCTCTTGTTTATGCCACGGGCGACATGTTGTCCATGGAAGAGAGCCTCAGCCAACTTTGCTGACGCAAGGTCAAACACACAGACATGGGCCCCGGGTTGCTTTAAAACAGATGTTACCCCCCCTGCCCCCCGCCTGTACACACACACCACCCCCATTTTTTCACACCCACACTCCCACACAAATTCATTGCCTATGACAGGGGTGTGTAGGGTGAGGGTCTGATCAAATTCATATGACAGACTACACAGATTTCACCCTGTGACCGGAGAACCTGCCTCTGGGCATGGACTGGGTTTAAACAACGACAGAATATCGCAAATCTCAGAATCTCGCGAAATCTGTGACAGAATCTCGCCCTGAGATTCTGAGTGTGTCTGTTTATGGAGCCATGAGATTGAGACAGACAAAGAATGTGTCATGCCTGTGTAAATTCAGATATACTGAAATCAAACATAGAGACGTCCACACACATTTCACAAAAAAATCAAAAACTGCACTCACTTTTGGTTGGTATTTGAATCAATTTGATAAAAAATAAATACTTGCACAGCAGGTGACTAATGAACACACTTTTGCAAAATGATTCACAAATTTTTTAATTAGCCCCATCAGTACCATGATTGCCTTTCGTGATGACAGTCACAGGTGTGGATCCGAGACTGCAGGGTGGCACAGTGGCTAAGAAGACAGGTTCAATCCTAACAGCCCATTGTGTGTCCATTAACAGCCATGCATCCTGCTTGAGTGTCCTTGAGCAAGACACCGAACCCTTACCTGCTCACTCATTGTTGCTCTAGATAAGAGTATCAGCTTACTTTAAAAAAAAAACTGTGTGGAGACTTAACAGTTTCTAAGGAACACATGAACACATGCTATACATTTCAAACATTATAAATTATAAATACAAATTATAGATGACTGCATCTAAAAAATGTCACTATTTTGTAAGGAAATGACAACTTAGCTAATAGCTCCAACAAGAATTCATAATTCATAAGTTTTACCAGCCAGTAATCAGTTTGACAGAGTGAGTATCACATTCTCCAGACTCGATTTGCAATTATACTCTTCAAATATATGTGAACTGGGACTTCAATTAAATACTTGTTTATCCGCTCTTTAGATTTAGAACTCCAACTGACTGGTCTGAGGACAACTAATCACAAATGCAGCAACATATTCCATACTTTTGGTAATTGCTAATTCCCTTCAGAAAGTGAAAATATTTCAGATTTGAATTAGATCAAACACAGATCCCCTGCGATACACGTGTTTCCATTTTTGAATACATACTGCCCTGCAATTTCTGCACATTTCAAAGTTCAGAACATTTCAATCTCCTGAACAACTTCCGCAGCCAACACGTTCAGAAGGCCACTGTATGAATCACACGGGGAGATAAAATTCTAGGCCATCCTTTCAATTGACCAAAAACCGAGGGGGCAGCTTCGTTGGTTTAAAGTCATTTTATCATCCATATAAAATCAATACATCAAGATCAATAAGGCGAAGTGAGGAAGTGTATGAGATATGGGCTGTGAGGGACAAAAATGGAATTAGGTTCTGCCTTGGCCCCACAGCAGAGATAGAAATTGATGGGTTAGATCCCTGCCAAAAGCTCCACATTCCAACCAAATGGACCCAGTTTCAGTACACACTGCCAGTTGTTGAATTTGATTATCAATAAAGCCACTGTATAAGATGTACTGTCACATACAAACAATAATAACATTTTTCACATGGATAAAAGGGCGATCCAGTGGTTTACACCTCCCTGTTCACACCAACATCTTGCTTTTCCATGGCAGTGACTGAGTATTTAAAGTGTGCAGACAGAGGCGAGGAGTTCAGCCACTGGTCCGCTAAATGTTAGAAAGTCCACGACGTGTGATCTAAGAAACTATATATGTGTTTTGATCGTTGGTGGCAGACGCACCGCTTGCAGCATCTCAGGAGTGGCCAACCTCCTCCAAATTTCTGTGCAATACAGTGACTAGTATTTATTGAAAATCATCATCATTATCGAGTCAGCAAAGACCAAGATCCCCGTTGAACATTACTAGCACCTTGTTGAATCCATGCCTGCAGAATTCAGGCTGTTTTAGGGGCAAAAAGGAGCCATTTGTCACTAACTGGGTGTACCTAATTTGGTGGTCACTGAGTCTATATTGCACAAAAATAAATAGTACAATAGTACAATAATAAATAGTCTCTGAACAGACATAGAGCTATCTGACAGTAAAATAATAGAGGAAATGTTGTTTGTTTGTCATATTATGTATTTCATTATCCAGCAGCAATATTCAAAACAAACAAGATAATGCTGTGCTCGTGCATACCTTGACATTATATTTGACATCATTTTCCAGGAAGCCCATCTCTTGGTATGCACTTGGTGTATTGTTATAAGATTAAGATTCAACTTTATTGTCATTGCACAGAGTACAAGTACTGAGACAACGAAATGCATTTTTCGCACACCCCTGACTAGGTACACACACACACACACACACACACACACACACACACACACACACATATATCACCCCACACACATGCACATGCAGCTCAGGTCAGAGGACAGAGCACAGCCAGAGCGGCGCACCAGGAGCAGTTTTTGGGGGTGTGCCTTGCTCAAGGGCACTTCGCCAACCAGAGCTGCTCTCTGAAAAAGCTTTCGAGGGCCACATTGTGCTATCTCATAAATTAAATGAAAGAATTAATTGAAATGCATTTGTAAGGCCTCTAATGCCAAGTGTTTTTTAAAAAATATATTTCTAAGAGAGAAAATAGAGAATTTGCTTCAAAATGAACTATAAATCAATTGAAAAGTACTGAAGTGAGTACTGAGTTTCTCAAGTATAATCTGTCTTGTTTTATATCAAAGTAACTGTCCAAAAAATACCATGAATGTAGAATGCTATTTATTCAACATTTCTTCTTCCTTTGAGTGAAATCTGCAGCATGAGCACCAATATAGCAAGTAATACCTGAGGAGGCGATCTTTGCAATGATGGTATGAGAGTAATATTGCGACATGCGAGGTACAGTTGTGCTTCATGAGAATTATCAGCAAGGATTTGATGGGTCTGTTACCCTTGAGATTGCTTGGCTGAAACTGCCCATTGTTTAGTGGTTGTTACTTCCTGCTGTTCTTTGTGAATGACCGCATTGTTCCTTTGTTCTTTGGTTCTGGTCCATCATCAGGCGGTGATGGAAGAGACAGTTTTGATTTTAGATGAACGAGACTAAAGGCCCAATCATGCTTGGGTGCAACCGAATACATCGGGAGTCATGTTGGGAGTCATGCACAAGGTCGCACAAGGTCGCCCCCCACCTGAAGTTTCATATACACACACCTCCATTAATGAAGAGGAACTGGAACCACTGGCTGATGCCCGTGGGCTTTTTTCTTGCTGGAGGATGTGGAGAGCTGAATTTAGGAGTTTTCAGGTGTGTGGTTGTCATAACGCGAGAAGCATGAATGCCAAGGTACGCCGATGACGTCTGCCTTCATATGGAGCTCACGTGTGTCTGGCCACAAAGAAAGCATGAACCAGCCAAGACATGTGGATTCGTTCTGAGTTCGGCTGTGTCAGAAACCAATTAGTTGAGATTCTCTTCTCACCATACAGCTCATCAAGCAATAGATCAGTGCACCTTACTGTTTAGTTACAACCGAACATCTTTTATTTTGAATAACTTTACAACTTGTAAACGTGTTTCTTGATTCTGCACAAGGGAAAGATTTCTGTTTGCAGTGAATTATGTTTCCAACTCCTATTTCTGAACATCAGATATCGAACCTGAAAAGTAACTGAATATCCATCACGAACATGAAGCATGAAAATATATCCCGTGCAATATCCTTGGCAATACATTTGATTAATATCATTTAGTGGCAGCAATGAATGCATTTTTCATATTTTCAGCACACGTTGGCATGCTATGTATTGTTTGTTAATAATTAAAACATTTCACTTTCATTCCTGAGAAGTTTAAATTAATGAGGTTCTGCTCATACATCAAAACGTGGTTACTGCACCAGTTACTCACTCTGACTTACTCACAAATAGAGTCAGGCGCAAATGTAGCCAAGATACAGAATAACTGTAATAAAACACTTAGTGAAAAAAAAGTTTACTCAGCTGCCCACCCCCACAAATAAGAACAAAAAGGCTCCATAACTTTACTAGCCTTTGACATGTTTCCTTACAGGTGCAAATCTTTATGTGTTAGCACTCTCCTACAACGGGCCATATTGTCAGTAGGCAAGTGTTTGAAAATGTGCTATCGAAATCTTTTTTGTTGTTGTTTCACATCAAACCCCACACTAGTTGAGGAGAACACAACGCTACCATGATTCATAAAGGGAATGACTCATCTCGCAAGTGTGTGTGTGTGTGTGTGTGTGTGTCTTCAGATGATTCTGCGTATGAGGCATTCGCAAGTGCACCAAATAACTCTGTACATGGAAATGAAACCCTAATCCCATTTCCAGTCGGGCTGATGTTGAAGACGCAGTGGGGAACGGCCATGTCTGTCTCTTTGCTTCTCAGGAGGAACCTGAGCCTCAATGAGGGACACTAACCAGGCAGGCTGTGATCCAATTAAGTCATTACTCTACTCTGTTTCCAGCCTCATCATGGTGCACTAGGCTGTCTGTTTCCAAGCACCTATTTGAAATTGTGTGTGTACACCATGCACATAGTGTGCTAGCTTGATGCAAAAAAGAGATGGATTATATTAGTGATGCTGTTTTCATTTTCAGTTGCATTGATTTTTCAGTGTTTGACCACAACACCCTTTTCCTGTAGCAGAGCAGTGGGTATCCATCATATTATTTTATGGTAAACAGCATCAGAAATGAAAACTACCAAGAGGAGATGGAGAAACAGGGACACAGTCGACATGGGCTTAATCTCTTTCTATTGCTTATTGAAGACCAATAACAATTCACACGACAAAGGATTTGCAGGAGCCTCAAGACTGCATTTTCATCTTTTCATCTTTTTGTTCCCAGATTTCTTTGTGCAGCATGTAATTCAAATTGCTTAGCTTGATATGTGCTTTTTCCTCTGTTTCCTAGTGTGAAATGCTGTTTTGGAGTGGTTCAGTTTTAAAGGAGTCAGTGCTGACCTTTCAGTTATGTAATTGGCATTTCTCCATACAACTTAACACTTTCTACCATTTCCTTTGCTGTTACATTACAGCTGTAGCTCCATGCTGGTGTGGATTCAAGGTGATTAGCAACATGAGAGCGACCACTGACAAGTGTCTCTTATAGGAGGCTGAACTACATTTTCACTTGATTTGACTTGACTATAGATCGGTCTCCATCTGATTTCTCATTGATTTGACACCTCATACGCCACTGATTGCATTTTGATGAAACTCTGATTTTGATGCATGTCACCGCTGTGTTCTGGCATTGGGGGTGTGAAAGTAAATTATTCCAGAGTGCTAGAATTTATCATCCATTAGTTATTTTGTGACTGTATTGTATTGATACTATGCTGTTCCCTGTGACAAGTGTGCTGTGAACATGTTCCTAAGTTTAGCATAACCAGCTAGTCAGGCCTTATAAGGAAGTTAGAAATGTGACCTTGACTAGCCCACTAGTGCATGAAAATACTCTATAGGATGAACCATATGGTCTTAGCATGGAGAACCAATCATACAAAACTTCTCTTTCCAAAGAAACTATAAAGACTGTAGTGAGCTGGCTTTCAGTGAGAGAGGGATCAATGTTTTGTGTGTTATTTCAAAGATGCTTCATAGGCAATGTTCCACGACAGGGGCGCTACATCATTCATTTTGTGTTCAAGCGAAATGTCTCAGACACCACTGATCAGAATTTTGTTACATTGTTTATTCGTTTCTTTGTCGATGCGTCACATGTGATAGTTCATTCACCGCTGTCCGCTGATTTTGCCAAAACTTGAATGCATCTCACACAACTATATTTCAAGTCAGGAGAGACTAGTTGTACGAAAAAGGAACATTTATTGTGATAACAAATATGAGAATGTTTGGCGGTAGCTCCGGCTGGGATCGAATGGGTTAGAGGCGAAACCCGCGAATCTCTGAGGAGCAGGAACCCCCCCCCCCCGTAGGCCATTCTCCATGGCGGGGTAGATCCGCTGACGACCAAATGGAGCCTGGCACTGGTGGTGGTGGGGAGGCGGTGGGGCGCAGCAGCGATGCACCTGAAATGACAGATGGGTGAGGCAGATAACTGTATATATAGAAGGGTGTGTAGGCTAGCCATTGGTTCCTCTGAGGGAGGACGGGGAGTGCCCTTCCTCAAAGGGCTGATTGAATAACGAGCTAGGCCAGTGCGGGAGAGCACCTGGAGTAGTGATGATAGTAAGAGATGGATAGGTAGTCTTCCTGATTGAACTTACGCTAAGCTTCATTTCAAGTCAGGAGAGACTAGTTGTACGAAAAAGGAACATTTATTGTGATAACAAATATGAGAATGTTTGGCGGTAGCTCCGGCTGGGATCGAATGGGTTAGAGGCGAAACCCGCGAATCTCTGAGGAGCAGGAACTCCCCCCAAAAACAGATAGATTTTAAGGGTGATGATGAGGGAAGTTATGCGCGAGTTGACAGCAGTGATGGCTACAACATATAACAGAGTTGTGCAACGACGGCTATGAACACAATGGCGTAGACATGCCGACAGAGGAGTCAGCGCATCGCCAGCTGACAGGAGGCTAGACGATGCACATATAAGGTTGAGGAGCTGTGCAATAACAGCTATAGAATGACATAAGATCATAAAGCCGACTTTCGACTAGAAATCGATGACGAGCAGACAGCCGCGGCGCTACAAACACATAACATAGAGGAGCTGCACAGTGACAGCTAAAGGATGAACACGTGACAAAGACATGACGACTGGGGAGTCAGCGAACCAACTAGCAGCAGACTAGATGATCCACACATAGGGTGACGAGCTGTCAAGAGGGACAGCTACGACGACCATGACGTAGACACGCCGACCACGTCAGCGCACCGACTAGGAGCCTAGTCGATGTAGCGAGCTGTCGCGGTGTCGCTACAACATGAAACAATGACACGCTGTACCCTCACAGCTTTCTTTCTTTTGGGGTCAACACAATCACACGGACATGCCAGCTGGGGCGTCGGTGCGCCAACCGGCTGGTAGGCTAGGTAATGCACATATAGAGACGAGCTGTAGGGGGCGACTACAGCTTTTAGACAGACACAAAGACGCAGACACGCCGACTGAAGGAGCCAGCGCATCAACTAGCAGAGAGGAGGCTAGTCGATGGCAGAGCAGACAACTGCGACAGCTACAAACACAGGACATGGCATTGCTGTTTCTTCCACAGCTTATTTTCCTTTTTTTAGACACCACGAGACATGCCGACTGGGGAGGGAGTCAGCCTACTAACTAGCTGGGGGCTAGTCGATACACATATGAAAATAAAGACGTCGACATGCCGACAGAGGAGACAGCGCATCACTAGCTGACAGGAGGCTAGACGATGCACATATAATATAGAGGAGCTGAGACATATAGGGTCACAAGCTGTCGGGCAACCACAGCTTTAGACCAACAGATGACGAAGACACGCCGACTAAAGGAGTCGGCACCATCGACTGCCGATCGATGACGCGAGCTGTCGCAGTGACGCTACAAACATTAGATAACATAGAGGAGCTGTGCAGCGACAGCTAAGACATGACGTAGTCAAGCCGACAGAGGAGTCAGCGCATCGCTAGCTGATAGAAGGCTAGACAATGCACATATAACATGGGACGGGACGGACACATGATATGGATAGCTGGCATACTAGATGAATGCACATATGAGGTTACGAGCCGTGTGTATAGACTATTGCAAATACTGGTAATAATGCCTCTGAGTATCACTGTGCCTCTGATCTTTCTGTGCATGAACCAACACCACCAGAGATATGCAGACTTACCCTATGATCAGGGCAGGAGAGATTTTGGATGGCGAGGATTGATCGCTAGTTGACAGGAGGCTAGACAATGCACATATAAACATTGAGGACGAACACGTGTCATAGACATGCTGACTGGGGAGTCGGCTACCAACTAGCTGGCAGGCTAGATGACGTACATAAAGGGTGACAAGCTGACAGCAGAAACCGCTATAGACCACATATGATATATACGCCGACTATCGGCGCATCAAATACGTAGCTGAACGAGGCTAGTCGATGGCGAATTTAGAGGCTGGCAGCAGCGCGCTATAAAACGTGGGAATAGACTTCTTGTAAGTACTGATTATAAAACGCCTCTAATATCGATGTGCCTCTGATCTTCTGAGCACGAATCACCACCACCAGAGATATGCAAGCTGATCACCAAATGATCGAGGCAGAGTATTCTTCGGATAGCTGTTACGACTGGAGTATGGCGCCAGTCGGGAACCCCCCAAAGCCCACAGATTGATGAGAGTTCTACCTGTTTGTGTGGCAGATAATCAATGGCACATTGAAGTATAAGATATATTGTATGCAGATATATTGGAGAGAAAACCTTGAACCAGGCCACGCAGAAGTCAGAATCACTGCATGCTCTCTCACTGAAATCCAGCCAGCTACAATCTTAGAGTTTCTTTACGAATAAAACACATGATTGGTTCACTTATGCTTAGATAACATGGTTCATCCTATAGGCTCTCTCCACATAGCGGTGGTTTGGTCAAATTCACTTTACCGCCCTATAGGGCCTCGAATCCAGGCCTCGCTATTTTACCCTACAACGCTCATGTTCGTGACGTACATACCGTGCATTTATGGCAACCCAGCGTCAGTATTACAGACATGAATGATAAATTCTGCATTCTGTGCTAATTTACTTTCGGCTTTGAGGCTAATTCAGGATCGGACTCTGGCAGGGTCTTGTCGAGCTTGAATGAGAGGTGGGAGAGTGTTCATCCGCCACGGGCTATGCACTCAGGTGTTTCCTTTCGCAAAAACCAAACAACGGATTTGGAGTCGTGGATGTTAAGCGTTACAGCTTCCACAGGATCGCTGCTGCGTGGTTGCACGGTCGCCCTGGTCCTGCAACATAACTACATCTAAGGAATCCAGCTCTCCTCAGATACCAGGACCCGCACATAAGCCAGCTGTTTTTACAACACTGGCTTGGTTCAACGTTACATTTCAAATAGACAAATCTGTCGTGTTGTAGTTAGTATACTACCAATTGTAGCTGTGGAGAAACTGAAAGCCTGTGAGCTTCCAATCGCAGAGACTCATGCGAACATAAATTACAGGTATTTAGCAGACGCTTTTATCCAAAGCGACTTACATTGTTACGAGTGCATTCGACATTGTAGGCAAGAAAACTACTAGTCACTAGAAATCATAAGTGCATTTCCTTCCTAAACAAGCAACTAGAGCATAACTAGTATAATATAAATGAGCAACAGCAAAAGGCAAATAAGTGTATCAATAAAGAGCCAATAAACAAGAGCTCATACAGATAATTTGACTGCAAATAGGCAAGGCTAAGAGGAAGGGTCAAGGTAGTGTTCCTGGAGAGGTGGAGGCAGGGCTATGGTCAAGCCTACGGGCGTGAAATGTATCTATAGGCATTGCAACTCACATCTTAGGGCGCCACCCTTTGGTTAAACAAGGGTATTGCGGTTGTAGTGAAGTGGAAGCTTCTAATAGAAGCTAGGGGGTGACATTCAACTGAACATTAACCAATAAACTGCAGTATCACAAACAAGTAAACTTGTGATACTGGGGCTTCGAAGCGCATGTCGAGAACGTAGAGGAGTTTCTTGTGAACCTATGTATCGAGGTGTGTATCATTTTAACGTCATTACATCATCAATGACGTTTGAAGCCTCGTGCACGTACGTGCATCAGGATGAATTTGGGTTTGGCAGGCAGTTTGAATCACGGATATAAGGAAAGAAAGTGCCCCCATAATTCGTGGGTTGCCTTGTCCTTCGGTAGCTATATTTAATCTTATCGTACTGATAATTACACCAATGGACTATACAAAGTGGTACATTTGTCCCTTTACTGATCATGGCATCATGATAACAAGTCATATCTTGATATGCTGCATCATAATCAAGTAATGGTTTATTCACATGCCAGATTCAAACCCATGACTGACATGTCTACTGAAGGACACTAGGAGCGGTACAGCTACACACTTTACTGCCAAAGTAAAGTAATTTAGGAAGCATGTGGAGACATTTATATGGCATTAATGAACCAATGATTTGTTAATTGAAGTTTTTTATTTATTTATTAATTTATTTTTAATATATGCTGATCACATCAGCGCTTTAATTTATTCGCCTTTAGTGGCCCATGCTTTGCACACATCGCTGTGCTGCCAGTCTTGCCTGCTCTAATTTCTTTGGAGCAGCAGGTGGCCCTAATGTGCACTTGAAGCCTCGAGAAATTAACCCATTTCCAACCCATTTGGCTGGAATGCTTCGAGAAGCTTCATCTCTCCATCACTACTAATCGGACCTTGGACCCGACGTCTCATATTCATAGTATCGCTAAATTAGTGACAACACTGAACAGGTTGCTTCCTTGCGTTTCAAAATAAAGCACTTCCTGTTGACACTGGCCATAGTAAACACTGAAATCATTAGCAGGTTAACATATTTTTCTGGCGTATATAGTGTAAGTAGTATGATCTAACATATCTTCTATGCGCGTGCCAGCGTAAACAGAAAGCTGATTGTCTGCTTCTGTTTAGTGCAGAAATACCGTTGTGCTTACACATAAATGGCTAAGGAACTCCGAATATGCCGGGCAGCGGCAACCAGCGACGTAGTAGCCAACAGCGGGCATAGCCTGACTTATAGAGAACTGACATGTAGCCTGTTAATGGCCGACGCTAGTTTATTTATGAACATAATACTTAGCTTAGGGATGCCGGTTGAAGGCCGGGACTGCGGTTCCTATTGGGCGTGCTATCGCTTGGGGTCCGGTGGTTGCTGGGTAGGGTGCTTTCATTCCGTCTGACGAGCGAATCCGGCCGGTGGACGATTACTACCAGGCGAACGCTCCGAGGGTTGATGACATCGGTTTAGCCGGTAGCATGAGCAGGATTGCAGATTTTCTCCAGATATATTGCCTCGTCCCGGATCGGAAAAGCGTGAGGCGTGATGAAGACAATGGCTAGCATCGTCAGAATGCATAAACGGTGATAGCTTGGCACTATGAGCAAGTAGCGCAGCAGAGAATGAGCATCGGCACAGCAGCGATGCACCTGAAATGACAGATGGGTGCGGCAGATAACTGTATATATAGAAGGGTGTGTAGGCTAGCCATTGGTTCCTCTGAGGGAGGACGGGGAGTGCCCTTCCTCAAAGGGCTGATTGAATAACGAGCTAGGCCAGTGCGGGAGAGCACCTGGAGTGGTGATGATAGTAAGAGATGGATAGGTAGTCTTCCTGATTGAACTTACGCTAAGCTTCATATAATAAGGAAGTCTATTACTAAGCAGTTCCTGTAAGAGTATATAAGAGTATTTTGTACAGGTAATCTTTTATGCTAACATTTTGGTGGGCTGTGTTGTTCTGTTTGTCAGCAGTAGCCCTGATTTGTGGTGTTCTCTCTTTGCATGGGAGAGAATGTCACGTCAAAGTGCATGCCAACATTTGGCAGTGTTTCCTTGCTCGCTGGCAGACATGCCATGTAGAACATGACTTAAGACTCAAGATGTCTTCCGAGTGTTAGGGTCCACTCGTCATCTTGGCAACAAGCAGCATTGATTTCAATAAGATAAAAACAGTGGGAGGAAATGGGCAGTACTAACCTACTAGTACTACTTCTGGAATATGCTTAAATTGTAGTTTCGATTCAGGACACCCCCCTGCTGTGCCACCTATTGTGTCTAACAACCTTTTAACTCCAGCTCTGACAGATCTGGCTTTTTGGGCCAGGCATGAGAATGGGATTTGGTTTATTACAGTTTTTCGCAGTCGCTTTGGTACATTTCTCAGATCAGAATTGAAATTCTCAAAACTACTTGTTCTACCTCCACATCATCTAGTCACTTGTGCACATCATAAAAGCAACTTCTCATTCTTTTGAACAAATTGCAAATGCTTTAGCACATTCATGCAAATGGTTATGTCCAACTGTCTGCTGTTTCCTACATTATCAATAGTTTATGTCATGTTGATCAAAATGTATTATATTGGTTCTCTGTTGAATAGTCTCACCCCCCAAAACATCTAGGCACTAGTTCATTGCATACGTCATTATGCAAAATGGTTGAACCAGTTGTCATAATCTGTCAAGCATATTAAGCATGTCAACCATTTCTATTATATATATACTTTTTTTGTAAATGTGTCCTGAATTGATGAATTTGACTTTCACTAGTTTTTCTCAGTTGATTTGGCTCAATTCTCCAATGACAGTTGAAGTCGTCAAATCATCATGTGAAATTCTTCACAACATTTTGTTACTTGTGCACAACATTTCTCTTTGTTACCATTTGCAAATGTTTTAGCACATTTAGGCAAATGACAATTATGATTGACAATTTGAACAATTATTGGTTGTAAATGTCTTTTGAAATTGATACATGCCATACAGAAAAAGTGCAGCCTTGTGCATTTTCAATCATTGTCATCAAACCCTTCACAATAGTTTCCATCAGAGTAACTGTTCTAGTGACAACATGGCTAAGCATTCTGACTATCTTGTTTGTACTCAATGACACAAGGACTTGTCATTCTGATGGACTGACATGTTCATTGACGTAAAGATTTACTTTTGAGGTACTTTTTGCAGGTAATCCATTGTGTGGTACTGTTTGTACCAATTGTTTCGAGAAATGCGCTTACTGTTTTGCAAATCTTAAGACTGATTCGAGAAATGTACTGAGACTGAGAAAGTGACTGAGAAAAACTGTAAAGATCTGTATTTGTTTGGGGTATTTGCATACTTTGAAATACAAACTGCCCTGTGTTCACTTCTTCTGCTATTCAGTTAGAAGGTTTTTAGAGCTCCTGCTACATCTGCTGATGCTTTGTTATCTCTTGACACATATCAAAAGGGAACCCTCCCTTGGATATACAATACCATCGGATTCTCACTCAATTTATATTCTGAGAGCTCAGTGGGAACAAGATTTGGGATGCAATCGCAACAAATAGATGCCTCATCTTCATGCAGTAGATATGGGCTTCAACAATTTAAGACTTTGCCCACTTTGATTTGATTTTGTGAACCATCGTTTCCTTGAAAGGCACCAGGCAATTTTCACCTTTTAATTTTAGACCAGTCATAGTCTACAAGAGGTCCGGGGAGCACTGAAGCTTGCAAAATACAAATTAATCCAGAACCACTTACTGCCATATTAAGTGTAAAACTCAACCTGTTTGGTCAGCAAATAAGTATAATGTTGTGGCCCTTTCTATGCCATTACCTCGCTGGCTGGAAGGTCATTTTCCCCCTAAATCTAGAGAAGATCAAATTTATGTTTAGCAATAAAATATGAGGAATCAGGAAAGTGTGGATACTATTTATGTCATATTTCACCAATCTTATAACAAACTATAATGACGGTTGGTCATTGGTCCTAATACAAGAACGTGTGGAATGTGGCTATATATATATGGTACTCCTGTCACTAAATCCACAAAATAATATACTTTAACTATAACCTTGTGTTGGTATATTCTCTTAGCAACTGTAGCCTGTTTATGGGAGAGGGAGGCAGAGCCTACTGATTAGGGGAGGGACAAGGCTCTGACTGATCTGATAAAGAGCACCTCTTGAAATCAGCTGTCTGGGCGTTCATATCTTTGTACACCTTGGTGTCAGTTTTCAGCGTGTAGATATTTATTCCATATTTTGTATTCTGTCCGCCTGCCACTAAAGAACAGGGTCCATTTTTCTATTATTTCTGGCCAAAGCACTTGAATGTGCGACACACATCTAAAGTAGCAGCTTACTGCTCTTGGAGGCAGCGATAGTAATTGACATGTTTTCTATCCTTTTCAGTTTCACTCCCTCTTCATAACCTCATCATGCACTTTTACTGTTTACTTTTACTGAGTTGCAGCGCTACAGTAAAATACCGACTCTAACATCAGGCTATCTGTCTAATTGTGTTTACAACACCTCAAGTTATGCAGTTCAATTAATCTCGCTCTGTTTACTGGATTCCATTCAGCTTTAAACTCCTTGTCACCCTGAAGCCATTACCCATCCACATTGATAGTGATATGATGTAATTACATTGATCATTACTTGTACTTTATTCACTGCATTTCATCAGCTGACATGCAACCAGTTCTTGCTTCATGTTCAATGTGTTCTCCAGGTTATCTATGACTTAAAATTGACTCACTCTTCGCTTCATTTGTCAAATGATCCTCTTCAGGATTTATTTGGCAGCAGTGCCTCTGTGAAAGACAAGACAGGAGTATTTGAGAGTTTGTTTTTTTGTCAACCAGGTTTGACTAACATGTTATCACCTTCCTTAACCCAAACTAAGAGAGTCTATGCTCAGAGCCTGATTCACCGATTGTGAGCCAGGTGTGAAAAAATGCCCTAAATTAAAGTCTTAAATCGACATGAAGGCAGTTTTCACCCAGATTTCACCATTTCGTTTACATTTCATGCCTAGTAAATAAAATAAAACAGACCCAGCATGCCTGAAATTAGATATGACGCATTCTTGTCTACTTCATCATAGTTAGGAGGTGCATTAGCTGAACACTGTTTGTCAGTGATGTTATTTATCAATTTGCACCTCACTCATAATGGAGTTACAGCCAAGGGCATGGGTAATTTGTCATTACTCAGTACTGAAATGCTTGTGATGGTAATGCTTTTCTCTCGAGTGGGTGCAAAACTTAAAAATAATATTTGGAGATTATTTATTTAATCATCACAGCTGTTTTCAGTATGCCAATGAGATAAAAGTGATGATGCAAAAGTGAATGTTAAATGGGTGAGTCACTGTTGGAAAGTGCAATGACCTGTGATTATGATTTTAGTTTAGTTAACTGGCAGTTTAGATACATTTTTAGTGGCTATGATTGTGGATGAACAGAAAGTCTATAGTTACAGTCATTTTATGTACATAGTCAAGTCTCAATAACCACTACGGTCAAACACATTGCGTACGTTCCAGTTGTTGTTTCTAAAACATCAAATTGGTTCTTAGACTTCAGTTTGACTGATATAAAGGGACAGTGCTGGTTCTCACATTCTGGCCTGTTGCAGTGTGTATGTCACTAGCAACTGCTGGGGAATCAGTGGCACTTGGTTTGCATGACCTGGCATGCCTTCTCAAGAGTTTACTGTCTGCCCGCAGATCAGGACCTGACATTTAAAGCCTGACAGCCCCTTACTGGGTGGACATGTCTGCTGCACTTGGCACTGTCTTTCTTCTCCGCAAACATCCTCCTGACGATGTCACCAAGTCCATCATTTCGATCTATGCCAACATAATTGCAGTTCAGCTTTGGAATGATAAAGAACGCACCCTTCCCCTCAGTTGAACATGAGAACCCCACAACAGACAGACAGCTACAGTAATGGTCTCAACATGGGGACGCAGAGCGAGCTGCATACCGTGGCCTTTTCGTATGGTGACTTGTTCTCACACTGTCGTCCCAGATAACTTCATTGTCATTGTCATTCAGAACTGCTCCTCTCTGTTTGCTTCCCATTTAGCTTGACAGTGCAGTCTGGGGAGGAGGGGGGGTCTTGTAAGGTCAGACCAAGGCTTACAAAGTGCTGACGAGCTCAGAGTAAGACTAGACCAGTTAGCTCATCCTACCTCAGGGTCCTGCCGATGGATACTAGCATCCTGCCTACATGTCCCGTTCTCCTGGTCTACCTGCTCCTGTCCACTGACGCTGGTCATGTTTGTCTGTGTGAGTGAGAGTGCGTGTACGGGTGTGTGTGGGTGTGTCTCCTATCTGTTCCAGGCCTAGGTAAGGCTTCCTAGTCCTATGATGACACTGACTGAGCTGCTGTTTGCTGTGATGCCCCACATCAGATCTGGACGTCCTACCATAATAAACTCTTATATATTGTGTATACGCTGCTTGCCCAAACTCGGCATCTATTGCCCAACCGTCCTGGTAGGGGGATCCCTCTCTGAGTAGCCCCTCCCGAGGTTTCTTCCATTTTTTCCTAAAAGGTTTTGTGAGTTTTTCCTTGTCCTCTGTGAGGGTCCAAGGCTGGGGGATGTCGTGTACTAATCATTTATTGTTTCTCGTGTTGGGCACTGTGAAGCCCTTAGAGAATGTAACGGTGATTAAGGGCTATACAAATAACATGTGATTTGATTTGATTTGATATTTACTATAAGGCCTCAAGGGAGAGGGGAGAAGTCCCGTGAGAGAAAGGAAAGCTCTGCTACTGCGAGAGTAATAAGCCTCTCAAATGGTTATACATTCACATGTTTAAAGCTGATATATTAAGAGTAGTAAGCTGCTTTTGGCATCCAAATTTATGTTGCATCCTCATTAGATAGCTTTCAGGGGTAACTAACTCCCATGGCGGTTATAGAGAGGAGCAAGAAGAACATTTTTAATTCAGCCTTGATGTGATGTATTTCTTGATGTGCGTACTATATGAAAGAGAGGTTGTATCTTCAAAGAGGTTTCCAAAGAAGTAAGGCTCCGGCCTATTGGCTCATGTGTATGTACAGTATGTGCGCTTATACACTCTTCTGTCACACAGATTACAACCAACACTACAGGTACTTCCACGACCCCGGAGGTGCCGCTTGGCTCTCCGGCTAGGCTTAATCTGATTCAGCTCCGCCTGCCCCTGAAGTTTGGTGAGTCTGCCGCCGCCGCCTACCGAGAACATGTTTCACACGGAGCAAGAGACAAGCTGAGACACTGACACGACACCATCTGCACACGCAGGTGGCAATATGTGCTGTCCCCGTCCTGTCCTGGCCCGCAATCAGGGGCTTCACCACCCTGTTGCTTGATTCAAATCGGTTGTGGTTTCTAAGGAAGGCCCCATACAGGCAGTGAGTCGGCCAAATCTGAACGCAGGTGGAGGTGAGGAAGCAGAGAGAAGGCAAGTAATTGCTGAGGATGTGTATTTGTATTGTAATGTGTAGTATAGTTTGCTGTCCATTGCATATCTTGCACTGTCGTAACTTGGTACCGTATGAGGGTTGCTGAAGTGCATTTACCATACAACAGTGTGTAGTGTGAAACTGTAAGTTGTTTGTGACTCAGGAAAACAACAACGCATCAAGATCACATTTCGTCTAAAAAAAACCATCCATCTGTTAGGTACAGTTGGTGACACTTAAAAGCCATACTGTACAACAATATATTTGAACCGATTTACTCTGTCTCCTGTGTGCAATAGCAGACAGCCATGTTGGGGATAAAAGTATACGGAGCTGTCAGATCAGAGAACTAATTCAACTTTGGAAAATGATACTACCTGGACAGAAAGCCCCGGGTCTTTCAGTAGGTAACAAACACAACAAACACAACATATAAAACCCAAGCGGGAGACCATCTGAGAGGCTACACGTGTGACTGGCATGCATTACACGGATCCGGGACGCTACCCCAGGAGATGTGGTTCAAATGGCCTCAGTGAGCAAGTTCTGCACGACTGCTCAGCACAACAAAGCCAGAGTGCATGAAAGTGGTGTGAGAAGGGGAACTTAATATCTTTCGCTCTGGCGAGCTGCTTTAATAGAAACTGTCCATCCCAACGGGAATACGAGACGGAAAACAACAAAACATGTTTTGTGGTCTAATTTAATCATTGTGACATTTTGTTTGTCTGTTTACATTTAAAAATACATGTGAACTGACCTGGGACTCGTGTGTGCTTCGTTAGGGGCATGCAGAGGTCACCAAGACAAGTCATCATACAAGGGTGACTTGACCGTGTTGCCTCGGCAGAATCAAATTTCCAGATTAGCAGAAATTGCTTTGCTGATGGGTGAGCCTGCAACACTGCTGTTTGGGGTTGTAATAAAAATATGAACTGCAAATTTTTGTAATGTGCAATATGATTTCATGTTATGGGGAGCACATTGTGAAATAGCTGGTTCTTTCCTTTAACCTAAGTCAGTCATGCCGACCTTCATTGCAACAAATGAAACATTAGGTTGGATAACAAATAAACAGGAGTGGCATCACAACGCATCAGCAAGACTGGCTCAGTCACCCCTGTTTTGTCTGTTTCACTGAGTGGAGGAGATCAGAGAGATGGCTCGCATTCAGTTTTTGTCTTGTGTTGAAGAAGCCGGGATAGGGCATTAACTCAGTTTGTTCTGCTATATTTCATATAAACACCAGGTTCAATGTTCCCAACGAGTTGCATGGCATCCATACACAATATGAGTATCTGGATTATCGGATTATGTGGCTTCACTTGAAGGAGCAGACCTGATGTTCAAAAGTCAATAGGACCTCCTTTGACATTTATCACTCTTTCTACCCCATCTGCCACAGGGAGAGACAATAATTAACTACGACCGAAGAAAATAAAGTGTGCAAAGGATTTCCGTATCAGAGCGGCAGAATTTAATAAACACTCAACAAGAATTAAAGCAGCAAATTTAACAAGCTCTCTGAGAGCTTTGGAAGAGAATGTCAGGTGGGATCATCTCACTATGATCAATACTTTGCATTTGCCTTTCGAGTGTCAGTTTTAATGATGCTCACACACGGCAAATTCTTCCTGTTTGTAAGCTTTAGAAATATAGAACAAAGACTTTACCTCAAAGACTTGGGCTCTTTCAAATTTTGTTTTGTCAGGTACCTGTTAGTGATGGATGACGGGAGATGATTTTTTTTATATTTCTCGAGAAATAAAATTAAGGAATATTCAAGTAGGAAGGACGGGACTCAACATTTAACAAATCTATCGAGGAGAGTGAAAAGGAAAGAGGTGGGAGAGGACTGAGGTGAACTTGAGTGAACTACAGTTCTGGGTCAGCCATTATGTAGCACCCTGGATAGCGACGGCAGACGCCATTCTCTCCAGATGGGGCAATGCCACTTCTTCTTCTTCTTCGGGGGGTTAAATACAGTCATACCAATATGTATAACGTAATATAAGAAATGTATTGAAAAATATCAAATGGCCTTCATTTCAATTACATCATCAAAATGAGTCACAGCTCAACTCAAGTCAACTCAACTGAACACCTCACGGTATCAGATACCTATACATACCTAAATGAAGGAACTGAATGAACATTTTTCTGAGTATGGTACACACGTAGGCGATGAGATTCCTTCACAAAATGTAACACAAGATTTCTGAATTTCTGAGTGTGGAAGTGGATGTCAAAACAACTGTGCATCAGTTTAACCTTTAAAAAAGAGACCTGAGAGAGCAGCATCTCAACTAGTTGCTACAGAAAATCACTACAAATACACGACAAACAGTCATGTGCAGCAGTTGACTGCTAAACAAATTTCACTGACCAGATCGTGATCTTAATAGTGCAACTGCAATTTAGACTATCATGTAGTAGGCCTAGTAATGAGTCTAGCTCACTTTTCTTGGCTGGCAAAATAGTAGAGTAGAGAGCATTTGGAAAATATCTGGAAAATTAAGACTTAAAAATAAAAAAAGAGAGCGATAATGTATTTTCACACAACACAGAGCCATAACGCATTCACTGAATATTATTTATTTTATTTTTTTTACTTTTTTTCAAAATACAAGCTTTGCGGTGCACCAGCTGCCCTCTACTGACCGACCTGCACTGCCCCTGGAGCAGGTAAGGCTTTATAGCCTTCAGCAGGAATGGACACATTGTGATGGTTTCAGCCTGTCCTCACTAAAATCAATGCTGTCACCCTTTTAAATGGGGTATCAACACAGGGGTGTGATCTGGTGCTAATGTGGGGAATTTTCTGATATCAGACTTAGAGTGACCTCTATGGACATTGTACAAACATGCCACACTAAAACCTCTGCCTCTTTAATGAAACCAAAGAGCACAAATTGACCTGTCTCCACACAGAGTGGTGCAAATTGTCATGCTCGGGCCAAGGATTTTCTAATCCCCTCAGCGTCTAAACTTGCTTTCCATTGTCTTGCTCTGGAGGTAACAGCCACTCTGATTTAACTCCATATTGATCCAATCACTTTTCCTGGTGGTTCCAAGTATTCCAATGGGCTGTCATGCTGTCCTGTTTTGAAACTGGACAGTTAAGGTTAGTGCAGAGGTACTGTCTGTACCACTACTTAAAAACTGGAAAAACTTGGATGGTGATGTTGTGACGAAGAGGGGGTCACAGGGCAGAGGTATAATGCAAAAGAATGGTGGTTTATTAACCAAAAGTAATTTTAAAAAAACCTATAAAAAACCCATAAGACTCAGCAAATTAGATTGACTTAATTCACAACAAGCTTTTACTCTCTCTTACTAAAGTTAGAATGACCAGCTTTTATACTTTCCTCAGCCCTACCTAGATCGGTCTAAACCATTACACCGTAAGTGTAGGGTAGGCTGTGCAGTACGACGTATTTGCTATTGTATTATATGCTGATCATTGACAAAATAAAGCATATTTCACATATGCAGCCACGTGCATTTCCTTTCATTGTAGACAGCACCATGAGCAGGTAAGCCACAGCTCTGATATTGTTGGGGAAACTAGGGTCAGGTGAAATGGTAGGGGAAGCAGATTCACATTTACTCCAATGCATTAGACATTTTCTTCTTGAAGAAAATGTATAAAGATTTAAAGATATATATATTTATATATATATGTATAAAGATTTTCTTCTTGAAGAAAATGTGCAAAAAGTACTGAAGATGAGAGTGAGGGAGAGTAACTGCCACACACAAATGCTGAGGGGTTGCTATGACTCAATTTAATTCAGTTTCAGTATTTTAATGTGACAGATGCCTGGGTCTATCACACACAGACAGCCCAATGTTTAGTATGGCTGGATACAGGGAGACAGGTTGCAGTGTCAAATGGGCCTCAGAGGGACAGCAGGACATGACTTGTGTAATTCTGTGGCTGCACTTTCAAGTGGCTTGATATCAGACCTTACAGCAAATATTACATTACAACACATGACAGGATTGTATGCATTTGGGATTCATACTGTCACTAGGCCTTGAAAGTGCTATTTTTCTTTGGTAGACCATTTTTACTTTCCCACACGCACACATGGAGGTTCAGTATAGGTCAGCCTCCACCTCACGCTTCCGTGGGGCTCTTTTATCATCACTGGCATTGAGGATATTTCCCCAGTTCTCAATATTGATATGTGTAAAAAGCGAAAATTACATATTGACTAAATATAATCTAGGCCACAGAATGAAATTATATTCACTGGATATATCTACTTTTGGTATCGATTATGAGTCCCCAGAATGGCCAAATTTGCTAGGAACATTCATGAACTCGTATAAAGGTATGTGCACAACAAATGACGGTCTACCAAAATGCGATATTATTTTAATGACTTTCCAGTCAACCTGGTAGCTTTTTGTGAGCTTTATTTTTCCTCAATACTGTCAGACAGAATGTGTTCCTAGAAAGGGAACACAGTTGGGGAGCCTAGAGAAATGCAGTAACACCAAGCTGCTGTATGCTACAAAACAGAATGATGTATGGGTTGCGAGATGGCAGCCCGTAAATGAGGCTCTGGTAAATGCTAAGAAAAAGACCAAGAGACCAAAGTGAATAAAGATGGTAGCGGGATATGTGGGTCATCCAGCCAGCAGTGAGACGTCCCTCAGGTACGTGCCCTGATAGAAGACTTTGAAGAACTTTAAAAATGGATGTCGCAATGAAGACAGAAGATTCGGCTCATAGAGAATATGGAAGGATTTATTTCTAATACTTCAGAAGGAATTAAGATGGTAGCAGGGAGGTCCAAGCCCGGACTTATCGTTTGTTAGAAAAGTAGTGCTGATCCAGGATTATTGGCCAGGTCCCCTGAACACCTCATTCAGTGATTCAAAAGGCAAAGCTGATTCTGGATTAGATCACTTAACCAGCTTTGGAGTCAGTGAAAATGTAATTGCCAATTATTGGGTGAGAGAAACACAAGAAAGTTTAAATAGCCGGTCTACCAGGATGTCATGCCACCCGAACGCTGATTAGACTTGATTAAATTCAGGAGCATCTGGGTCCTGGGTAGTTTTTGTGAGGGGTGAAGGCTTTATGCAAGGAAGAAGCCATTGCAGCATTTGCAGGGAGCATCAGTAACCTCTTGTGATTACAAGAGATGATGCAGATAACGCTAAAAACCATTAAAGGAGCATTTAAGTAATCTGACCTTTATCAACCCCTATTGGTGACCAGTAGGATTTGCAACAACATCAACAGAAATTCTACAAGTCTCCCTCCCCTTGAGGATGGTGGCCTGTAATTGACACAACCAATAAAGTCACATAAAGTCACAAGTAAAGTAACTAATTACAGCAGAGATCCGACAGAAATATGAAGAGTTAGTATATCACAATGCAAAGTACTGTAAGAGCAATTTGATTTTCTGTCTTGAGAACGAGGCTCTTTGGGTTTTGTAGTGTCTTGAAATGGGTGGGGAGTTTTTGTTCCACAACACAGTATGGGCAGGAATTGAGAAATCTCAGCACCGGGCCAAGTAATTGTTGAGTCATTGGTATTGATCAACAACCCTCTCAACCCCTGCAAATATATTATGGTCATTTTGTGCTACAGAGCCCTTTTGTATTTTAGGAATAACCAATTTGTATGAGCGACATGTTCAGTGAAACTTGTTTCGTAAGATGATTATTTTTACTGATAGCACATAGAAAAATAAAGGCAGATTCTATCCAGATAATTTGGATTCTGGATGCAACAACATCTCCAGAGATGTGGCAGCTTGTGAGAGGTACAGCTTGTCACACGGTTGAACAAAAAGCCAGATTCAGAATTCAGGGCTTGTTCACTGAGACTGATAAGGTTTTTGGCTCCGTGACAAAATCCTAATGGGAAGTCATGCCTGTCAACTTGCAGATGGTGAATGTGTTACATCTGTCCCTTTTCCATATTAACTACTAGTGTTAACAGCTCTGGCCTCGGTGTAGAACAGAGGAGTTGCTCCTACAGCTAGGACTTAGGTCCATTCAGTTTCTAATATTTTAATAGAAGAATGAGAAAATGGCAATTTTTGTCATGTTAAATATTTACATTTCTGATAAATAACTCTTCTCTTACACTCACACGTACCAGAAAACGTGCTTATAAACAGTAACGTCTTATAAATGTCTTGACAGGCAAAATGCTAGAAATTAGCTGCATTTGAGTCCCACCAGTGGAAATTTATATAATTGCCTAACTCAAGACTGTTATGAGATATAAAGGCACAATAAACAAAAAATCCCCCATTTTATATTAATCTTCATGTAATGTTGTAATGTTAACAAGCCTGCTTCTTAAACTACCCCCTCTTTCTTAGAAGTAACCTGTAATCAACCATTCCCATCAGGGTCTCAGTACATTACTGGGCCTCCCATGAGGATACAACCATTAATGGCTGGGGTTTAATTAATCAAGGTGTTGGTGCCATAGGGGACCTTGAGTGCCCTTCATGATCATGACATTTTTTTCTAGTTTATTCTAGTTGTTGTCATGAACTTTTTGAATTTCTTGATTTTCATATTACCATATTTACACAATATATTTAGAGGTCAGTTGACAGTTGTATTACTCTAAAGAGATTGTACCTCTTAGAAGAGATAAATTTAACAGCTCTTTCTTATATAGCAACAAATGATAGTTTCCAATTAAGACTACATTTATTTATATTCTTTATTAGAATTGAATTAAAGCTTGGATCACTTGAGTAAGGGGTTCTTGTGGTAGTTTAGAAGGTCAGATAACCTAAAATAAAATGAATACCACAGCTTTTCTGACGTGGCGCTATATGAGACAAGCCCCCACAGAGAACAGAGATCAGAGGCGGCTGACCAACTGCAGCATTCCATCTGGTCCCTGCAGAACTTTTGAACCCTTTTCAAAAGAGGGTCCACTTCTTACAGCTCTTCCTCTCTTGTCTTCCTTTTTTCTTCCCTCCTTCCCTGGAGGCAAGCTTAAATGTCATGGACGGGACAGGAAGATGAGGTCTGTGTTAGGGTCACTGTCGTCGCCTCAAGGCCATGTAGTGATAACTTTGCTGAAGAAATGAGAGCTGAGAGGGAGTGAACTTGAAGACTGTGGCTGGAGATAGTCAAACAAGTGCCCGAGGAAGGGTTTGAAGGCCACAAGAATGTCAAAACATTAGTGGCACAGGATAGGGTTTAATAGACAGGAGACAAGAAAGTGGGTAAGGGGGAGGGGAATCCATGTGCCTTCTGTTCATTCAATATCAGCTTTTTTTATTCTTAAAGTAAACAATAAGTAAATGGATAAAATCAGTTTGCTTGAAAATTTAGGGTATACCGGTCTTTAACAAAGTCTAATCGTTTATTTGTGCATAGGAGATGTAACGTGTGCCACCGTGGTGAAATTAGAGAGTAGGTGTAAGTGTCTATGAATAATATCAAGACATCTGCAAATTCTATATTGTAACAAGGAATGATGGAGGGTCTCTAATATCAACTTCTGCTGGGTAACCAAACTGTAGTAGTGGTTGGTTGAGGATGATCAGCTCATACATCGTTCACACCGGAGAACGACGCAGGGTTAATCCCGTGTCAGGTGTTGGTGTGAATGGGTCAACGAGGGTTATCGCACCGGGGTCCGCGACCCTGCTGGGAATAACCTGTGTCAGATGCGGCTCAGCTGCGGTGTGAACAGGACGACCTGGTTACACAACTGACGGGAACCTCATTGGTTACGATCACAGGTGCATTATCTGCAAGCCAGTTCAACACAAGGGCCGTTTGAACAATGAACGAATAACAACGGAGAATTGGAAAGATTCCGAAATCATAGAGCTTCTGTCCATTCGTAGGGAAGAAGAAATAAAGTGATAATTTACCAGGATGGTAAAAGATTCAATTATCTACAGTGAGATCAGTTACTTTGCGACACTTTGCAGCAGTGACGTAAATATAGATGTAATATGGTAGATGTAAATATGGGGACACGGGTCTTGTGCAATCTGGTCTGAATGGGATTTTAAGGAATTTGTTTTACATGTGCCTAAGACTTTTGCACAGTACTATAATTATTGATAAATTGACAGCGCAAGAAAGACTGACAGCTGTATTATTGATTGCCCCTCCACCCACCTGGGTCACCACCACCTTGCCTAACGGTTTTTCTGTGGGAACCACTGAGGCTATAGCCTATAATATGGGTTATGTTGACAATGTTTGAAATTTAAAATCCGCTATCTCCAAAAGGCTATGAAAATAGCCCTCCATATCCTGGTGTCAAGTCAGGCACAATGCGCCTCCATTGAAATGCATTGTGCTTGTCATCTATGTTTGCCTGCCAAAGCTCAGTAAGGAAGGATGTTGACTATTTTATAAAAGTCAATTTTTAACACTGGGAGAGTCAGTCCATTCGGGTAGGCTAAAGGTGGGCCGGCCACCTGTCACTTGACAGGTACCTGAGAGGCACCTTGATCTATTGGCGTCGCTCTAATGAAAGGCACAGCCATGTCTGGAAATGAGTTTATGGATGGGGTAACCTTTAATAGGCATATTCAGTCATAATGCAGCTAAGCCTGCGATTTTGCAGGTTTGAGCTTAAATAGACTAAGCTTGCTTCAAGGAACAGAAAATCCTGGGTTTATGTCAAAAGGGGAAACAAAGTAAATAAGATATATTCAAGAAAAATAAAAGGACTGATGAGATCAATTTAAGCATCTATCTGTTCAAGTGTAGAAAAAATATAGGAAGTACAAAACTGACTGCTTGCAAGCAGCAATAGGACAAATATATGGTCCCTTTTTAAATTTACAAAATCATTCTGTGAGCCATGTGCTCATTGTTGAAGTGTGGTGGTTCTGTTCTTGCCTTTTCCAAACTTAGAATAAAATGTTTGTATGAGAGAATTCTCTGGCCTTTCATTTATATCACTCATATTGATAATAACCTTATTATGACATCAGACATTTTGATGGCTGGGTGAAGTTGTGTCTGGGACATTATAAAGCTGCTCTTACAATGGCACCACTTTAAAAAAAAATCAACATAATTATGGGCCATTAGCTCCACTTTCATTGTGGGGAAAAACAAGATAAATGGACATAAAATGGCATCTAATACGCCTGCATTTTGCGCAGAATGCTTTTGACGTGTTCTGAGCAGGCAGGTGACGCTAGTACAAAACCCTGCAGTCCTTGACACAAAAATTGCTCTGCACTGCTTGATCATTACTGACACCCTACCACTCTTCTCCCACTTAGGTGCAGTCAAGTTCATGGCGGTTCACAAACATGCCAAACAGCCGCAGGTGAGAAAAGAACCTGTGTGCGTCCAAGGAAACTGCTACTTCGGCGCAAAGTCCCACCATCCATCATGTGAAAATGGAGCCCTATGAGTTGTGGAGAGAAAAACGGACTGTTTGTACATACGCACCTAACAGCAGTTTGCTGCATATGTGCAAACAGCAGTCTCTTGGAGATGGTTGGGTGGGTGCTGGAAAAAGGTGGGGAGTGAGCATCTGCCCCAAGTGGAGGAGTTCAGGTATCTTGCAGTCTTATTTATGAGTGAGCGTCAAAGGATTGTGAGATTGACTGCAAGTTTTTGTTCCCTTCTTTGTTCCAACCCTCACCGTACAGTCATGAGCTCTGACTAGGGACCAAATTGTGACTGAAATTAAGTTTCTCTGAAGGACTCACTGGACTCACTGGCTGGACTCACTCTCCATGACAGGTGAGGAGCTCAGTGATCTGGAAAGACCTCCGAGCCACTGCCCCTCGCAACTGAGAAGAGCCAGTTGAGGTGGTTTGGGAATTCATGGGAGTCAATAGCCATATAGTAAACAAAACTTTAGTGTACGCATTGTAAATAGTCATTTGCAATTTCTATTTCTTTATAACAATAAAAAATATTTTTAATATAAATGTAAAATATGTTTATTTAGTTTGCTAACATTATTGCTATTTGTTTGCAAATAAGAGTTGTTAGCAAGCTTGGTAATGTGCTGATTATCATTTGGCTGGCTGTGAGATGAAGCCCCTGCAGAATCTGCTTGGAAATGTTAAAACTGATTTCAACTTTTTGCCCTCCCCACCACAGCTCAAAGGGATTCTAGCTGTGCCAGCTAGTCTGGCAAATTTGCTAAGCAACCATCCACCTTGTTCTCATTATGAATGCAAAGTTTTTTTTTAATCGATTTTTTAAATCTGGCTGTTTTGAAAGTCATACAATGGCCCTTTTAAAATATTTTCTTTTTATTTGATATTTTGATGTTTAGGGAGCAAGTAAATGGAAGTGAAAATAAAGAGGTGGACGTTCATACTTTTTTTCACATTTTAAGAAAACAACCCAATTTAGTTTTTTAAACTTTGAAAAAGAGAAAAACAAGCAATTTTTTCCAAATTTCAAAATAAATATTGACAAAATGGAACAGATTGAAGGGGTAAGAACAAAGAATAACCAATTCTCTCAGAGGACAGATAAATTGTAGAGCTTGTGAACTAATGCAACAACACTCTTGCATTTAAAAAAAAAAAGTCCAGGACAATTTGGTTCCATCCTCCAAGCTCAAAGATATTTTAGCGGAAATTAGCAAGATGTACAAGATTAGCGTCTCGACACTTATCTATGGCAAATGCAACATTTTTGTTGTCTATATGGACATTGACAGAAATCCAAACCACCAAGCCATACTTCCAGTCATCAGCTGATCCAAAGGCTATTTGCCAGACAGGAGCCATGAAACACAGAACATATTAAACCAGCTGCAATTTAAGTGGAAGCAGTTTAACACAAGCAATTTTCTATGCATGGGAATTTGATTAGCCAATACATTAAAGACAGTGAGGTAACATTGTGGGTTTTGATGGAAAGTCATACATAGTCATAGGAGCTGTAAGGTTTGACCTTTAAGGTATTCCTCTTAGGATGGGGAGCCATGATTTTTCTCACAGCGCAGCCGTCTTCTGGAATGCCAGCCAGTGACTGTGAAAAGACAGATAGCTGCCGGTTTCCGCCAGAGATGAGGAGAAAGACGGCAGGAGAGGATAGCTCCGTCCAATCTGCCTTGCCCTTAAGACCTCAGCGCTCCCTGCTGATGAATTTAGCTGTTATCGAAGGTGAGAGGTCTGCTGAGAGGTCTTAAATGAGGGTTAGGCAGGAGAGTTGTGGGGCCACGTTTGGAGCTGAATGTCTGGAGAGAAGTAAAAAGCTGGTGGGATGACCACACCCAGATAATGTCACACTGGCAATTGGATTTCCTTTTTTAAAATATTTTTTCTTGTCCATTTTCTTGGAATGCAGGTATGCCATGATATCAGCAATTATATATTTTCAAAACCAATAATCACAATAATAGTAAAAACAATAACAAAAGTAACAGGAAATAAGTCTTTGTGACTCATTTGCTACGGCTGCACCTGCTAACATAAACCTACATTTCCTTGTCCTTTATGAAACCCTTACACAAACTTTTCTTACTGCTACACACAGGACCCCATGGGCCACCATGGAGGATCTAAGCTGTGAATGCATAAAGAATGAATATTCGGCAGAGATTTTTACCTCCTCATAAAATAGGATTATATCATCTGCATATAAGGATATGGAGTGCTTTGAGTGAAAACGATCGATAGAATAAAAGTATGAGAGTGTGAAAAAGTGTGGATCCCTTTGTCTACTGCTCCTTTTAATTGTAAAGGAAGAAGAAAGATTATTACCTGTAATTCAGAAGCAGATGGGTTAAAGTATTTTGATCATACTGCTAAAATTGTCATCGATACCCATACGGTCCATTACATACCATTACTATCTAACTATAGATATGGCCATTCTAGTTGATCTGCTTTCTCAACATCAACAGATGAGACTCCACAAGATGTAATTCTTGAATGCACACTTAATATATGTGATAAACGGTGTAAGTTATCTGAAGGTAACATTTTTTAGACAAAGCCGCTCTGATCAGGGTGAACAAATTTGGGCAGAACTATCTCTAAACGACATGCTAGAACTTTAGAAAACAGCTTAATATCAGAGTTGATCAATGATAGGGGGCGATAATGAACGCAATTGATAGGTCTTTTTTGGCAATGATATCAAAGCAGTATTGGCGTTTCTCCCAAAATAACCTATAAGGCAGAAATAATCATGGCCAGGAGAGGTGGAAATAATTAGCATGGTGGTCAGATAGAATTTGTATGTAGGCACAAATATGTATTCTAGAATATAATTTGTGTCTATTAGAAAGAAATTAGAGAAGATGCTTCAGTTGCTTTTAGCCTGTGGGTTAGAATTTGTATACTGTTCTTATCTAGTACTGGGTCTAGCACTGTATTCATGTCTGACCTGATAATAAACTGAAAGTTCTGCCAGGATGCTATTCAAAGACTCAAAAAATCTGTGTTTGAAAAGATAGTTAACAATGCTAAGGCTAAGTATGTCTGATTGAAATATGAGGATGAGAGTAATAGAATGGCATTAGAGTGGCATTAGAGATACATCTTGGTACCATTCCCTAGCCCTGTCCTATCCTCCCTACAGCATAGCGGCAAGTGGCCTTCCTTTTGCATCCCAAAAAAGAAGAGAAAAAAAAACCATGTTCAACATACTGCATTATACATTTTTATTTCTATTCGGTGCAATATCTTCAACAAATTATAATAATAAATACATAGATAGGAAAAAGGAAAAGTGTAACAGCGACGTCTCTGATTGGTGGAGCTCGCTGTTACCATGGAATGTAAAATGGATAATTGGATTTCCTGGAGAGTTCTTAGTAATGGTCGTGGCCAGAAAAAAACGGAGTAGACATAAAGTTGTACGCTCAGATCCTCACGCTGTGTTTCCCATACCACATGTACTGTAGGAAAATTGGTTATTATTATTGACTTCTGACATTTGAAGCATCCTTTTCACTGAGCTTCTTATGGTTAACAGTATGTTAGCATTATGTCCTTCAACTTAAAGATTTGAAATTATTATCAAGTTAATTATTACAACCGAATCTTCTAACAATATATTGGTAACCAAAGACACATACATGCACGCAAACACAGTGGTCCTACCACATCAACAGATCTGTGTAAATCAGTCCCACGCCTACACAGGTGGTTGTAAAGCTCTGCTCACTTAAGCCTACTATGGAGATGTGGCTTTGTGATGGGCTGCTAATCAGTATTTTTTTCAAATCAGCAGTTAATATCGTTCCTGGTGGGTGGCAGCTCTGCCTGTGCTGTCGTAATTCACACCTGCAGGACTCAGCCTTTGGCTACTTTAGTGTTATGGCTTGGTCCATAAAAATCTATGGGGGGGGATGATCTACGGCCTAGTCCACAGTGCTCATTTTAGGACACTCTTCTCATGTATCTTTCCACCCCCTATCCTTGTTGTTGTTGCTGAATAATCTACCTTAGAGAGCAAGAAGGAGAGGGAGAGAATGATTCTTGGGTCATGGCAGGGTCTGTCTTGGGCCTGTCATATTTCATAGCCTTTGCAGCTGAACTGGGCACTGCATAACATACAGTCTATATAGGCGATTTGTATTCTGTTTTCCCTAAATGTTGACTCACAGTTCAGATTTATATCTGAGGCACATATGCAGTCAAATACAGTTAAACTTCATATTTTCAGAATTTTATGGAATTCCTGTCTGTTCCCAAAATGTGTAAGAATATAATAATAATAATAATAATAATAATAATAATAATACAAAAATGTATTTCAACATATAATAAATGCAATCTCTTTGTAAAATCTGCAAATTGTAAAATCAATTGCATACTCACTGATTGTTGAGACAATTAATGTACAATTCATTATTATCAATCAATTATGATCATAGAATTTCCATTCCAACACAACAGGTGTTTTGGTCGTCACTGCTCTCTTCAGGGAGTGAAAACCAGTATTTCGGTTGGATGATGGTAACATATTCTCGTTGCTTTTTTGCCTAACCTTAACTGATAACATGCCTCATGATATAATTAACAAATGCACCTTATATATGTTGTAAAAGGTTTGTTGTCCTAAACCTCTCATACCTTTGTGTATTTTCACTGATTGATTTTTAGATTTTCGAGCACATTTACTTATACTACTACTACTCACCATGTAGCCATGATGGACAGGGATGCAGTTTCATGTCTTGGTCAAAATTAGAATACTGATATGAAAGCTGGGGACAGCATTTTTTTAGATTAGGTTTCTTTCTTAGGTTTTTTTTTACAAAATTGATCTGAATCTTTCATCTTCCCTTTACAGGAAATCAAAAACCTCTATTACAAAAGAATGTAAAAAAGGCATTTTAGGTATTTTCATCATCTGAAATGTAGGTGTTAGGGGTAGGGACAGGCACCTCCCAATAGAAAGTAGCAGATATATAAATATTTAACGTATTACCATCTCAATTAATGCCTTGGACTTGGTACACTGAGGGATGGACCCTCTTTTGCAATGCAGCCAAGGATACAATACGAAATATAAAAATAAATAAAAGCAAAACAGGTATACATAAATAAATTAGAAGCATTTACAGTCTGACACAATGACATTTAAAATCAGAATTTGTTCCTAGCAAAGGGGGGCACAATAGGTGAAGGCAGTCTTACCCAAGTCCAAGTTCAGAAGCCAGACCTGACAGTGGGTTTAAACACCAATGTTCAAGTTCAAAAATGATGTAATGTAGTGTTGTAATTTATTCAATACTATATTTAATGTGTGGATAAGTATGCAAGAATGTAAAGATTCTTCAACTTAAACTTAAACAATTTAATGAAGTGAATTTTCTGGTGTATTTTTCAATATCCTGACATATCCTGTGGTTTTTATCTAAACACCTATACAGCTCTTATATTTACATTTTAGGTATTTAGCTGACAGGCTTATCCAGAGCAAGTTCTATCAATGAAGAACTGCACACTCAAACAAAAGTGTCAGGTTAACCCATCACAAGGTTTTTCATAACAGGCAATCTTACAGGTATTTACAAGAAATAATGTTCTGGGTGTCCTAGATTTGATGGTAACCATTATTTAGCACAGCACTTTGTCAACGTTGAGCTAATGAACACGGACCAACCACTAGGGCTACACAGGTGTAAAGACGTTGATGCACTGAGATAATTAATGCAACACAAGACTGAACTAACAAATTCTGGAGCTGACATTTATGGCATGTTGTTATCCAAACATAGGCATCCCAAAGGACGTGCTAAACTGCCACCCAACACTTAGACATGAAAGCAAACGCCTGAGTATTAACACTTGTAACAGAGGCACTGGGCTACAGACATATCATGGTGCATAAGGTAAATGAAGGTGTTTCTGCTACTAATTACTGTATGTTGACTTAAGTAAGTTGAGTTGAAAGGTTTATTAAATGCAACACAAAAAGACAACATGGTTGTGTCTTCAAATATGAAACAAATCTTAAAGCACATGTCTAATTGGCATCAGCATGAAAAGTTTGGTTTGTTGCAAATTACTGAAATGTGATTATTGTCCCTGTAACATTATTTTTAAGTGCATTCAATTAATATGCAATGTTTTTTCGCACAAGGAAACCAATCAGATTGTCAGGAGCAAACTCTTCCCATCTTACCCTTTATGCAGGTTGAAGCAAATGTAATTACAAGGATGTAAATTAACAACTGACCCAGCTCCGGTAAACTGGCCCTGGCTTAAGATTTTGCCTGGGGGTAAAACATGGGGTTTGTTCCTGCCATCTGTTTTTGTGTTGTTTTGTGATGAGTGCCACGGGATGTGAGTGCTTGTGATCAGTTGACGGGCTTGATGTTTCACCTGTAGTGCTGCTAATAGCTTTATAATGTCGCCATCATTTCCCCTTGAACAGAGCACGTCAGGTTTGACAGTGTTCCCTACAATTCACATAGGAGAATACATGTAAGATCACAGCACTGATAGCTTTGATAAGATAGCGAGTGAAATGGTGGCAGAATCTAAAACCCTTGCTTGGCATTCCTTGCAAACTCCCTCCATCACTGTGCCCTTCTCTCCAATCCTCTTGTTTGATGGAGAGCTTCTGTCTACCTCCTGGACAACCTCAGTGGCTGCCGCCTGCCTGCTTCTAATTCTGCTCAGGTAGTGTAAAGCCGCGGCTCAATATTTTAGTGTGCCTTTCCACGCCGGATGTCAGCTTCTTACACAGCTATTACCCGAGGTGTGATTCAAAAACACACTCCTAAAATGTGAAGTTACCTCCCACCCGACTCCTCCGATGGACAGCATCAACACCTCTTCTCACGGAAGTCCCATCAGTCCCACTGCTTTGTCTCAGAAACAAGGTGGTCTGGACAGCGGCCTTGGGTGCAGAGGGGCTTATTTTTGGGGTTGCCAGATGAAAACCAGCTAGGACACATCCAGGATGTGAATCTGTTCATCTCTCTGTTAGCCATGCTCGGGGCATATGTAACTGGCGAGTTTGGGCAGGTCCAGGTGATCTCAATTAGTAATCAGCCCTAATGCGCAGCTCCCGCACAACCCCCCAGGTATATAGCCTACCATTTTGTAGCGCAGCATTCTCCCTCTCCCTGCCTCGCTGCCATTCAGCTGCTCGATTTTAGAGATTCCAGACTGTTGCCCTGGTGCGCGCGTTATGAGAACGCTGTTTGAACTGGCCGCCGAATGACGTGTTGATACAGCAAAGTCAAGATATTGAATGTACTGCTGCTTTGTTTTGGTTATAGAACACACTTAGGTTGAGCCACTTAGATTAGTGCCCTTTTGATTTTGATCTTGTTTGGTTTGATTTTGAGTAATTTAACTTGATTTGTTTGACTTGGATTTGTGATCCTCATTGTTTTTAGTGTGCCCTTATTTGGGGTTTTATGATCTGTTTTAAGCACTTTTCTGTAGTGCCAACCTTGGTAATTGTAGTCCATTGAATAATAAGAATAAACCAGAACCTGTCTTTTATATAGAAACTTTGTCTCTGACTATATTTGTGGGCTGCCTGTGTTGGGAAACCCCTTATTTTTATTGACTATTTTTACATCTAGGCCTACACAAAGTAATTTTCCTTAGGTGAAATTCCTAAGGTGGCGTTGTCACTTGGTATTTTGACTAAGGCCTCAGTTGGCCTTGTTACACATACGTGAATGTGGTGGTGGTGTTGTTGGCCATGGGTACCATGGTTTGAGTTGTGTCAGCGGCCCCCGCTCTATTGCGATCCCTCCAGCTTTCACTTAATTTAGGGTCATGTTCTGTCAGAAAAGTTGAGCAAAGGTTATGAAGGTCATTTGAAATCAGGCCTGTGGGTTGAAATGTGTTATGTCACAAGGTTGTTAACTCACTAATCCTAGAGACCATAGTTTTTAGTTTTTGTATAAAAACATATAGGAATCTAAACACAACATACTTTGTTTACTACATGAAGTGAAGTTTCATTATTGAACCAAACCATAGATTTGTACAATGCATTAATGTCTCTTGACATTAATGCATTGTTGTCATTGTTGTCTCAATTAGCAAAACCTCACTATTCTATAGCTTACACTCCAATGTTTCTAATGACCGATGACAAAATATTTAAAAATTGTTGTGGCTACTTTCTCTTCGGCATTTTTGGTAACACATTGTATTCTATTTCTTTGGAGGAAAAATTGATTGGCGTTTTGGCTAATTTCAAGTGTAGCTTAATTGCCTGTCCAAAAACCAGAGAGGTTAACAAAATCAACAATGTACCTAGTTTTGAAACCTGTGCAAAATAACTTCTCCTGCAGAAACTCGAGAGATCCAATCATCCACTGTTTGTAAAGTTTTAGCTGTAAATTTACCTGTTCAAAAGGAACTCTTTCAACAGGAAATATCATGCACTATAATACAATATAATATAATATGGCTTGATGAATGCTGATACAATCATTCACATTATTGCCATGGTGGCCATATTACTTCATGTTGTAAACTGGGCCAAAAACAAGCCGTTTCAGAAAATAGCCCCTTTAGACGTCATAACGGACGAACTTCTTAACAGAATCCAACCCCTCTCAGAGCATGCCCACGCCCAGGTGAACAACCAATCCCATTTACCTCGTCTCAAAATGCAGCTCTAGGCAGCGCAGCAAACCGTTTCTTATGGTGCATTCCATTGTACTTGGAAATCGATAATTCCGAGTCGATATTCCTAACTTTCAATCTAAATGTGTTCCAGTGCATCTGCTCGGGAAAACATAATCGCCTGCAGCAAACTCATGTTTGTATGGCAAGTCTCAGAATGTTACAAGCATCTAAACTCAACATCAACTACTACAGCGCCATTAGTGAATAGAAATGGCGGATATCATATTCGGATGCCGTTTTTTCCGAGTACACAGGAATGCACCATTACTTTGCAAAACAACAACATATGGCCATATATCAACTCTCCAGTTATTATTTTGTAGGATGCAGGCAGCAACATAGATCCCTGCACAGTCTCCCAACACGTGAAAATGCCAGGACAGTGGCATTGGATTAATTGGATTAATGGAGTGGATTAATTTTATTTTTAAGGGCAACATCCCGGCTACTGTTAGCACGGCTACAGGTAGCTGATTTTCTTCTGTGTGTGATGATCACTCCTTGGACTGCTTGAGCAACACAGGATTAGCATCTAAATTGAAGCTTAAAGATGGAGCAATTCATGAGGTACGTGACCCATCTGCAAAATTGGAATCTGTCGTTAGCTAACTGCTGGTTAGCTAACGAGCTAGCGGGGCTAGCCACGGGCTTGTTGGGCGTGGAAGAAGTAAGAAAACTAAAGCTGGAGTCATTAAAAGTAAAGTAAAGTAAAAGTAAAGTTATTGGTTGGAGTCAGGACTCATCTTAAAGTTATTTGTTGGGACCAGTGTCTGTTTTATAAGTCTGTTGAACGTGTTTAGCCACCATTAGTACAATCGCGTTTGGTTATATGCGCTGCGCTGTTTGGATGCAAATAGGTTGCATCCAATAATATATTGGCTAACTAGCTCAACAAAATTGTCAATCCTAGCTTGTCTGCAAGTTGTATTCAATAAGCTTATGGACATGAGCCATAAATGGACCGGCTACAGCAGAGAGTGTCGCTCACACACCCACATACACAAACACAAGGCAGGAAAGTACAATATTACACAGAATTGTTATCATTGAGAAACTAAGTAGAACCGCCTCAGCTGCCTCTTCCCATTCTGGGTCAGACTCCAGCTCAAACATGTATAGTCTCAGTGTTGGTTCTGGAGCGGACATGGTTATGTCAAGCTTATTTATCAAGCTTATTTGTTTACCTTGAGCAGCATGAGTGCTCTGCTCTCCGCCTCCACCAGGCGATTGGCCAGATCAGAGCAGTGCTCATTACATACAACCTCCATGGCCTCAAAACAGCCTGTTCTTTACAATGGAGAAAATGAGAGACTGAAACACACCACAGAAGCTGGTTTTATGACTTTTTTGGATATTGACTTCAAAAACATCTTGTCAAGACCCCTGGAAACAGTTTTAAATAGCCCAAAATGAGTATAATACCCCCCCTTTAATACATTTTTTAGGTGTGCTTTCAATCAGCACTTGAAATATCAAGAGATTGCTTTTGCCCGATACAAATGTTCCTAAATACAAATCATCCTAAATGCAGCCATCACAGTTTTGAGCTGTACATGTGAAGATCATAAATGAGTCAAATCATGTGTCATTCACTATAGCATGTTGAACGATTGTAGGCAACTTACATGATATAAAAAATGAGAAAGTAATATTAAATTATATTCTTCTAAATCAGTCAGTTTAGTGTAGGATCGGTAGGATTTGTGATGATTCTGACCAAGCAAAACTATTCCTGTATTCCTTTATTTGAGCATCTATATGTCCATCCAATGTAAATCCAGTTTTAAAACTCCTTAAAGCATTTGTAAACTGACAGTTATTGACATTTCATAAATGTCATATAAACTTCATAGTTGTAGTTATAAAAAGCAAAGCACTGTAATTTTGTAGTACAAATCAAGTGCAACAGGAGGCAGAGGTTAAAAAAATCTTATTGTATGCCCTTTTATCTCATGCTTGGAAAGTGGCTTGAAAATACCTGATTTTCTTAGGGTGGTTCCCTCTCCCTCTGGCACAGTGTTGTTGTAGGGATAACATTGTTTTCTTGCCTCAGGCAACAGAAAAACAAACCTGCAGCTGGCGGGTATAAGTAACTTTTCTTGGTACAATATGAGAGAACATAAATCTTTCTAGATATGGGATGACATATCTTTGTTGAAAAACCAAAATGTGTTCAGTAGAGGGATAATTGTAATTTATTACTTAAAGAAATCATCAAAGAGGCTAGAACACATTATTCCATTGTTCAATATAGATAACATTCATTTGTACAGATGCTATACATTTGTACATGCTGTAACATGTATTTATAATAGTTATCACAATTCCTGCAGGTTGTGTGGCTGCACCCCTATTGGCGGCTGGTTGCCTCTGGCTCACAACGGTGATGCATTACTTTCACCTAACACTTTGTGTGTAGGCTGAGTACAGTTAAACCCTTTTTAACATGAGATATTGATTTATTAATTTCATAGACCCATGAAACTGGGTCTGACTGAAAGCGAGGAAGATGTACCATCTTTCACATGGTAACCTGAAGTAGCTTCAACAGCAAAAGAAGGCAATGCCAGTGAAACTGATTTGAATGAGCTTTACACCTTAACCTTAAACACATGAGCCTCCAAAACTTTATGGGTCATTTGGTTGCTCATTAAAGTCAGGTGCTCCCGAGTAGGCACTGACCTACACCTCTATTTGACAAACACTTTTATGTATGAAGTTATAAATATTTAGATTTCATGTTGAAAGAGTTAGGAAAGTTTGTGTTTCATAATATTGGAAGCTATTACATGAGCTTTTTGGATGTCATTAATAATTGATGGCATTGTTAATATTAATAAATGTTACTCTACTGAATTAAACATCACTTTTGGGCTGAAGTTGATTGGCCACTGCAACGCACTGAGCATTAGATGTAGGAGCTGTAGGCTACTGTAGCCTATTACACTAAATATAGCCTAGCCCACTTGTTCTTTTGGACTTTAGTCTATGTATTAGCCACTCTGGTTATTTGTTAATATTCATCTATGTGGAATAAATAACATACAGTGATTTTATACATTTCCATGTGTTTTCATGCATATATTAATAATCCACATTTTTCAATCTCCTGGATGATCTCCATTCCCAATGTTAATATAGTCTACCTTTAAATTCACTTTGTCTGCTATAGAGAAATATTCCATATATACATATGCATGTATGTTTAACCAAACCTATGTCTTTGAAGTCACCAAAAATATCCATTAAGGAAGTGCAATGCAAAATTTTCTTCCTTGGACACAAAGGTCACCAGACACAATACAAAGCAAACAACATGGTGCGGTGTAGTGGAGCGGCGAATGGTAGACTGATTATTAAATTAATCCATGCAAACCAGATTAGATTAGATTATATTAGAGAAATTGGGTTACTTAGAACCATATAAACGTCATCAAAATATAGTTTGGTTTATTTTACCTTGGTTGGTTTTACCTTGGTTGGTTTTACCTTTTTTTAATATATTTTATTTCATTATTGAATTCAAGATTAAAATGTGTATTTCATAAAAAGAGACTTAAACAACCATTTAAGGCACTGTAATACTATAATTAAGGCATGGTAAACTGTGTGCTGTGATCACTAACTGGTGCTTCTTTATTTACCTATACCAACACTATAGCTGTGTACAGCCGTTAGCACACCCCTATGCTCAATTAATGGAACAATTTGCATTTTAATGTGCGTTTGAAATGTTGTACGTAGAGCCAAAGAAAAATAACAATTACCCATTCAACCTCTGCCTCCGAATCAACACAGTAACAAATGAAAAGATTCTTTCCACTGTGAATGCAGCTGACGGGTTTATGAAGCCTAATTGACTTCACCGCTTTTTGATGTTGGGAGTCTATTCCCCATGGGTGAGAATACTGCAGCGGTAATATACCTTGATCTGTTGAGTCACACAACCATGTCTGAACAACGCTTGTTTTTTTCTTTATATTCAAACAAGAATCGAGCACAGTCTCCAGACTGGTATCTGAAGAAAATAAAATACCAATGAGAGCGGCAGTAGACAGGTCAACCCATCGTCACTGATTGAATGTAATTAATTTATTGACTGAGACACAGAGGAGACAAAGACAGATGGACAAGATGACAGACAAAATCAAGGTAAAGCCTTCTGACAACCTGTTTATGAGGTGTCACTTTGGATTTGGATCAAGAGTTGTTGGGCTCAGCAAGGGCAAGTGTTGGCCAATTTTAATGGCAGACTGTCATGCTGGCCTCATGCTGGCCTGTTGCAGAGGCGAAGAGTTATGCCACTTTTTCTGCAGGCGCATCCGGATGCTTGTATAACCGAACAGGCTGTACAGAAGATAGAACATACATGCGTCAGTAGTGAAACTGAGAAAAATGACTTATAATCATGACCTTTGACCTTTAAAATGCACAAAAATGAGTTGTAGACCTAACCCTAACCCTTTGTAGGGCAATATACTGTTGCCTTCCCAGCAAGAAACACAACCTTTTGTGCTTCTTGTTTGGGAGCCCGTTTGAATTACCTAGTTTGTATAGTAGTTTAGTTTAAGCCATTCTGTTGTAGTTTTACTTTTGTGTTTGGGGTCATTGTAATGCTCGATGACCCGACCTCTGTTAAGCTTCAGTTCACAGACCGTTATCCTGATATTTTCCAGGAGAATTTCCTGATACAATTTGGAATTCATTGATCCCTCAGTTACTGAAGCCTTCCAGACCCTGAGGCAGCAAAACATCCCCAAACCATGATGCTCCCTCCAAGAACAGCATACCAATCTTATCCCAACCCTGAATGCTTCAGGGTTGGGATAAGATTGGTATGCAGTGTTCTTTCTCCTCCAAACATAGTGCTGTGCCCTTTTGCCAAAAAGTAAAAATGTTGTCTCATCTGTCCACAGAACATTGTTCTAGTAGCTTTGTGGAACATCTGGGTGGTCATTGGAAAACTTGACAACAATCAGCAGTGTTTTTTGTGGGGAGGAGTGGTTTCCTTCTTGGTATCCTCCCATTCCTACTGTGGACTCGTGGGCACATACGTTAGAAAGTTCAAGCATGCCACAGGGCATGAATGACTATATCCACTGCTTTCTCTCTGTCCATATGGATTAGACCCAATAAGGGATAATTCTCTGCTCATAGGACCCAGGAAGGCAAGATGCTCTCAGAGTACTAGATAGTCCTTTTTGTTTTGGGGCGAAACACTAATGTGAAGTCATGACTCTTCTGTGACTCATAGCCTTCTGCACTAGCTTTCCAGGGGGACAATGACTGCAAGCATTATTATTCTAGCATTCTGCCTGTGCCATTCTTGTTTTTGTGTTTGCTTTTCAGGTCTCTCTCTCTCATCTCTCATTCTGCCTTTTTTTAGTTACAAACGCTAAGTCAGCTGGATTATTCGCCCAGCCTTTTAAATGAAAGCCTGCTTCATTCCTTGTGACACGTCATTTGTTTTGTTTTTGTGGAGTTGCACAAATGCTGATGCTCCACTTCTGGGCCCGACCACTCTGATACATTGTGGTAGTCTAAGCAGCCTCACAATGATATGTGGAGTTAATTAAAGTTGTAATTAATTCTCTATTTAGGTCATGTATAGGAGCGACACAAATATTGCACCGTTACTGCTAGTCAACATTTGTGTTACTCTCGTTTACTAAGATGAAATCTAATTTGATGACATGGCTGTTTACCACAAGCAGCTTCACATTATACTTTTAGACTACGGTCTGTCCTTGTTTTCTGTATTGTGAGGAGGAATTTAGTTGTGACGAGAAGAAAGAATGAAATGAGTTGCCGTAAGCACTGAGCATACCTGTACTGAGAGGTAAATGGCTGCATTTATACAGCGCTTTACAATATATGCCTCTCATTCACCCACACACACACCGATGGCAGTGAGCTACCATGGAAGGTGCCGGCCTGACCATCGGGAGCAATTTGAGGTTTTGCCCAAGGACACGAGAGAAGTAAATTGGGTTTCACATACCCCATCTCATATATGACTCTTGGACTGAGAGCTCCATCTACATTCCTTGTGCCATGGAGGACTGGTTTTCTGCCATCTGCCCCCCCCCCCATGCCATTTCCATTTCTTTTGTGATGCTCAATTCAACCCAGAAGGGAGATTCTGTTTTTGCTTGCCCCTTTGCACAGGGAGGTCAAAGCACAGGGTCAGCCACAGAACAGCACCTCTGGGGCTGGTAGGGATTCATTCTTGCTCAAGGACACTTAAGCACTGTAGGTGCTTGCTGTCACAGAGGATTGAACGCGGGTCTTCTGGTTGAAGGATGTTTTCCCTACTCAATATGTCACTGTAGTACGGCTGATGTTAGGGATACAGGGAGGTATACCATCAATAGAGTATTTATAAAAGTACATTGCACGCAGTCTCAAAGATAGCCAGTGACCGTGTTGACTGCTGATGAATTTGGCATAAGAGAGCAGCGCAATTCAATATTCAGTGCAATGACACCGGAAAGCATTGCAGTGCAGCTGTTTAATTCTTCAGTGACTGAAGATGATTTCCCAGTTATTTTTTCCTTTGCTTCCTCTGAAAAATTGAGCAAACCCCTTTTTTCATTTCTAAGATTCTGAAAGTATAAGGTGATCTGTGACACCGCTCCTATTTGGCACCTGACAAGGAGAGAAGAACCTCATCAGAGAAGTACTGTATTCATATTTACATCATACACTAAAGTTTTTGTCACTTGCCAGGCCATCATTGGAAATGAGAATTTGTTTTAACTGACCTGTGTAGTAATTAAGGTTAAATAAAGAGTAATTGCATGTTGAAAGTTTTGAGCCATTGTGTATTAAATTCCCTTTATTAATACATGACAAAAAGCAATACAGTGCTCAAGTAGACCCCATGAAGAAATGAATTATGTTCAAGTTAAAATTGAACAAACCTCAACACATCCATCTTGACCAAAAAGTGCGTTTGCCCTAGAGTGTCATGAGTGCCAAAAACTGCCATGCAGCACGTCCCTGTGTGAAAAACCTCATCCGTCGTCCTGCCCTGCCACTCTCCTCCTCCTGCCTTGCCTCATTGCCACCACCTCCAAAATAAATAGCTTGATTCTGTCATGGATTAAACGTTTTATTTCAATGCATTCCCTTTCCCTTGTGATAAGAATGGATATCGTTGTAGCTGCTCCTGAAATGAACTAATTTGAACTGGTGGTGTTTCGGGCTTTTCCCGTTTGGTTTAATCTTCATGTTTTCCAATTACCTCAGGTTCGGACTCCATTTGGCTTTCTTCCTCTTCTCGAGGCCTCTTCTTTGTAAAATACCTTTCAATGCTCATCTGAGGGAACAAACACCCAATGCTCGTTGATGTATGATTACATGACTTATTGAATATATAGACTCTGCTGGCTGCTGGGGTAATGCCACTATGCAGACGAAGCATCTGAAGTTCAATACTGGAGGGAAAAAAATGTAACAATTATCTTCCGACGTCGAAAAGCTGTCTGACAAAAACCTGATATAGGTTTTTGTCAGACAGCTTTTTTTTTGTTTTAGGTCAGACTGCCCTTGTCCGTCCAGCAGGTGATGTCTGTCTCACACAAGTCGATGAGGAAAAAAGCTGTGCGCATGCAGTATGTTTACAAGCAACAGCTGAGTGAGATTAATCTCCGGTGTGACAGTGAACATAAGGCGATGAGATCGTTAGAGATCGATTTAAATCCATTTCTATACATTGACCAACTTTTTATTTAGTGCTGGCCATGCCAATATTGTGGCAGTGTGCCACAGATGAGCCTATCTATGGAAACACTGCATCTATACTGAAGGAAGAATGAAAGCATAGCTCAAATAACATTCAGTCACACTGTTGCAGTCTGGGGCTGGACACAGTTGATCACCTGGAAGAGTGGGTGGTGCTCTCTGACGTAACTTTGAATTGGTGAAGTCTTACCTTACCATTAGAACTGTCTCTGTTGTTAGTTAACTCCAAACAGCTCTTCTCAAATATGGTATTCCACCAAGATCAATCCTAGGCCGTCTTTTATTCTCTATTTATATGCTTCTGCTTGGTGACATCATATTCATTTTCACTGTTACGCAGATAACACACAGATATATGTACCCATAAGACCAGGAGAGTCAAGCACTCCCAATGGCCTCAAGGATTTCCATGGCGGATGTCCCACAAGTTCCTCCTGCTTAATGGAAATAAGTCTGTTTCCCCTCCAAACTCCATCAACCAAATTCAAGATGATATTGGAAACATATCAAACAATGTTAAGTAATTTGGGTGTGGAATTGATTCAGACCTGTTTTAAGAGGTTAAGAGCGTTATTCAATCTTGTCTTCTTTCAGTTAAAAAATATTTCCAATATTAGGATATTATATTATCTTTTGCTGACCTTGAAAAAGTTATCCATACCATCATCTTGTCATGTTTAGACGACTATAATTCCCTCTATTCCTGCTTGAGTTCCCTCTCCCGGTTTCCCAGCTAGTGCAAAATGTAGCAGCAATGTTCTTAACCAGATCAAGAAGAGAGGATCTCCATTTTAGCAGCACTGGTTGCCTGTTGCTTTTAGAATTGATTGTAAGATTTAAACTTTTAAGACACAGCGGGGTCTGGCACCCAGCTACATATCAGATCTTTTAACCCCTTATGGGCTTATGACAAAAGCCTTTGCTGTCAGGAGGCAGCAAGATCACTATCATATTTTAAATCACTTCTCAACAGCACAGCCTTTTGATTATGCTCTTTTTACGTTCTGTTATTAATTTCTGTCTTCTTTTTATTATTTTTCTTAATTTGTTTAGTGTTATTATTCCACTTGTTTTATATGTATTCATTTATCTTATTTTTTCGTAAAGCACTTTGTAACAGTAGTTTAGAAAAGTGCTATATAAATCAATAATAATAATTATTACTGTTAATGACTTTTTTTTAAAATGACACAAATGAGCATAACGGGATCCTGTTGCGATTCCAACTGTAACTTCCTCTGAATGTTCTGTAGGTTCACTTTACGAAACACCTGCAAAGGTGTTGACCTGATTGTACCTGAACTGGGAAATGGATACGTTCAAATCTTATATCTTCATATCTTATCATATCTTACTTTCCTTAGCTACTCAGTCAGTCTAACAAGTTAGAAAAAGTAACAAAAAGAAACATGCTATTGCCAGTTGCACAGTAGCAGCGAGTGGTTATGTTCCTATGCTTTGTATAACTCTATTAACGCCTCTCTTTGGTTTGATTTATTGTGTGTCATTTGGAGGCATTTCGTCAAGCTTTTGTTTGGTGTCAACGAGGTTTGCTCTGGGGCAAAATAAAATGGGATGGCTGAGATCCTCGGCTGTAAATCTCCCCCTAATTCTCCTCCTTTCTCACTCAATTCCTCAGTCTGTGCAGCTGAGATGATAGTTGACAATTTAATTGAAGAATTGCTAAGGGAGGGGAATAAGAATTAAATATGTTGGCTTGTTGGTGCTGTGCACACTCCCAGGCGACCTTTGTATTGCTGGGGCCGTTGATTGGGTGCATATCAGATTGTCCTTTAGAGTCCCTCCTACATGCAGCCCGGGAATTACTTGTGACAAGTTATCAGGCCCCAAATGATGCCTATAATGGTGGATTAAGCATTGACATGGCCTTTGATGAATGGCGGAGAAGAGAATAGCATTCTGCTTATTGAAAGATGATATCTTCACCTACTACAGTGGCTAGCTGGGATGTAGCTTTGACTTTAAGAGGAGAATGATCATAAATGTGTTATTATTGGCTACAAGTCAGCATTTTGATGGGGTAGTCAAAGTGTTTATCCCTGTGTATATGTTGCAGGATTCATCTGAATATAAACAATTGGCATTGGCTACATCTTTATGTCTATAGTATTTAAATGATCTCCTGGTGTGAAACATTTGGATGGTGATTATGATGCATGTAACATGTCCTGGTACATCAGTACCATGTCAAAAGATAGATAACATTGATGAGTGAGGTTGAGGTTACCCAGTGTGATTCCATCTAGTGCCCGACAAAGACGCACCCACACAACACCAAGAGCAGCCAACTCTGAAACCTTTATACACCATGAGGTCATTGCATGCACTGAACTTTTGGATGATGAGTAGATATCCATCATGTAATCTGTGATGAGCTCACATTCATATTACATGTATGCATATGGTTTAATGTTCTACCAGAGTTATTAGTGACACTATTTGTGTATCTATAGTGCATATGAGGACATTCAGACTTCAGCATTCAGAATGAATCGATAATAAATGATCCTGACTCATCAGGATAGTGCGTTACAAAGTATTGTTATAAAGTATTGCTGAATGCTGTATATGGTCAAGTGAGATCACAGCACATAATACCATGGACAGTTTCATTTTACTTAGAGCGCTGCTTGTAACGTCTTAACAATGATAAATGAGCTCAACTGTGAAAGTTTAGTGTTGTCAGTGAATCACAGCGACACGGGAAAGTGTTTTTTATTAGACCCACACTTTCCAATAGTCTTGCCTTGAAGACCATATGCATATTTGTTGGATGAGTTTTACCAAAATCCACTGCAGCTGTGGTGCAATTTACAGATGGCATGCTCATTGTTGTCCAGGGAACATTTCATTTGACACCAGACATTGTACTCAAGTTGCAATGGGACAGAGTTTGACATTTTATCTTCCTTGTACAATCTCAGGAAATACCCCCTGCCAGAAGGCTCTGCTACTAGAAAACGGTCTCTGCAGGCATCTTGGCCCTTCTTAAAGATTTCTCTTTCTCTTGCTGTCTCACTCCCCCTCTCTCTCTGTCTTTACTTTTGTTCAAAAGGGTCTGGGTACATTTCCATGATTGCTGGCACAGAGCTTCAATTACCTGTGGAGTCTGAGTTCTAGTGTCCATGCAGGGATTTCTTAATGTCTTAATGTCAGTGAAATTACTTTAGTAGTCACTACTGCACATGACTGTTATATATTTGTAGTGGTTTTCAGTTGCAAATTGTTTAGATGTTGTTCTCTCAGGTCTCTTTTTCAAATGTGTTACAAAGGCTAAACTGATATACAGTATTTTGACATCCACTTCTGCAATCTGACATTGGTTGTGATAACCTATATATCCTCTAGTACTGGTGCCCACTACTGATTATAATAGACTGGAATAGCAGTTTTCAGATGGTTATCCAAATATCTATTTCTATTATTATTTTGATTGTGTTACATTGTGTAAAGGCACCATACTTGTGCTCTGGACACCACCATGGTGGCTTAACCAATATCAACAAGAATTAGCTGAAAACTGAACTCTGTAATTCATAGAAATGATGAGTTAAAGAACTGCAAAGGTGCAGTGGCACTGTACCAGTTATTCATGGGGAACTTTTGTACCTTTTGAACCTTTTGTACTCTAAATCTAATCTAAAAAGGCACCAGCCGCCATTGAACATCAATTGATCATGATGCAATGCTGCCACAAGACGTTTTGAGTAGGGGGCGTGACTGACTTTTTCTTGACTGGAAGAACTATAGTTCTTTTGCTGCTACTATGCTATGTCTATCGCTATTGTTCTCTCTGTCTACATTTATAACCCACAGCTGAATGCAACAAGTTGAACACGGCGGTCTCTGAGGGGTTGTAGGAAATCAGCAACTGAAGTAGAAGTAGACGAAGCAGGCTGAGGGAAAGTTGGTAGACTAAAAAAGTAAATTACAACACTTCTTTTCAAAATAACCTGGAATGCATTGGACAGCAGGTGATTCACACCAGTTAAACAGTATCCGAGGGTGGATTTTTCCTTTCAAAGTAAAGGACAAACCGAGTATCTGTACAAGTTAATTAGAGGAGACACCTGTGGACACTTGAGCTCCTGAATACCCTCATATCTACCCCTGTCAAACGGGATGTCAAGTGTCGTCAGCCCACCATGGCATCATTACGATAATCAAGTATTCTGTTGCAACCTCCTTAATCCTAACAGCGGCACTGGAAGCAAAAATTATTCATACGTGGTGTCACATCCCCTCCTGGCTTGCCGCGGGGCTTCCATCGCGTTCTCCTGAGCCCATTTTTTCAGCATGTGATAGAAATGTGCCAACATTAGAAAGCATCACTTTCTCTGGGACCTAATCCCTGCCTCGCTGAAAGCTGATATACAATTACCCATTCTCTCTATTAAAGATGGGGTGAGGAAGCCCTGTGCCTGTGTGTAAGAGAGAGAGAGAGAGAGAGAGAGAGAGAGAGAGAGAGAGAGAGCTGATTTAGCTTACAAAGACAAGTAAAATATAGGGTGACAGACAGCCGGCAGCGAGGGACCAAAGTTAATGGTATTTGATGCCACTGGGTATCTGAGATTGCAATGAGAGTAAAAAAAACCCAAAGTCGTTACTCGTGAGCATAATTTAATAATGTAGTATAATAAATATTGGAGGAAAGTTATTCTGTCACCATTTAAATTGCCGATGGAACATTATTACACCATCAGTGATGAATACGCTTTACTGACTGGATGGAATAGCAATGATTGAAATTCATGTTAAATTGCACGATGCAATTTGAGAAGCTATTCTGTAGTGAATTTATTGTCCCATATATCAATGGTTTCTTTAAGAATGGGTTTTTAACATGACTAATGGCTTTGGAGTTGTTTCATCATTTTGTGGCTTAAAGATGGGAGATATTCATACTGTCAATATAAACAAGCCGTAAAAACATTCACACGATACACATTTATCGCACGGTAAATTGCTCCGACTCCAAATTTCAGAGCATCGTTCTCTTTGGATTGAGGATATTTGTGTTCATGTTCATTTTGTAGGAAGCAAGAAGTCCCATCTTAAGTTCATCAGGTTGTGGAGAAGCTATGTTTATTTAGGGCGTCTCAGTAGATAAGAAGGAAACTGATAGCAAGGTGGAAAAAGTACTGAAATATACCTCCATAAGAGCCTTGTGTATATGTTTAATTTGTTTGTGTGTAATGCTTTCTGCAATGTGCAGCTTCTCCGCTTGTGCCCCACAGGTAGTCATGGTGTCACACTCAACTCCCAGCTGTAAGTCTTTCTTGCGTTGTCAGTTTTATTATTTACCAATAACTATATACAAAAATAAACCTGAACTGAAATACTAAGGGTCAGTGAACCACGCGGGTTACCATCCCAGTGACCTGTGTGCATCTGTATCTGCTCGGTGGGGGCAGGGGGGCTATTGGAGCATGGCTCTGAAAGAAGCCTGTTGTTTTGGGATGTTTTTTGGAAGATGGAAGATGGAAAATGGAAGATAACGGGGCATTTAGATATTTTTTTCCTGTATCCATGTTAGATAGCGTAAGGTTAAGGGTAACACAAATGCAGATGACAAGTGATGCAGTGAAAGTAGTTATATCTATTTTAAAAATTACTAAAAGAGCAAGATTCAACTCTGGAATTTGACAGCGTGGTCACAATTAATTGAATGAATACAATGAAATAGTGAATACTGTTTGAAGTAGTTGTACTTCAAGTTGTCCAGTCATGTTGTTAATGTTAATGTTAATGTCTCTGCCTTAATTATCTGGTCTTTATGTTTTTAAAATAAATGGGACAGCCAAGTGGGGCATTTCTAAGCAGCAGCATTATTACTCCCATCGCCCACCTAGTCGCTATCGGTCTCTCTCTGTGTGTGTGTGTGTGTGTGTGTGTGTGTGTGTGTGTGTAATCACTGGTTAACTCACGTCCCTCTCTTCTCTTCAAAGGACGTTGGAGTAATATAGTAATAGTCAAGGTCGACAATCAGCAGGGGAAACTATTGAAGAAAATCCTAAAATTGTTGCAGACTTTTGTTTCAGTGAAATGGATTGCGTTCACAGCATTGGTAACAGGATCCTTTAGTGTAAGCTGGAAGAAGGAAGATCACGCAAACTAAACACAGAGATGGTATGAGCGGTTGATGTGGACCCAATCAAAGTGACTGCAAGTGGCCAAGCAAACAAACACACTCCTTTGAAAGGCTGGCCTTTCTCTTTGCCCCTGCTATTGAGATTAAGGAAAATGAGATTGCTTTCATGCCTTTGCAAATATCTTCATGTTAGGAATTAATCTTCCCTTGGCCCTCGATGCAGTGAATATTAAATTGGCAGAAAAGTTCCCCCATCTGTGAAGACGGGAAGAAAGCCTGAGTCTCTTGAGGAAAACTCTAAGACCATAACGTCTAACCGACTGGAGTGATGTCTAACTTTGAACACTGGATTTCAAAGCATCACGTTTTGCAGCGGACCATGCTGCAGTACAGGTGCTGCTGTTACCTGTTGATCAGGCCTCATAAGCACTAATGAATCCTTTTGAGGTGTAAATGTCTTCACTGTTATTTTCTACAATCGGCTGAGTTGATGCTGAATTTCAGATGTGATGAGAACAAAGAGCATCTGCCCGGCAAAGACAGTAGTTTCAGACAAAATATGTTCAGATTCCTTGTAGTGCCCCTTTTAATAGTAATGTTTTTTCTCAGGAGGAGGCATGCTGGGAATCCTGTGATTTATTTGCAGTCATATACAGTACTAGCTGGATTATGCTGGTCCTCGTAGGCTTGTTAAGTAGGTCTAGTGGTCAAAATGGATTTCACATTTTAATGGGCTTATGAGCCATTGGGCAGTTGTTTTTCCCACAGTGTCATTCCTCTTGGACACACCGAGTGTAAATACTTCTCACTAGGACGCCTTTTCAGACCGCACCTCCCATACCGGTGTGTAATTACTGTTCCTTTACAAAAAAAAGGCAAACAACAACCAGCGTTGCCCTTCTCTCTTTTGCTGTAAACACCGTCTCCATTAGAGCCTATTTTATGACTAGGAGAGGGACCAACTAGGGTGGGAGGACACAGGGGAGAGGACTGCTGAAGAAAAGGGAGGAGGAAAGGTAAGGGGGGTCGGGATATCAAGGAAACCAAGGAGGGAGCTTTTATATTACTCTGACTACTACTCTGCATTTAGTCCGTAGTGCTGTCAGCAGTGATGAAGTAGAAATGATCGACTATCAAAAATTGACTTTGTTAATCCAACTGATAGAAAGGAACATTTGTCATAGCTTTGCTTGCTGAGCGTAAAAAGACATTAATCTTTCCATTGAGAAGAAGATGAGAGTAGTTACAGCAAATTAAGGCACTGCATTACCAACCCACAGGGGAAGCAGTGGCTTTTCAACAAACTAGCTAGCTGTCATTTTATTCAGTTTACCTCTAATATCGATATATAACACAGAGCCCTATTCTGGCATTTTGCTCCATTCTTTACTGCGGGATGAAGAAGAAAGAAGTTTGACTGGGGGGAGATTTGGGGTCGCAACTTTTCAAATCTGAGGAGCTTTGCATTGTCAGCAAAATAAGCTCAGCCTTGAAATTTTTTCTCTTGCTGGGAGTCGAGGCCCCGTGTCCGTCAATGGCTTTTTGTGGTGCTTTAGTGTAAAGGGGGGCATAGGACATTGCTTGGTTAGTCACATCCATATAAGTCATAGAAATTTGATATTTCTACCCAGCAGGAGGCAGAGTGCGTTCAGACCCAGGCTCATTTCTGTTTCATATGGTATCTGACACAAATCAGGGCAACAAATGTCCCAGGAGGCTGATAAGAGCACCTTTTAAAGGTCCATGTATTCTGAAGGTTGTGGAATATATTTTTCCGTTTGTAAACACTGGAGTAAAATAGACATCCGTTGACATGTAAAGGGTTAAAAACGTTCCAGAATATGTATTTCCTAAGGAAGATGTGTGAAAATACCAACAGAACAAGCCCATATTTTACATGAAAAGGATTTCAGCCACAAACAGTACTTTTATTTTAAAACGAGGTAAAAGTAACAAACTGGTTGCACAACTAACAGACAGCGTTTGTATACATCTGCAAGGCGGTGGTAATGGGGAAAGCTTAAGAGCGGTCACGTTACTCTAGATTAGTGTCTTTTGTCAGGGAGCCACTCAAGGCTGACACATAGGAGTTAACGTGCTGTATCCAAAATGTGGTTATTATTTCATATCAAGTGCAGAACATGAAATATGCGCATCAAATGCATCACACCAGTATTATTTTCTTTTATATTATTTATCTTTATTTATTATTATTTATTATCATTTTTTATGGAAGAATATGACTTGGCACATGTTATATGCCTGTTGCTGCTTTAAAGAACATTAAAATAACCTGTTTAGCTGTCACACATTGTCCTTATACCCATATATGTCATTTATATTACAATGCCATCAATTACTATGGGACAATATGACTTATAAATTCTGCGCTATTTAAAACTTTGACACCATCAAGCAGTGTGGTGAGTCATACAGCATGTTACTTGGATTTTTTTCCCCTTCCCTTGGATCTGGAGATTCCGTGTGTTCAGATGAGGTGATGGTGATGTCACTTAAAAGAGCTGGCATTAAAATCCACTCAGGATCCCCCAGCTCTGGTTCATCTCTCCCCTCGCTTGTGACAAATTCACGAATTTGAGGGAGGAGACTGAAAAACCTTTCCGGTGCTCTGCCACCTCGCTACATTATGCAGCACCAAGTCGCCGTACCCCGTCTCATATTCCTGCAGCGACTCCCAGAATTGACGGTGGTGCAGTGCCCTCGCAACTATCAAGTTAACAACCAGCTACATCACATTCTGTAGCTCACAGTTTTTAAGTTTAGCGACAAGTGCTTCCTGATGAATAATACAGTGAAAACTGACAAAGTTGGGACTATCAGCTCTTTTTCTCATGAGCCCCGACAAGTCCCTTCTTCCTTTCCTCACATATTTGGGGCGCCGTCAGTGCAAACAGATGAAAGGTTTGACAAGTCCAGATTGCACTGTAATAGAGCCCCCAAAATATCCTCACCTCTCATTTGGGCTTGAAGTGGCAGTAAACATAACAGTTCCTCCCTGAAAAGTGTCCTGATGTGGGAAGCGGGATCCGCACAGATAATTGGGCACATGTCACAAATATCGGTGCTCTCGTCCAGCGCGTCACAGCACAGCTGATACATCCGCAACCAGCTGATTACCAATATCTTGTCCAATTTCTTCAATTCTCCTTGTGATGGTTCAGTCAGACAGTTGTAGTCCTTTTGATTTGCTTGAGAATAGAGTCCTTGTTGCTAAAGTCTGCATACATGACTTCTGCTAATGACAAGAAGCACTCCCGCCACCACTCCTTCACCACTTCTGCGTCTGAAGGCCTTCTTGTGCCCGGCCAATATCCATGTAAATTGTGTCACGGCCCCTGCGGAAGATGTGCATCGTCATTCGCTGTGCTTCGAGTGTCACTTTGAGTTGTTCAATTTTGGACTTTCTTAAACTGCCTCCGGGTGGACATGTCTCGTTGAAGGTGGTGTGGTTAGTTGTGAAGTGGCACTCCAAATTCCTTGTTTAAGATTTGATGTGATTTTTTGACAGATAGAGGGAGTTCTTCCTGTGAGACGCAAATAAAAACATCCATTTCTCATGAACGGATGCTCATCTTTAAAAGAGCATACTTCTCTTTGCCTGAGCCTGGCTGTTAGCTATAGCTGCTCTACCATTGTTGTGCCCTCCTCATTTTTCCTCTCTCCTTGGCCCTCCAGTATTAGATCATTTGTCTCCCTATTACCGTCATTAGTATCTGTTCTTTGTTTCTTTTTAGTTATAAATGGCTAGCCAAATTGCTAGCAAATGCAGTTAGCATATGCAGGGCTTCCAGACTGCGACCAATTATATGTCCAAAGCCACTAAAAAAAATTAATGGATCGCACCGGTGAGACGTGACTCTCGTTGGTAAATTATTCATACATAGGCTTAATACGGTTTTACTGTTTTATTTAAACTCAAAATCTTAAAATTTAGTTGCATCGTTGCCACGCTGGAAAAAGACACACATTGTCACATCAGTCCCAGGCTGCTGTTATCCAATTAGTCTCAATTGGTGGTAGCCAGTGTCGGATGATGAGAGAACCAGCCTACCAGCCTGATTCCCTCCATCCAGCCAGCCAAGGGTTCACCCACACCTCCTCCCGTCTGCCACAGGTTTCTTTATTTCTTATGAATCTCTTAGATAAAATACGTTTTTAAAAGTGGATGCTTGTCTAAATAAAACAAATTTGATTTAAAGTTTTCGGTTTCCCCGCTTTCCATTTGCCTGTTCAGCGCTAAACACACTTGGGCTCTTCCGGGTCTCGAGTGAACATCGGTGTGAACGTCATAACGTCAGTCAAGCAAGCTAGCATCCAGGATTACAGACTACGCCCTCTGGTGTTTAAAGTATGTAAATGAAACAAATAGTCTACATTTTGGCTGTGTAGCTAATTGATAACATTTAGTTAATATCGTGAGCCATTTTTCCACCTCCACAGTACATATTGTCACACTTTTGGATCGTGAAATATCATCCCACAATATATCATTAAAAATACTGTGCTTTGATTTCATAGCAAATATATAATAATATTGCGACCAAATATATGCCACTAACTGAAACGCTTAGTGACATATAATGTTCGCCTGCAGTCTTGATAAGTAGAATGTAAGCCCAAGCTATCTCACAGTCGCAACAGATAGCGGTAATGTAAGTGTCGTCAGGCGCCCATGTCTTTTACAGCAGCTCTACAGAGCCACTATACTCCCATCTACTGGGAAAGGGCATTATAGCACTGTCATGTGCTGCCCGATTAACGTTATTGGCCACGGAAATTTCATTGTATTTACAAGTCTGTGCATAGAAAAAGCTATGTGGCTCGCGGGCCACCTAATGAGTACCAGGGCTGTAGACCAACTCAATTGTACATTGGTTGCTATTGTGTTTGCTGTTAGATGACTTTTAATTTTTGGGTAGTCTCAGAGAAACCAGCAGTCGCAGGCCGTTATGCTAAAGATGGACATTAGATAACCGGATAACGTACAGCTGTGTGGAAGAGTTTCTGTGAATCTGATCCGTGGAAAACATTCTCTCTGTTTCTGTGTCACAGCTCTGCTGGGTGTGACTTGAGAGAGCAAAACATCTGTGGCATCCATCAGTGATCCTGACATGACTTTGTATCTGAGTGTGGTTTAATCATTGCAGTCCCCTTCCCCCATCCCACGGTGACTCATCCTGTTTGAGTGAGAGAGACCTTCTCTCCACCCAAATTATAGCACACACTGCCATGTAATTCCCACTTGGAAAAGGCGGATCAAAATGCTTTCTGGTGTAAGATATTTTTATCCACCAACCAGCATGGGTGTTAATTATAGCAAGTATTCATACGTTGAAATGAAGTTCTGCGAGTACACAGGCACAGTGCAGCATACCACATTCTTGGACACAGCAGTAATGGTTACACCGTCAACAGTGTTAAGATCTCCACATTCAAAGGTAATCATTTAAGGTGAATTAGGTTCTCAGGTGACAGAAATGAAGCAAGGTGAGATGAAACGCTTCTCCCAGGAAAGAGGTTCCCCTGATTGATGAAATACAATTCCTTTGGACAGCACAGAATTGCATGAACTCTTCTGAAATTTGTACCAGCAAAATGTCTCTCTGTGCAAGAGTTGCATGATTGAACTTATTATTTCTTATTTTTAAGCAATAGACAACCTCAAGAAATATTCAACCTCAATTGGTGCCTATTGAACCTGTCTGTTTTTTATTCTAACAGTGCTAAAGCATGATGGGTACCTGTAAGAGCATCATCCTTGCTTTTTTTCGTAGCTCTCTCCACTGACTGGGCTAAAACTCTTTGATCATCAGAAGAGCAGAGTTAAGTGTGCGCTGCATAGGATTTTGTTGCTCAGGGACAATGATTTTACAGCCGTGAATAAGCAAGGAAAGATGGGTCACATCTCCAGAGAACTTCCTGAAATTCTCTGCGGACGGGAATTCATACAAATGCAGGTCATTAGCGATGTCATTGTTTCAGATCAAAGCAAGCTAATAAGTGGTAATAAACTAGAGGGGTTATGATCTAATTGGTGATTATATGAAGAACTTGCTATTTCTGTAGTTTTTCTATCTAGGAGGGGCTCTACATGAGACATTTTTTCTTTAAAATTTTAAATAAAATATCATTAAAATTACTAATATATCACAAATATATGACCAAAAACAGACATAATGCCTGAAATGTTGATGTTCCATATACCCTTCCAGATAGCTCAGTCACATGACATGTGATGTTTAAGTACCAGCAGACTGATATCAGACATTTTTAGGAGTAAAACATCAATATGATCATAACGTTTAAGTGTAAGCAGGGTGTGTGTGTGTGTGTGTGTGATGGTGATGCTGGTGGTGATGGGGGTCATCTTTGTTGCACGCTATTATCTTGTTAGTTTTGGGCCATTCAGCATGAGGAACCAAACTAGCAACCTTAACTGCTAGCGGCCTGCTTTCCAACATTGAGAACCATCTCTGTCCAAATGAACAGCGTTGAGTGTCATGACTCATAACGCCTGTTTGATCGTTACAACAACAGTGTGGGTAAGCGGTTTGCCTGCCAGGATGTTAGAGCCAATTTTCTCTTGTTCTACAGACATTTTAGTACTAATAATTTGATTGTGCCAGTCATGTATGTGACCATTCCTGCCCCCTAACTCCCACTTCCTGTGCTGTGATCACACTTGTCAACCCACGACCACTAATAATGTGCCAGTATTGGGCCCTAAAAGAGTACCTACACACTATACCCATTTACTTGGGTATTTTCCACTACATTTTGTCATGAATTTGACCGGTCTTCAGCCAGACATCACATAATAATAGCTGTGGAAGTTACCATCTCTATAATAAAGCCTTTGATAAGCAAGTTAAAGCTACAGTATGTAACTTTTCGCTTTGAGTCCTCCTCCTGGTTCCTGCCCCAACACTTCTCACTCATCTCGATGAGCTGTCTAGCTTGAGGCTGAGGTAAGAAGCAATGCCAACGTTCACCCACCTGTGTTTGTGAATGAGCCTTGTCTGCTGCAATTTTAGCTTCCCCCGTTATTTCTTTTCATACTGTTTTCCTCCCTTGTTGTTGTGAGGGTTGTTGAAAATATTCCCCCACTTCTGATGCAAAGAAAGCAGTGGACAGAGTCATGGTCTTGTTGTTGTTCTGTTTCAGCTCTAACGTGCAGCACTCTGTACTAATGAGGGATACCCTTTGTCCTTTCATTTCTCAGCTGGTAAATTTTGCTTTTTAAACAATTTAAAATGCATCAAAGTAATGCTTCTTATGCTTAAATACATTTGTGCAATCTAATATGAAATCTTAACACTAATTAACTAAACACTTATCACTAATATCGTCTCTTGTTGAACAACATGCAGTCAGTCGGCACTGAAACACTCTTTAGAAACCCCTTTGTCACTACTGACAACAAATTCCCAGCAAAAGTGGCTTGGCTTTTATCATGACTGCAATTAGGTAGTTGTTGTCTTGGGCACTGGAGGGGGAGGGGGGGGGTTAGACTGTTACTTATGGCTAATAAATGCGAAAATGCCTCATTGTTGTGACTGTTCCATCTTTCTATCCTGTCTATCTGCACACGGTCTTTGATGTAGCAGGGTAAATTGTACATCCCCAGGTCTACCAGGTCTCATTTATTTCATAATGAGTCTCCTTGGTCATCAAGCATGCTCAATATTGACACAGCGAGTAAGCACAAGCCTCGTGCTCAAACACCATGAATACCAATGACAAGTGCAGGTTATTCACGGGCAACTGAAGATAGTTTTGAACTACACTGTATGCTTCTTGAGCAATTCTCTAAACTCCTCTCATGGCTCATAAACACTGAAGGGGATCTTTGTGAAACATGTAATCTCTTTGATTCAAACAAACATGGAGGGACACAAAATTGCCACCCAAAAACAAACGGTTGTGAAAGGAAAATATCAAGTGAAATGAAAAGATTAGAATTACTTTACTGTACAGTTGAGAAGCCTGACGTCTGCTGTACAAACGCAATGTATCACCATCTGTCAGTCCCACCACTGACCAAGTATCTAATTGTTGTTGAAAGTGACCTAGGCAATAGCAGATTGTTTATTGAGCAACTAATCTATTCTTCTCATCCTTGCCTAAGGCCGGGAGAGAAACCTGATCAATGTCCCATCACAGGCCAGAGACGTTTAACTACACATACAGTATGCAATGGACTCCACCTAGCACACATTTAACATGTATGCAGGAGTGTTCAAAAAGGTCTTCATTAATCAATCACATTAACGGGTTGGGGGGTTTGGCGACATTGAAACAACCCAGGGTACACTGCTCACAGTGTGAGGTACTTAAACCAATTCTCTTTGAAGTTCTATTCTGGGTTTGAGTTTCTGTCTTATCTGTGAATGAAATATTAACCTCCAGACCGTTGGCTAAGTGTTTCATAAATATTGCATGGTGTGGAGGAAGTAATTGGTTCCACCATCTATAATGGCTGTCACCCTGGCCTGCAGAAGAGTGAGCGTCTGTGCAGTAGACGGTAGTAGGACTCATAATGGAATTTCACATATCTCTCCAGCATTTTACATTATATCCTCAAAAGACGCTCATTGGCTGCCATCTTGTAATTGTAGAGTTCTGTTCCAAAGTGCTACATACCCATTTAGGGAAAAATCATTACCTGAAGTCTGTCAGGTAAGGACTTTACCTACTGTCCTTCATAAATACTCCTTTTAAATCTTGGTTATCAATCACTTTATGATTTAAGACTAGGTGGAACCATTTTGGAACCAAACTAATTCCATTAGACTTTAAAGAAAAAAGGTCATTTTACAGTAGAATAATTGACACATAATGGATAATGGACATGGAGGTCATCCTTATGTTCCTTCAGCTCTCTACGGTGTAAGAAATATGAGGAACACCTTCCCAATATTGAGCTGCACCCTGTTTCACGTAATCTGTGTTTCAATTATCTCTTCAACCATTTTTCTCTCCATCTGCGTCTCCCCTCCACTGAATTGGATTGAAGAGGTGGAATCACTGATGGATCATAGCTTTCACCTGGTTAGTCAATTTCATGGAAAGAGCAAGTCTTCCTAATATTTGGTGCATTGAGGGTATGCTGCTTAGACTTTTAAATTAATTTCTGGACCCGTGCACCTGGAAGCGTTTATAGAGCTTTTCTCTCAACAAAAATAAAATCATTTTCTGCACTGATACTGGTTTCCTACCAGCGATTCAGACTGCCAAAATGCAAGCCAGACATTTTTTATGCTCAAAATATTAAAGTTGGACCACAACCATTTATAATTTGGTCCAGTTTTTCCCAATTATTTGCCAAAGATACCACAACCCGTCTTTGGCTAGACAGACCATAGTTTTCCTGATCCAGTTTTTATGAAAGGTCTTTTCTGCGCACAATCGTTGTTGAGTTGTAGCAATTTTCTGTTGTTTGTCAACCTTTGTTCAATATATTTTTGAGTTGTCATGCAAACAGCCACTGTTCAGTTTGTAGCTGGCTGCATTGCAATGGTGCAATGGAGAAGATAGCCTAATTGTTTGCCTGCGGTATAAGTGAAGATGGCATTGGAACAACAGGGAAATGGACCCACATCCACTATAGAGGAGCAGTGGGACAGCCATCGCTTGATTTCATTGAGCCAGAACTCATCCCATTTGAAAGTTGCATTTGAAAAATGTATTTGAAGTTGTATTTGAGAAATGGTAGGACAAATTTGTCTCATGGGCAAAGAGCAACACAAAGAAATTGAGCATTGTTGTGATATTGCTATGACACTGGTGTCTCGTTACTGTAGATTATCAAAACGGCATCAACACAACAGCCCTGGGGCGACATCATCAAACTCTGCATGGCTCTGCACTTTTGTAAGCCACGAATTGAAGGCCTGAACTTTTGGATGGAGGGGATTATAGAGCCGGGCTCAAATTTCTGTCGGAGGAAAGCCTCATCGATGTCAAGCCGTCCGCTGTCGAGAGCCGGCGTAAGCGCTCATCCTTCTGTGGATAATTTGGATCCACATCCAGTTCTGTCTTTTATCTTCCCGCTTGCAGATGCCTCAGTCAACGTGAGGATGAGGATGGCTATCAGGGACTTGTTTCCAATACAATCTGCAGCCTCAGTTCCAGACGTTGCATATATGTATGAGTGTGTGTATGTCTGCTTTGTCACAAATGCCAGAACATATCATGGACAGTAGTAGAAATATTGTGCTGTTATTTTTTCTGGTACGGTTCACGGACCAATCTAGCATGTTCAGCAACATGGTGAGGGCCGATTGACCACTAGATAGCAATAATCACACATGCTGCAGATTAATATTAGAATCAACAAGAAAGAACCAACTGTTGCTGGGGTAACTATAAAAAATAAAAAGAGTAATGAAAAAAATATACTTTTGAGGTGCTCAGTCTTATGAAGGCCTATGAAATCGCATGCAGATAGTGACCTAGATTTAATGGGACTCAGTCTGAGCTACAGGGACAATGCTGTAGCAATCAATTCATTGCTAAATGCTACGGAAAATTCTATCTGTGTGGATGGCCTCAAGGGCAGACATCTAATAAACAACTTAGTGGCCTTTCCCTTGCAGGACACCAGTCCATCCCATCCCATTCCTTCTCTGTAATGTCTTACATCTTTGATACGCGCGGCTCAATGTCAGTTCAACCTGACCCTGGAACAGTGATGCGAACGCTTCACTCTGTTCCTGTGTGGATTTCGTTACACTGTAATATCTATAGCTAATATTTCATCACACGTGAATGTCATCATGATACTTTGCTCCACGCCAACAAAACAAAATCAAAGGACTATATGTGTAACTGTGCATACAACTGGAGTGTTGTTGTTTTTTTTTGGCTTGAAAGTGTGGTAGCTCAAACCGCTAAATCCTCTTTCCCACAACTTGAATCCTAAAGGGTTTGAATGAGAGAATGTGGTGTAAGCGGCTTCCCACTCGCGGTGCCAGTCTGGAAAGTATCTTGCTCTGGGGCAAAGCCTTGCTTTCTCACATGACAAAAAACGTCTTGACAGATATTTATCATTTGAGTAAGACTGCTCTGCTTGAGATTTCCAAGAACTCACTCCAGCTGCCTAAAGTGCAGCCAGGAGACCTGGGTTATGAACAAAACTGACTGGTGACCATTTTCTCATAAATATTTAATTGAATTATAAATGATGAGAGTTATGTAAGTTCTTTACAATAGCCCCACCCCACTAAGCTTTAATAAACCAAAACCTTGAAATAGACTAAAACTATCAATTAGAATTTAGAATTTATTTTGCAATAAAAAAACGAACCTGATTCAGGTGAGAACATAAAGTGGATCAATCAAATTAGCAATCAGTTCGACAATTCAGTTTTAGTCTCCATTAATGTAACTTTCCATTTATGTAAGTAAAATAATGTAAAATGTTCCACTTTATATGCCTTGAATTCATGTGAAAATAGTCGATTTAGTCATGATCTCGATTGCCAATTCAATGTTCAAAGAAATAAAGAAGTCATTTCAATGAATTGAATAATATAAGTATACAATACATTATATTATATATTATTACTTTTCTAATGTCATTTGATATCACATTTGCTATGAAAACCCTTTTTCATATTTGAAACGCTATTACCATTCAAAGTTTAAATCAAAATGAAGTTATGAGGAAGGTAATGAAAGCTGAAAGCTGCAGTTTCACCATATAAGAGTTTTATATTTTCCAGTCAAAGTACCTTTATGATGTGAATTCCTTTAGCAACCAGTAAAGTCGTTAGTGCTCTACATGTCAAAATAAAAACGTAACTCTTCAGCTGCTCATAACACAACGCGTGGCCTATTTTAAACAACTTCATTTCAGAAGCATGACAGGCAAAAGCAAATTTTTTCAACACAGCTGAAGAAAAATGGAACAAACAAAATAAAATGAAATATTTTCCTGAATGTCTCAAACACAATACGCTAGAAGCTTTCACATCTCTGCATATTGCAGAATGTAAACCTGCGTGCCAAACAATTCGAGAACCACGATGGAAATTCAGTCATTCATGTGAGTTAAAAATCATAGCAAGTCACCGTTTGATCGTTTTTTCCTACTATTCTTCAAACCAAGACAGAAGTTCCATACTGCGACATGTAATCTGGAATCCCTCATGAGAGTATCTCCATCTGCATGACCAGGGTCTGAGCATCATGCTAGCGATTGAAAGGGACTCCAGCCTCATGCTTAGCTAATGATCAAGCGGTGCATGTTCAGCTGATTAACAACCTGCCATTTGGAGCTGGTGGGTATAATAATTGATTCATTTCCCCTGGCTGTCACACATCCCACCACTTTCCCCACCTTCTTTTCCCACGACCACAACCATCATCAGCCTCCTTGATGTCACCAAGGAGGTAGACCGCGTGAGTGCGATAGCAGACCGAATCCCAATCCCGGCTCCTCAGAGGACACACGTTTCCAATTTCACAGATATTAGAACAGATAGGAAATCCAATTGAAATATTATCTTTCCTCTTATCGGTGGAATGACACTTCCGGAGTTGCTCGCATGTTATCCACGCCGTTTCCTCTCAGAATGAATGCATACAGTTTAATATACATTTCGTTTAAAATGGAGTGTGACACTCGTACAGCCTTGCCGACCCTCAAGCGTCTAGCATGAGAGTCACGCTTTAAGCGTCTGTCTCACGCGCGAGGCCGGCTGTAAGCCTAAACTGTACGATAAAACAGCCCTGGTCCCCATTTCTCAGAAGCCCTTATAGTGCGACAGTATGTGTATCCTACATAATACACAGATATTTGCAGCAAATGTCACCCAGCTCGCAATTTAATTTCCTTAATAAACAGCCTCCCTGAGTGAAATGAAACGGGAGCACACTGTTCACCATGTGCAAATGAAGCAACCACCAGACTTGAAAGCAAACCTTACTCAAACCACTTCCCAGGGAGGACTGTGTTTGCATAATTGTGGGACCTAGAAGTTTCTGAGTTCATGTGAAGTGTTCGCATATTCACAGAAATGCTGATTGGAGTTCATTCAATAAATAGCTGCAATTAACAAAGTAGAAACAATGTCTGACAGCTGGGGCGAGCCGATGAGCAGTTTACAGGCAGTGTGCAGAAGATCAGGTACATTTTCTGTTTGTGTAGCTTTTCCTCTTTCCATATTGTACACAATGCTATCCACATAAGTAGGAGAAATTCCCTTATACTTTGTTGTTATGATCAGGGATAGCCTCGCCTCTCCCCTCCCTTCAAATGATCAAAACAAATCCATCGATAAATCAGTCAAATTATCTCACAGGCCAGTGCTTTTGATTGGCCCGGTGACATTCACCGTCCACGATAAGCCTGATCAAATGATAACAGTTCTGTCTGAGTTATGCCTAATAACTTTTGAGAGTGACTCTGTCTCACATCAAGGAGCACAATCACTGACATCCTGAAACATAAAGAGTAAAGAAGTCTGTAGGTATGAGTAGTAAATGGACTGGGGCCTCATTACAGCTGAACCGATCCAGAAGAAAATCTAGGTAATCGTGAAACCAAAGAGACTCTTTATATGAAGAGAACTGCAGCTTGAAGTGCCTGAAGATTATTTTGAATTGCTGTAGGAGGAGCATGGAGCGGTATGATTTACTTCCTCACGTATGTACTTGCATGCTGCCTCAACCTCACAGAGAATCCTCTACATTGAAAGGCTGGAAACAGACTGTGAGAGCAGGATAGCAATGCTGAGTATATGTATGGGTTGCAGACTTTCAGATTAATGCACATTAAGCATTTTAACTCAGCACATCTGAAAAATTACTACTTTATTGAATCAAATCTTAATCTGTCCAAATGCTGGCGTCTTGCAATGGTGGATGGCATACAAAAAGGGCTTAACTTCTTTGACCGTAAATCTGATATGACTGAAAGTATTTTCAAATTAAAGCTGGTAGACTTTAAAGCTACAGTTGGCAAAAAGAAAAGAAGATACACCCATTTTATCAGTCTGAGTTAACAAAGTGGGGCTGCAATACAGAGGAGTGTCCCATCCTAATCGAGATGCCGTAGATATTAATATCTGTCAGGTATGTACATCTCTCCGCCCACAGGCAGCGACGAATCGAAACCTGAGAAATACAAAACTCTCCTAAGCAGCAGCAAGTGAGTTTGGTTTCCTTTAGTATAAAGCAAGTGTGACCAGGCTGGTAAACATGAGCACGCTGTGTGCACTTTACCAACGTACATGATTTCTGACTGAAATGAAGTTCTGACTTTTCAAACTGCTTCCTCTCACTGACATTTTGGAGCCGCCACGGCCAACGTTGCCTAGTGCAGCGCTAGGCGCAAAGTCATTGTATCATTTTATACCTGAAGCAGTAAAAATCAACGTGTTGCTGCCCAAATACTTCCACTTACTTAACTGGAAGTGAGAACACCCAGAATCACATCTGCTTCAGCTGTTGAAGATCATCATCCTATCATCATCATCCCTTCACCCGACTGAATTTAGATTTTAAATTATATACAAAAATTATACCCATTGTAGGAGCCATTTTGAGTTTGCTTTCTAACTGCGTGCTATAGGAGCACAGGTATCTTTGTTTCAGTTTAGGATCTAGTTTCAGTTTAGGATCTTTGCCTTTGAAGACATGGACTTTTAGTTTGAAGTTTGTGAGGTGGCCTTGAGTTAAGATGGCCGACCCTCACCTTTAAACTTTAGTTAAGATGGCCGACACTCACCTTTAGGAGAACAAAGGAAAAGGAATTGGATAGACGTGAAGGCACACAGTTCTTTACTTTTCTATTCACTTGCTACTATTTATATACAATATACAATATTATTTGCTATTTTGGCTACTTAGGATAGGCCTACCTAGCCTACTTAGCCAAGACCCTTTGTTTGTTGAACCATAACCACCCATCAATTTGGAGTTTGCCTTGTTTGCTATCGCCTGCCTGCCTGCCTGCCATACTCACCTGCCTGCCCTGCCTGCCTACCCTGCTTACCTCTGCATTCATTCATCCATCTCACCTTCATCTAAAAAAGGTAAATCAACTTTGCATAGTCAGTCAAAGAAGCGTCTCACGTCTACAATAGGAATGTGGCTGTTTTATGGACAATATTGAAAATATGCCATTACACCCATAAATTATATTATAGTGACTGATTGCATCGTTTCCAAAATATTTCAATAACTTTAGCCACTTCGGACCAGGATAGCCGTCAGTCTACATGCGCCTGTCTTATATAAGAGATTTCGAAGGCGTGATAAATGAAAATGAACATTCATTTTCTCTATCCAAACAATCTCTATAAAAGCGGTGAAAAAAACGTTTCCCTTCCTGGTCCCGCCCCTACCACACAGGTGATTGCTATATAAAGGTACGGAACCAGGAAACCAAATACGTCCATTTAAGTGAATAACTAATACTATTCTTATTCTCAATTACAGTTTTTCTCAGTCGCTTTGGTACATTTCTCAAATCATCCTTAACATTTGCAAAACAGTAAGTGCATTTCTCGAAACAATTGGTACAAACAGGCATAGCTGGATACTTTAACCTCTCTCAGTGCTGTGTGTGAGCAGTAACTGCTAAATTTAGACTAATATGAGTTAAGAGTTGTAACAGCTCATATAATTGTGCATGTTGAGGCATAAATGACCAAAATCTACTAAAAAGATAAACTTTAGTTTCATACTCAATGCATCTGTACATCGGGGTGACATCACAGATTCAGGGATTGAACAAAGTCTTCCCTCTCAGTTTTTGCTGATAGAGGACAGCAGGGATTGTTAAATAATACATCCATATATAATCCAACCTGCCTAAGGCGTAAAAAAAATAATCTTTCACACCAGAAACTTTGTGGCATTACCCTTAAGTCAAGGTTGGAATATGGTTTTCTCCATATGTTGTTGGACATGTCTTCATAAGCAGAAATCTCCATCCCAAGAGCCCATCTTTCTGGAGAGTGCTTACCTCAGCACTCCTGTTAGTGTGCAAGGATGAGAAGAGTTAAGACAAGGCTGCAGGGAGGGTTAGAATCAAACCTTAAGTCTACGTGTAAACATTGCCTGGCTTTTATCACAGAAAAGCCATTGTGCTGCAGATCAAATCCAATGTTCCACTCAAGACCTCACAGTACAAACAGCAAGTGAGTGGTGGCGGTGTAGCGATGCAGACATCACGTGGCTCCCTTTGAGACCTACTGTAAAAAGCATCCCTGGTCTAAAATGGTGAGTTCTTTCATGCAGCTCTTTACAAATTGCACCCATTCTTTAGTCCTCTATACATGTACTGCAGATTCCTTCTGCAACCTGAGTGCTTCTCAGAAACTCTGTCTCTGCGTCTCTGACATTCAGCAAGTGATTGCCGCTACATACTAACCAATCAATTGGTGGCATAGCTGTTTACAGGAAAGTGCTTTGTGTCTGTGTTGTAGCCCACATGGGTGTTGGCGAGTGATTCCCTGATTGGGGTGCAACTTGGGCCTTCAAACTCTTACTAAATTAACTGTTTTTCTTTCAGCCTCATCATCCTCATCTTGTTTAACCTACTGAGAAATGTATTTTCCCATTTCAAGTTACAAATACTCTATGTGAGAAGAGGCTTCTTTTTAAGAAATACTCGCTAAAATGACTGAATGAAAAATCATTAAAGTAAATAAATCCCAGAATTAGTTTCTGTTAATACAACCCACATTATTATATTATATCATTATATTAAAGTTCAGATTAGGCTGTTCTCTACACTTCTACAATGCCTTTTTGAATTTAGGCCTGAGATGTGTTTGGGCTGCAGAATCAAGGACACCGCTGTCTGACACCAGAATGACACAGACCATAAAACACAGCAAAACAACACAGTGTTTGAGCAACCAAGTATACACAACCAAGGTACTGCACTGTCACACTGCCACCAACGACACA